>JALBCR010004405.1:0-463149 GCA_030710515.1 Abscondita cerata
CATATTACACTAACCCATTTTACCCACAGCATTTACCCACACCCACACCCACCACACACACCACATTTTACACACACACACACACACACATTTTATAAGTTGGGTTTGTATTGTGAAGAAACCACACCTCCCACCCCCCCCCTTCTTACCCACCTCCGTTCCCACCTTTCTTCATTACGTTATTCACATTCTTACCCTTCCTGTGTGCATATTCATTCTTCTACCTTAACCCTTTACCACCTTACCATTCTTCTGCTTCTACCATGATAAAGATATTTGTGTATCTGTTTTGTCTCATATGTTTTTCTTATAGTTCTTTTATCAAGTGTACTATTTATATACCACCATAATCTGCTACCCAGAGTGGGACATGTGTGGTCCAGCTTGTGTATGTGTTGGGCTTTCTGTTCACGCTGTTGATGTCTGCGGGTTCTTCTGCACGCGAACTGACACGTTGTTCTTCTGTGTGTGTACGATTTGGACCTCTGGTTCTAGGTGTATGACAACCTCGTTGTGTAACTTTTGCTTCAGTCTTTGTGTGAGTCTTCCCTTTAGAAATAGGCGCCTTTAGTGTGTCATTACATCCATCAGTCCATTCTTTGGAACAGTATGTGAACTATGAATGTACGTTTCATCTGTATAAACAATCAGTCGACCTTCATTGCGAAATCGTGTTATATTTCTCAAATATTTTGTACAAAGTGCTCTAATATTATAGCTTTCCATTAAAGCTCTTCTATTATCGGTAGTTTTTCCATCTACAGTAAAACAAGATTATTGTTTATACCTTAAACATAAAATTTTGTTCATTTACCTGAATCAATTTTCTTTAAAAAGAACATTCAATGTGAATTTACTTCAGTAAATGGTATTTCACATTCTCGAACTTTTTCTAAAAATCCGTTTAAGAGTTGGACGTGTTTTTCATGAATGTAGAAATTATGTATAGTTCTTCGTAAAATATCTACTTCATGGTTCGGAAGGTTTGTTTTAAACAAGTTTTCGGCCTATTCTTTCGAGGACTAGAAAATGAGGTGCTTGCCCTGTGTCCACAGCTTCAGCTTCCTAACAATGCGTTTATAGGAACTTTCAGAGATTCCGGTTGCAGCTAAGACTCTTTGTTTATAATTGGATAGTGGTATTATGGGATCTCCGTTAGCTGCTTCTTCTTTCATAAATTTTATAACATTTGCAATTAACTGCAATGAAAATTGTTAGTACTCAAAAATGCATTATGCATGAATAAACTATATTTACCTCTCTTGCGACTGTGAATAATTTGCCCTTTCTTCCACAATTTGACGGAGTCTGCCATTTGGAAATAAACAAACTAAAGTTCTGACAAGAACTGCTATTAATTCAATTAATTCGCATAGTTTAACACGTGGAAAATATATAAAAACGATAATCAAAACGAAAGAACGAGAACGAATGTATGTTGTAAGTTGCAAGCAAACAATAACATAACCTATCTTTTTACAAATCGTTCTTCCCCTTAATGCAACAAGTAGTCTCGCCCATTTCATTTTCGTTCGCGGCGCAGGTCACGTGACAGGTTCTTTACATTTCAATCGGGTTCTATCTAAAATGTTTCAGTATGTACCTAAAGTACTGTAATATCATATGTAGTCACTAAATTCATCCTTTCTTAAAAATGGGTTTTCATACTGGTTACTTCGACTTTATTTAATTTGACATAAAATAATAATTGACATTGACAGATGTTTGCGGACGAGAAGTATTACAGTTAAAAAAGTGTTGCTATGATTATTCAGGGAGTACTGTAAAACTCAATTTTATATGAGGTCGACGGAAAATAAAATTTCGTGAGTTTTTAAATTTAGGGAATTTTAAAGTGTAATTGCTAAGGTGGCAATATTTTTATTAAACTTTGGTTTAAATGCTAGTTTAAGTTTAATTAGTGCATTTATTATGATTCATTAAAAAAAAATAAGTGGAAATAAAAATAAGTAGATAAATAAATCTACTGAACCTTAATTACAATTTAAATTAATGCACACCGAACGTAATGACAGCTTGGATGTTATCAGTGTCACCACCGTTTGGAATAAAAATTGTTCTACTTCTATAAAAGAACTCAAATTTCTATAAAAGAACTCATTTGGGTGCTTTTATAGCTCTGTAAGCGACCCAAAATAGAAAAAATAGTTTATGCTCAGTAGAAGTGATTCGTCGTATTTATCAAGTCAGCTAAGGAAATGGGTAAACCAAAGGTCATATTTATTTCAACGAGGTTTTCAATACAACAAATATCAGTACAATTACAACATTTTAATTACAAATGATTTTTAAAGAAGATGTTGAACATGTTCTCCCTCCATTTGTATACACATTTCGCATCTCCGTAAAAGTGAACGCCGCACTATCTCAAAGAGTCCCGGATTTGTACGAACAGTCTGGCAGGCATGTTCAATTCGTTCTCGCAACTCATCTAAATTATTCACAGGACTTGAATAAACTAATGTTTTTAAATACCCCCAACTGCAAAAAGTCGGGCGGAGTGAGGTCGGGAGATCAAGGTAGCCGCATGCAATTAAACCTCCTCGCCCTATCCACCTGCCATTGTAATTTTCGTTTAGGTAATTTCTGATCAAGACTGCATAATGCGCAGGAGCTCCATCGTGCATCAACCACATATTAATTCTGTGGTTAAGGGGTACATCTTCTAACAGCAGTGGCAAGGTATTCCGCAAAAAGTCGAGGTACAATTGATTAGTCAAACGGTTGGGCAGAAAACAAGATCCTATCAGATGGTCTCCCAAAACACCAAACCAAACGTTGATTGAAAATCGGTGTTAATGATTCGATTCAACAATGGCGTGCGGGTTTTCGTCGGCCCAAAAATGGTAAATAAAATTTTCGTAACAAAATTTCTGTCAGCATTTTTCGACAAAACACCAGTGTTGCGGCATAATTAGGCACAGTAAGAGCCTGTACCCTTTGAATATGGTATGGGTGCAATTGATGCTTCTTCTAGTACTAGTACCGGATTTTCTTCAATTTTTCTTAAAATATTAAGTTCTGCCTCGGGAGTAGAAACTGATCTACGCCGACCACCATCACCGTTCCTTAATTTAAACGATCCAACTTCGGATAAACGTTGATGTAAATTTGTAAAAAGTTTGGCACACGGAAGTACCCTGTTTGATAATGCTTCGGCATAAAGACGAGGTGCCTCATACGCATTTCCATCGGCCTTGCCATACATGAAATGCATGTCATCCATTTCTGCGTTAGTATATTCCTGCATTTTTGAAAATTTCAACAATAAGAAACAGTAACAACGACGTCAATAGCAACAATAACACTAATAATGACAGCCACACAATGATTACAGCACTAGACTGACAGAACCGAACAAATTTTGTTTTGTTATTTCCATAGCATAGTGATAAATACGACACATCACCCCAACTGGGCTTAGTAATTTTAATTTCAAAAACTGCCTGTATCTCGGAAACGGTTGATTTTGGATTTAATGTTTATTTTGACTTTTTGTTTGTACTGATGAGATCTAAAAAGTCAGTCAAATATCTGAACGTATTTTTTAAACACCCTGTATATTGAGCAACTTCTGGTTAATTTTATTAAAAATTTTGCAAATCCATACACAGGCGACTGGATTACATTAAATACTTTTTTTTATTCATTTTTCTCGAAAACAATTAAAAATTTTACAAGAGACATAATTTGATCGTTTTTGAATTCTGTATCGATATTTGTGTCTCTACTACAGACAGCAAAGAAAACTATGTAATTTTTGTAATGGCCATTCGTGTTTCATTCACTTCTGGTATTCCAATAATACTAGCTGACTGTGCCAAATCTTGTTTTGAATTTATAATAAAAAAACGATTTAAAAATTTTAACTTTAAGGCCGCTAAATATAATAAAATATACAAGTGTCAAGTTAAAATATTACTTTTTAATAACGTTGTAATAGAAGAACAAACCTGCGACCTTCCGGTGTTTATCCGCTTCATGATTTTAGCTATCCCAGTACTTTACTTATGTTTAAAATGGTTACGTTGCAAAAATCAAATAAACGTTAGATTAATAAAGATATTATTATTATTATATATCATAGTATAATAATAATTTAACCTTTGCATTATTTCTAATACTACTGGACAGTAGTGTCAGAAATAACGCAACTTTAATCGACTTTTTTCTCTTTTCCTTTTCTCAACCTTTTTTTCGTCGCATTTTTTTCCTCGGTACTTTTTTCTGTCTGATTTTTTCCGCTGTTTTTTTTGTTTAGCTTTTCTTTCCGTCAACTTTTTTTTGCGCGTTTTTTTACAGACATTTTATTTGCCGCCTTTTTTTCCACGGATTTTTACTCCGCCTTTAGTTATTTCCAATAGACGAACTTGCTCTTTTGATAAAAATTTTTTTTCTTGAGGGAAACATTTACCTTATAATATGAACAAATATCAAATTAAAATATCACTTTTTGATAGCGTTTGTAATAGAAAAACAAATCTGCGTCCTTCCGGTGTCTATCCTCTTCATGATTTTAGCTATCTCAGTACATGTTTAGACTTTTAGAGTACATGTTTACAATGGTCACTTTGCAAACAAGAAGAAATCAAATAAGCCTAAAGTTTTTCTATAACTTAATTCATAATAATATAGATTGTTCTGCTCTGTTAGAAAAAGTCAATATTAATGTTCCACGAGAAAATTCCAGAAAACCTTTATTCTTTTACAACACTTTTGCAAGAACTAATGTTATGACTTGCAGTCTAATATCTATGATGTTTTCTAATTTTAATTCGATTTGTGCTGATTGTGATATTGCTAGTGACAAACTTTTAGATATAATTGGTATATTTGCTAACAAAAATGAGACTCGTATGTGATTAGATATTTTATGTTATTTTTTTGTAAAACGTTAGTATGCAAACTTATTTCTCCCATGTTTTTGACTTCTTTTAACCCGTAGGAAAATACATTTATTATTATTTTGTTTAATCTCCAAGCAGTTTTTTAACCAAAAGAGTTGGGGCCAAATTTTTCCGGTACGCCTTATTTCGACACTGCCGCTTTCAGGCGAGATTAACTTGTTGCAAGCTCATTTCGAAGTGAGCTCATGTCGACGCAAACCCATCTCGACACAAGATTGTATTTGGCAGATTATATTGCTGCAATTCTATTTTCTATTAATTAAAGATAATAATTTAATGGAAAATAAATATAATCAAAGTATAGGTAATAGTGAAGGTGAATAAATCAATTAAAGATTGATTATAAACTAATCGACTGATGTAGCTTCCTAGTGTGTTTTGACGAGCAAATAGTATCAGACTTCCTTAAATGACTAATAGTACCGTTATGTATTTTTTGGAAATTTAGTTGTCTGTTGGATTAATAAACGTATTATTATTATTATTATTATTATTATTATTATATTGTAGTATAATAATAACTCAATCCCTGCGTTATTTGTTTTTAACGGCATTTTTCTCGCTGGCTTTTTCTCCGCAGCTTTTCTTTTTCAACTTTTTTTGTGACCTTTTTCTCTCGATATTTTTCGATCAGATTTTTTGCGCTTTTTTTACATACATTTTATTCTCCAGCTTTTTTTTCACGGATTTTTACTCCGCCTTTGATTATTTCCAATAGACGAAAAATAGAGTGAAGTGTTTTAGGATGACAGTTTTTGAGTGAAACTGTAAAGGAATAGAATTTAAACAACACAATTTACTCATTAAAATACAAATCTCGAGTGTAATTCGGCAGAACAATTTCATTAAGAAAACTAGAACTAGAATGTCAAATTATTTGTTTTTCAAACAAAATTTTTATTGTTTTTACGTTTTCAAAAAACATAAATAAAAGAATCATAGCAAGTGGCAATGTTTCCCCTTCACCCCACTTCCCATTCTTCCTCTTACATGAATAATGTTAAAAACAATACATCTCAAAAATCCGCAAAAATCCGTAAGAGTTAGATACCTACAACCTTATCATTAGCATGCATATAAAATTCCACGTTCAATGGCACATAAAAAAGTAGATAGTGCTATTTGAAAAAATCAAGTTATCCATAAATTTAGGGAGTTCAATTTAAATAATTGATTACTCAAAATTTATTAAGGTTAGAAAGGTAAACAACTAGTTTCAGTTGGCACATTTAATGCATATTGAAGCTACGAAATCGCAGTTGGATAAATTCCAGGATAACTGGAAGTTATTTAATTTTTTCAAAACGTCAATTTTTCCGGAAAAAGTGAAATAATGCAAAAATCCTCTATTTTAGACACTATGTATGATGCATAAAGTCACATCACATTTTATTATTCTTAATAATTTCGTGTATTTCAAAACGTTGCTTTAACTGTTCATTTGAAACGGAGAAACATAGTAAATAGACAGATCGATGTACGTCTGTATATCAAATATTAATTAAACGAGCTTACAATAAAATTCAATTGAAAGTGAATTATTTATGCAAAGGACAAACAATCTTAACTTTCTAAGTATTCTGAAGTTATCGAGTTGACATTGAAACCGACATTATTATAATCATGTAATTTTTGTAAACGTAAAATGGCTATAATCTTAAAAATTCTGAGTGAATGTGGTAGTTGATTTAATTATTAACCAGAATAATTTCTAGCTAGTTTAAAAATTGCAAATTTCAATTAATTTTGAAAAAATGATACATTTTTGGAAAATACGGGAATGTATCTACCTAGTTTATGGTTTAACAAAATAGTAGGTACTTTTAAGTTTAGCTGGCAGGTTTAATTTTGTAGGACATACCAAGCTTCATGCAAATCAGACCAGTTTACACGTAGGACATAAAGTAATAATTAGACTTAAAGTTTTACGACACCTCGTGTCGACTCGTGTTAGCGATCATGTACGCAAATGGTAATAAATAGAGTGTACTATTGAAATAGTAACGCAAATATCTATATGAAAAGACTTTCCCAGCAAGAAGTGCCAAAAGACTGGAAGAACAGCATAACAACCCCCATTACTTAAAACTGCAAGCAAACGAAGACCAGAAAATTACAAAGACATCACACTCCTTAATACCATGAAACTATGGTTTTTAAAAGAACAATCTACAACACACATTATCTTTATAATACTCTAAATGTATAAACATCTAACTAAGACAGTCCGTCGCTTGAATTGAAACCGAAAGTGTATCAGCGATATGAAGAAACAACTAAATATCCACCCAAAAATGATTGTTTATTTATTTAATCGCATGGTGAATTTTTAATATTGTATTGTGATGTAAGTGTTTTGTATGGTGCCCCAGAAGATCAGTATAAACCTGGATAGTGTGGTGACAAAACCGTGTGCAATTGTGGATTGGTTCGTCTTGGGAAAGCATTTGCTTCAAGGTTTAGGAAAACCACTAAAACCTAAACATGCTAAAACTAATAGAATTGACAATATCATCTCGTATCAGATAAGAGGATTTGTATCCCTACATAACTTTACATATAAAATAAAATTAATAAAATAAACATTAAACGTCAAATCTTCACTACCCTCTCCCTCTTAAATGTTTATAACTGTTCTATTTTGAATTTTTTTTCTTCTAACCATCTTTCTCGATACCAATTCCCGCATCTATTCTACCTTTTTCACCCAGTAATGACTTTCTTTCTTTGTTCCATTCTTACTTTACTGGCACCCACCAACAGATGTTCTATGTTCTCCCATCCAATCTTCTCCACACATTTTGCACAGTCTCTCCTCATCCGTTCTCCAGTTCAATTTTTCATTTCCTAACCTAAACCTGGCTATCACCTTTTTCTCTTCCGTGCATTTCCCCATTTACTTTAGAATTTTGTCCACTACTAAATCTTTGAACTTATTTTACCTTCTGCTAATCTATCTCTTTCCAACATTTGTACAGTAATTTGTTGTCTCTCTTGCTTTTGATCCTTTCCTATAGTCCAATGTTCTTCTTACTTTTTGAACCCTTATCTCTTCCAATTTTACTTCATCTGCTAATAGATACTCCAGAGTTTCTCTATCTAGTGCTAATATCCAGTATTTTTGCGATATTCTCTCCAGTTCTTTGCATTTCATCCATCCCCATACTGCCGCTTCATTCATCATTACGCTTTTTACTAGTTATTCAAACAGCCAGTTTCCCTTAACTATGTCTTTTCCAAACATTCTTTCTTTGATTTCCATACTTAATATTTTGTTTCCTTTGTGTTTAATTTTTTTATGTGATCTGTATCTTTGTTATCTGTATCCCAGATATCTAAATTTATCCACCTTATTCTCTATTTTATCCTCTCCTTCTACCATCTTATTTCTTTTTACTCTTCCCTTTTTCTCCTTAAACTATATAATTTATGTTTCTCCTAGATTTGCTTCTATTTTTTTAAATTCTTCTTTATAACTATTATTCATTCTTTCATTTGTCCTTTTCTTTGCAAGAATTATTTTATCATCTACGTATGCTAATAACACTACCATTTTTTTCCCGATCTTTGTTCCTCCTACTTGGTGCTTCTGTAGCTTCTCTTCTTCTATAACCTTTATACATATTGAAAACAGTGTTGAGCTTCCTGCATTAGCCTCTTTCCAGTCTAATTTTTTTTTCCTAAACGATTCCTTTACTTTCGCTTACATTTTGTTTTTCTATGTACCTCTTCAATTGCTCTTATTATGTCCTCCTTTTTTCTGTTTTGTCTCATAATTTTCCACAACATTATTATTTCTACTCTAACAAATGCTGCTCTGATGTCTAAAAGTATAGCACATACCTTTCCTCCTTTCATTTTTATTTCTCTTCTTGAATCCTGCTTGCCAATCAGGTAATATCTTCTTCTCTTCTAATTCTTTTTCCAATTTTGCCCTTAAAATTTCAGCTTATCTATACCAATATAGATGATTGTGTGTCTGTTTATTTATTTGTTACTTATTGCCGCCCAAACGGAGCATACTCCCAGGGCTGAAAATTGACTACATGGCTAAAATTTTAAAGGAGTAACATAAGTTATGTCATATCCTTACTTAATATCTCTGTGAGGAACTACAAGCAAAAGTAGGCCTACATGGACCTCCGTAACCTGGACAACGCTGGGTATCACTGTTATATTTTATATCCTACGATTAATACAGCTACTCATCTATAATTTTTTACCTTGTTTTTATTCATTTTCTTATATTTTGGGCATATTATGGCTTCTTTTCCATTTTTCCAGAAAACCTCGTCCGTTCAATATTTTTCCCTTATCCTTTCTCCCGCATTTTACTGCTCACCCTGAGTCCCATCCAAATCTTTTCTTTTTGCTATCTCACTTTTATAGCTACCTTTATCTCCTTTATATAGTTATTCCCCCCTTGTCTTAATTTTGTGCTATTTTTTTTTATTATCTGCCTCTTATGGTTTCTCTATGGTACCTCTTGACATCTCTTTAGGTTTGATAAGGTTATCCTTTTTCTGACATGCAATTTTGTGTAACGAGACTTAGCACACTTACAGTTTCCTATTAAATCTGAAAAATAAAAAAATTGCATTTTTTGTATTATGTGTACGTTGTAATGGTTGCAAAACTATCTATGTCAATTAATTACTTTCCTGATTGACGTAAATTTCATTTTTATAATTGCATTTTTGTATCGTCTTGATAAAAAAATATGTTTTATAAATTTGAAATGACTGTTGCAGACCAACCGCGAAAACAGTGTCTAAAGTTGTTGAAAAAAAAACGTCTTCCGGGATTTAACCGTGTCGAAAAGGTAACTGTAGTTGCCAAGGTTTTGTGACTTCATCAGAGTTTTCGGGTGACAATTACGTCAAGGTAAGAAAGGCAATGATTTTCTTCAATTTCCGTAGTGAACTTGATGTCAGAATGTTGATTATTGAGATGGTCAAAAAACGTATCTAAAGAAGGGCGACAGTGGGGCCAAATAATGAATGTATCATCAATATGCTTAACCATACTTTTGGTTTCAACGGCAAGTTTTTAAGGCAATAGTATCAAAGACTTCCATAAAAATGTTGGCGACAACAGAAGATAAAGGGGATCTAATAGCAACATCCGAAACCTGTTCGTAGAAGTTATTGTGGAATTGAAAACAAGTAAACGAAAGACACAAATTATTTCGTCAAAATTTAAGCCTTTGGAAAGAACAGATTTTTGTTCAAAGTTGATAAATTGATAACAGTTTTTTGAGGTGGAACAACAACTGAAGATGTGGTAGGTCTGAGTAATTTGGACAAAATGGATTGAAATTTCTTACAATGTACTTCCGAAGAAAATTTTAATGAAGTGTCAGATTGTTGGTAGAGGAAGAAGGCACTAAAGATGGAAAGCATATACGAGATGTGAGATAGAAGGAAATGGAATAGTAGTACAAGTATGGGAATAGGAAAAACGGATTTAAGATTTAGAGACCAGAAGATAAATTTTTGAGAAACTAGTAAGAAGGTGAATGGGAAGAACTAGAGAAGATACAGGAAAAATATTAAAAGTGGATGATAGGTCTGGAAAAAAACACTGGGTTATTATACAGTGCTTCTCAAAAGTCCTCACCATCTCTTATCTTCGGAGCGATTATGCACACAAACAAGTGAAATTTGGAAACTGAATATTAAAGGTAGTAAACTTGCCTACTAATGATTATAGATGACCAAATCGTCAAAGATGACGTCACAAGACCATTGTGACCAATAATTTTAAATGGAACCATATGGCAAGCGAGACCCCTTTCAAAAGGTATCGAAAAAATCTATTCAATGATACTAATTTTGTTTGTGTTTATGGCAGTTTTGGCAACTGGCTTTTAAAAAACGCAAAGTTGTGATGAATTAAATCAGTTAATACTAAAACTCAAAATTCAAGCACCGCCTCTAGATCTGACGTTTTTGTTAGTCTCCTTAATTCGACGTTTTTAATTGTCCAACTTTTTGTACATTTAATAATTTGTGTATTATTGATCAAACGTTTAACTGTTTTAGCAGCTTATCGTACTTTTAATATTTTTGTACATTTTAATAATTAGTCAAACCGTTGTGAGCCGAACGTTTAAATGTTTCAAGAAGCGAAATGGTACGTGCTTTAGGTGATAAAGTAGCAGCTTAATTCTTAGTAAAACTGAACAAAATATTTATGCAGCAGAACGCATTTTTAATGAGAGATTTCCCGATCGCCCCGCTTCGTGGACTTATTTAAAGGAGCTGTTTCGTAAGTTTGAAAGAACGGGTAGTATTAATGATGCGAAACGATCTGACAGACCACAAATTTCGGATGAGAAAAAAATTGATATACTGGCAGAAGTAATAGTTAATCCTACTTCTTCAACAACTCAAGTTGCATCTACCTGTGAAGTCAGTCGAAGTACAGTACACAGGGTATTGAAAAAAAAAACAAATTTCATCCATACAAATTGAAAATGGTTCATAAACTCAGAAACTAAAATTAACCAACAGCCAGACTACGTCAAAACAATTTGTTTTAGTGACGAAAGTACTTTCTATCTAAATGGAAATGTAAATACACAGAATGTGAGGTATTGAGGTATCTTGGGAAACCACATCGTTGGGCCTGTTTTTTAAATACTAATTTAACTAGTGAGGTTTATCTGGAGATGATGTAAAACGCAATAGAACCGTTCATCCTTTTGGAAGATAATCCAGATGAATTCGACAATTTAGAAATAACATTCCAACAGGATGGTGCTCCTCCACACTATTACGGTGCAGTAAGACGATATTTAGATGAGGAGTATCGTGGTAGATGAATTGGACGACGGGGTTCAATGGAATGGCCACTTCGATCACCGGACCTCACTTCTTTGGATTTTTTTATGTGGGGGTACCTTAAATCGAAGGTTTACACCACTAAACCTGACAATATTGACGTTTTAAAACAACTACGAGAAGAATTTCAAAATAGTATATTTTACTGTCAGGAAGTGAATGGAGGTCACTTCGAGCAATTTATTTAGTGATTCTTAAATCTGTAATTAATATCATACTGAATGGAGTTTAAATTTTAATATTTACTAATGAGCCAATAAAACTGCCATAAACACAAATAAAATTAATATCATTGAATAGGTTTTTTCGATACCTTTTGAAAGAGGTGTCGCTTGTCATAGGGTTCCACTTAAAATTATTGGTCACAATGGCCTTGTGACGTCATCTTTGACAATTTCGTCATCTATCATCACTAGTAGGGAAATTTACAAGCTTTAATATTTAGTTTTTAAATTTCACTTGTTTATGTATAATCGTTCCAAACATAAGAGGGGGCTTTGATAGCACTGTATAATAAAGACAAAAATGAAGGGAAAAATATGGATCAAACAAGAAAGAGAGCGTTAAAATAAGAAGAAATGATATAATACAAAGAAGACCATGAGATGACGTATAAATGCTGGAATTATTTCTAATTTTATTTTGTAAACATTTCCTAAACAAAATTTTGATTCGATAATTAATCGAGCTATAGTGTTTAATTAGCGATACCTTCAAATATACTCGTTAAAAAAAATTAAGTAAGCAACGTAAATTACCTATTTTCTAAAACGTGCTTAGTGTAATGATTCATTCTACAGTCCTTCTATAAGATAACCCCTGCTGAGACTACCTGCTGTTAGAATTGTAAATGATACCCTTAAGCCCGCTTCACAATGTGCAAACTTTTGTTTACAGAAATTGTGGTGTCTAAGTTTTAAATTTCATGAATGTACAAAGCTCCAAGAAAAGAAGTATCTTTGAATCGACAGATATTCATCTCCTTTACTAAGTTGGCTAGCTAATCTAACCATGCTGTTATTTTATCAAGGCTACCACCAACATTTGCAGCTGCTCGGGAACATTGCTATCGAGTATATCATCAAATAGAAGCTTGACAAGAACGAAACTTAGACGCTACGCAATGGGGTTGGAAAAAGACGAAAAATATATTATCTCCTATTTTTACCACTGAGGCACCAGCTCCGTCTAACATTATCATTTCCTGCAATTGTCAATTGGGTTGTGGAAAACGATGCAGTTATATTAAAGTTGGATTACGTTGCTCAATCATGTGCTCCAACTGCAATGAGCAAGGTTATTTAAATTAAATGACTGAAGAAGAGTTACTCGGAGAAGACCATGAAGAAAATTAAGAAAATAAAAAAAAAATTAAAGTGGACTAGGCTTACAGAGAAAACTACTTAAAAAACGCGCCGACAACTTTACTTCATAGGTGGCGTGGAAACGAGTAACGATTATGGAGTGCATTTTTACAAAGGAAGCGTAAAAAGTCGGTAAAGAATAGAAACTAAAAATTGTAAGACATATACTTTGTAGAAAATTTTGTACTCTACAATTTTTGTTCTTATTAATTTTTGGGTAAAAATAACGGTTTCGCAATTACTTGCGTGCGGAACCGATTGTTTTCTTTGCGCGTTTCACTTCTCTAAAGTTTGAACTTTAATTGCGAGAATTTTATAAAAATTAGCTTTATGGTATACAAGATCTTTTTATGCAAAATTTCAAGAAAAATAAGTATGTTTGGTTGTTATTATTTCTTGCGTAAAAACAACGGTTTCGGAGTTATTTGCTTGCAAAGACAATTTTATAATAACAATTCCATAATAATTTTATCTAATTTTATATTATAATAAGAATTAACTTTATGGTATACGAGACTTTTTATGCAAAATTTTATAGCAAATATTTTTAGTCCTATAATATTTTGTCGTCCGAGCAATGATTTAGAAGTTAAATGCGGAAAAAATCTGAATGAATCTGCTTTAGGGGTAATTTTTTGTCCAAAAAGTGATGTTCCATCCACAATTAGAGTGAAAACTATTTTTCCCTTATTTCTAACCCTTTCGAAAAATTATTGTCAAAAAATTTAAATTATATAAATTATTTTTTCTCAACGTCTAATTTGCCTGAATTGTCAACTTTGAAACCTAATTGCAAGAATTCTATAAGAATTAACTTTATGGCATATAAAACTTTTATTATGCAAAATTTTATGGCAACTATTTTCAGCCTTATGATATTTTGTCGTCCGAGCAACTATTTAGAAGTTAAATGAGGAAAACTCCTAACGAGTCCGCGCCAGGGGTAGTTTTTCGTCCAAAAAGGGATGTTCCACCCACATTAGGGTGAAAACTTTTTTCCTCTTTATTTATAACTCTTTCGAAAATTCACTGTCCAAAAATCAAAACTTTATGAATTATTGTTTACAAAATGTTTAAAGTGACTGGACTATTTGTACCGTATTGAATTTCAGTATAGATTGTAGAATTTTAGAATATTATATTATAAGTGATAGATATGCGAGTGAGAATTTTGACACTTCTCACGAGCTTTATAATGGCATTTCGATCACATGTGATATACGACGTTTTATCTTAGAGATGTAATGTAAAAAAATCCAAAAAATTCAAGTAAATATCCGCCTGTAACATTAGCATGGTTCTATGTATCAGTTTTCGTAGTGACCTGTAGTTGCTATAGTTATGAAATAAGCAGTCTCATTGCTTTCCCCAATTTTCTGAAAATGAAGGTGCTTTCTTTTATGCAACTGAATTGAGCAACTCTATTAGATCTGAGTATTTCAGCTCATCTGAATAACAAATAATCTGCATTCCTATTATTAACTGAACCTTGGCGTCGACTTAGTGTAATCGGGGAAAAGGGCAAGTTAAAAGACTCGCTTTTTTTTTAAGTGAGTTGTAAAAAAGAACTTATCCATAACTGAGTCAATGTAAAGTGCAGTTTCCAGTTTGCTTTGGATAAAGTCAAAACATGTCTACTAGAAAGAAGATGATATATTTGTCAAGCGGAAAGCGGAGAACTCTTCGAGGACGTTTTATTGGCATATTTTGTTCAAAAGATAACTCATGTAGTGTATGGGTATGTTATGTACAAGTCGTGTTCTCTTTGGGCGAAGTACTTAATGCTGAAAACTAGGTTAAATTTATATAATAATGTGGACATAGGGAAGTACTGCAAATTAACTGAATTCTGGAAACAGAAAGATGTTGGATACGAAGCAAAAAAATCATAAAATTTTTTTAAGAGATGAAACCGTCTGATGACATGTTTTTATTAGTAAAAGTACGTATACATTTGACGTATGTCAATAAAGTATTATCCATGTCCTTTAAACCAAGACTCATAAGAAACGGTCTTTTACTATATTGTCCACCGGATTTGAAATTAATCCTATTAATTTATATCGGAAATATATCAATTTATGCCCAAAGAAAGTGAGCATAGGAAACTATTTCTTTGCTACCGAAATGGAAAATGTATGATACAATCCATTGGCATTAAATTTTTTGGAAAGATGCCACAATTGATAGCAAAATTTCTTAAGTTAAAAAACACCAAAATGTATACCGGACACGCGTTTCGGAGGTCGGCTGCTACTTTGTTGTCTGACTGTGGAGCCGATGTAAGAACTCTAAAGCGATTCGGTGGCTGGAAGAGTGATGGTTTCGTTGAAGGATGTAGAAGATTCTCTGCAGAATAAAGTTAGTATTGCGAAAAAAAATTCTTGGAGATGGATGTAGTGGTTCTACAAATGTAAACCATGAAATGCGATTGTCAAACGGAACAAGGCAGTAGCTATCACTGCCAATAAATGAATTTGAGGAGAAAGCAGCAGAAATTGCGATTGTGCAACAGAACAAAGAAGTAGCTTTTAGTGCTAATAAAGAAGTGTACTTTAACAACACGAAATGCACCGTTAATGTTAACATTTATAAGAATTAGATATGTATTAGTCAAAACTGCATTACTAATGTAGTAACTTGAACTGTTTAAAGTGTTCAACGCAAAGAATGTAAATAATTTTGGAATACATTTTTAACAAATATTCTCCTAGTATTTTCATTACAAAACGACAATTTTATTTACAACTGACAGCTGTCAGATTTAATCAGTTGTGAGTAGAACTGACAGCTTTATCTCTCTTGTGAGTGAAATTTGATTTCTGTCACCGAAAACAATGGTATAATGTACCTAAAAAACTACACCTATAAGATAATAGTACATTATGTAATGAGCATGTAAATACGAGCAAAGCTATACACGTTGCGAGGTTCTTAATAGTCATTACATGCGAATTGTATACAATATATTACGATACAGGAGTAGAAAAAATTGTATTACATTATATAATATTTAACTAAATGAATTTTTTTCAGGGTCGCACTTTGCATCACTCATCAAACACTTCCTCGACAATTGTTCAATGTTTAACGATGAACTATTGCCAGCCTACAATACGCCCAAAGGAAGACTAGCGTATGAAGACACACTATCATCATTAAAAACTAATTTTCCGCAATACATCCAAGAACTAGAAGGCACGGCCGACGGAGCTGAAATTCCTTTTTACAAGGTTTGTTGTCATTGACATTTTTATTCTGAATGACATTTGTCGTTTCAGTTATTTCTCTTGCATTTAGACAGAATTATTTTAGTAGCTGCTGGTATTAAAACAAACCCTCAACCAGTTGGCTGTTCCACATTGTGCATTAATCAACCAGGACAAGTAGGTTAATTACGCAACAAATTAAGCCGATAAACGGAAGACTTAAAAAAGCAGAGTCTTGTATCGATTGCGCTACTTTGTTGTACCTCAATCGATACAGACAAACTTTAAATAACTTTTCTATTTAAGGCAATTCTCGGACACACCGAAGACGCATTGAGCGAAAATTTAAATCATTTTTATTTTGTCTCTGCTCACATAATAACCGATAGCCCTCAAGGAAAATGGAAAGTGACGGAAGAAAAGTTTACTTCTTTATGCTATCCAGGGCATCTACCAGGTTACACCATGAATTACAACCACCATGGATTAGTTTTTACAATCAACACGCTTAGTGCCTTAAACGTGTTCGGAGGAAAAACACGTAAAACTGTGTCTACTTTTTATAGTATACGTTGCTAAGCGTTTTTTTCAGCTCGGCATTTTTTGGCTCGGGCTCTGTTATCTGCTGATAGCTTTTCCAGAGCGTTGCAAGTATTAGAAGATGTAGGTTGTGGTGCCGGCGATGGATGTTCTATCAACTTAACGTTCCTAAATGAAGAAAATGATAAAGTTTTTTACAACATCGAAATGGCACCTTCTGAAAACGAAAATAAATCGCAAATAAATGTTCGATCAGCGGGTCAAGGAGAAAATTTAATGCACACCAATAAGTATATTAGAATTTCCATTCCAGAAGAAGACGACTGCATAATAGATAGCAGCATAGCGCGAATGTGTGCCTTGCAGGGATATGTTGAAGCAACAAATAAACAGAACGTTATCGAATTGCTGTCGAACGAAAGTAATAAAGAATACCCGGTATTTGTGGAGTCTGGTGACTTTGTTTCGACAATTGCTGTAGGTAAGTTTTAAATAATTTATTGACTTTTATGAAAAACATTCTGCGTAGGCATATTTGATTGCAGGAAAAAAAATTGGAGCATTTACGCCGACAATCCCAGTAGATGTGCGCCGTTAGTCGTGTTGCCTTTAGTTTCAAAGAATGTGATCAGTAATTCCATACCACATTAATTTATCAATACGTATTAGTACAGCTTATAAAATTTAATTTGGCTGTTTGTGTTAAAGAAACACTTCCTAGGCAACTTAACTAAACATATTAAGCAAAAATTGATTTTTGAAACCAAATTGAAATTTAAACAGAACCTTTGAGAAAAATGTTTACTGTATTTGTTTTCATATTTATGTAAAACTAAATTTAATGTAATTAAAAATGCAAGAGAAACTTCGAGACACTCTCAAAAATCGCAGATGCCGGGTGTTCTTGAAGAATATTTATTTTGTCGTAAGTTATATTTGTCGTTAGTATTATTAAAAGTTAATAAAACTTTAAAAATTGTATGTTGAACAATTGACCATTCCTGAATTATTTAGATTAAATGTAGAAGGTTTCGTACTGTACTTATGCAGTTAAATAATATTTGAATAGCCGATTTTGCAATTTGCCGCCATTTTTATTCTTTTATGGGCCCAATACAAACGTCATCCTAATGAACAAAATTTCTAGAACTTTTTAGTATAAAAATATTTAGGTTGGTATTTATATCGATGGCAATGGGTATGTTCCACTTAACGATCAAACGCTCACGTCCGCGATCGCCAAACAAACCGTTCCACTTAAACTTCAAATGAGTTACTAATCTCAAGTGGAACGGATTCACGATACGCTTACGACCACTCCGACCCACCAGTAAATCTGAGGCGTTGTGAGCTTCGAGCGGTCGCGATTGGTGACGTAACAATGACGTACTCAAGGTAATCGTATGACTAGCGGTCTTTATGTGGAACGATGTTACGGGCGTTATGATAGTTGTGGACGTTAAGTGGAACATACCTTATATGTTGTCAGTGTCCATAGTCAGTACCAACTAAAAAAAAAAAAAAAACGAATAGAATCAGGTACTCCTTCCTTATATTTATTGAAAAACTATAATTAGTAATGGCGACGACCATTGGTTTCGATGCAGCGTGCATCGTTATCAAGTCTATCTTAATCTAGTTACTAAAATAAAAAAACAGGTTAAACAAAGTAGAGACAATCAGGTGCGACTTACCAGGAGCATAATTAAATATAAATATAAGACATAAAGTCATAAACAA
This sequence comes from Abscondita cerata, assembly GCA_030710515.1. Lineage (NCBI taxonomy): Eukaryota > Metazoa > Arthropoda > Insecta > Coleoptera > Lampyridae > Abscondita > Abscondita cerata. The sequence goes on from JALBCR010004405.1 coordinate 18,627, forward strand.
GTAAGTACAGAAGCAACATGCTTCGAAATTAAAAATGGTAACAGGTGTTGACTGTAGCAGTTACGACCAAATACAAGGACGGAAATTGGGAATCGGAAATTTGCCGTTTGGTTTAAGAAAGGAAGAGACCTCTGTGAATGAAAAATAGAAATAGAAAGTAGGCAAGGTAGAAAACCTGCGTTAAGCGCTTAATAAAATGTAAAAATTAATGAGTGGTCAAAATGTATTTAATAAAGTTGAAGTATGAAAAATCTAAGTGAACATTAATTAATTTGTTGTTATTGAGAACGTGTTGGTTTACTATATAAATTTTTCCAAGTTTATTATAATTTTATTATTATTCACAATATGAAGAATTTGAAAATCTGAAGGGTTATAAATATGATTATTGTCAATAATGTGTTTAGCAAAATTAGATTTGTTACTATGAAAAGTGCTAATGCACGTTCGTGTTCTTTAAGTCTTGTTTTAAAATTTCTTCTTGTGTGGACCAATGTACGACATGTTACAGGTGCTACATGGGATATTATATATTCCCTTTGTTCTAGAAGTGACGATTTATCTGAATTATTTTTAATAAAATTTAAGGGATTTATAGTTTGAAAGGCAATTTTAATGTTATATTTATCAAAGAGATTAATTAATTTGTTAGATTCTTTATTGAAGTAAGTAAAACATATAAAAATTAGAAGAATCTGAAGTATTATTCAAAAAAGGCATAATTAGGGTTGTGGAAATTTTGATATATTTTCTTTTAAAAAGTTTAAAAATTAATTGGTCATTGTAACCATTGTTGAAAGCAATGTATCTGATAGTATTAGCTTCAGTAACGAAATTGTTGTAGGATAAAGGGGTAGAAAAGCCTATGAATATATGCGTTAAAGGCAGCCGTTTTGTGAGACCAAGGGTGATTGAGTTAGAATGGATGATAGTATCTGTAAACGTTGGTTTTCTAAAATGTTAAAGGATAAATGGCCATTTAATAGAGTTAGATTTAAGTCTAAAAGTTGATTGAATTGTTGGACGAAATTTCATGTGTAAATTGAATATTAGGGTTAAAGGAGTTAAAATATGAAGTAAGATACGTGATTTCGTCGTGGTGGCCTTTATAAATAATTAAAATATCATCCACGTAGCGTTTATAAAAGCAAATCTTTTGGATAAATTGTTACTGTTATTATTTAAAATTTTTCCTCAAAGTTGTCCAAAAAATTTCTGCAAGAAGGGGACTCAGACTAGAACCCATAGCAAGACCAGTAGTTTGTTCGTAAATTTTGTGGTTAAAGTGAAATGATTTTGTTTTAAACAAATAGTTAAAGTTTTAAACAAAATTCTGATTCATGGTCATTTAATTCTGATTGGTTTATGAGATCTTTAATGATGGGAATAAGTTCCAGAGTAGGGATAGATGGAAAAGGTTAGTGATGTCTAAAGAAAGTAATAGAGCGTTTTCTGAAAGGTTTTAATTTTTGTAACTCGGTAATCAGATCAACTGAATTTTTGATGGAATTTTTAAATTGAAAATTCAAATTAGATTTAAGAGTAAAATTCAACCATTTATTTAGTTCGTAGGTAATACTATTTTTAAAGTTAACAATTGGTCTTACTGTGAGATTAGTGTTAGTTAATTTGAAATTATGAATATTTTTAATTTTATGTATTTTTGGAAGCGTGTACAGACGTGGTAAAGTATGACCAGTGGGAATCAAGTATTTTGCTTTTATAAATTTGTCTGGAATATTTTTAAAAAGAAGATTGAGGTTATTTCTAATAGCATAGGATTTATCTGAATTAATTATTTTAAATTGGTCCTTTTGAGAAATTCTTCAGATATAGAAATGTAGTCGGTTTTATCTAAAATCACTAAACAATTGCCTTTATCTGCTTTAGTAAGAGTCAAGTTGTTGTCATTGCAAATCTTTTTAATTTCTAAGAAAATATTAAAGTCATCATTGTTGTCGTTAACGTTAAATTTAATTTTATTAAAGGTATGTTGAAGTTCTGTTTTAAATTGAGGGTTCTCGAAAGGTGAGGTATCTATCAAATAGGTTTAAAGATTCAGCTAACATCGTAAAAAATTCCTTGTCGTTCATTCTTTTCACAGGAATAAATTTCAAACATTTGTTCAAGTAGTTCGTTTGTTCTAAGGTGAAATTAGTGTTGATAAATTAAGAAGTATATTGAAAAAAAGAGGGGTAAGTTTGTGTATCTGTATTACAGAATGGTTTTAAAAAGATATCTTTAATCAATTTAAGGTTAAAGTTAATTGGGTTATGTGTGTTATTGATAACTAGTTCATCAAGTCGCTGGCAAGTCGCACCTGACTGGATCTTTACATCAGAAAGATTTGTATTATGCGAATAGGTGTTCGACAAATTTGAGTTAAAATCATTCTTAGATTTAGTGTTATTAACATTGAATTTGCGCTTAATGTTGAATCGATTATATAAATTATCATGAGAAACTAAAAAGCGTGATTTAAATTTATTGGTTGAATTACTAATGAAGTTTAATTTTTTGACAAGTTTAGCTTTATATTTAACGCAATTAGAAAACGTTTTAGTAAAGGTTCTAATCATAAAATTGTTCGAAACATGACGTTGATAAAGTTTTAGATAAGTACATATGAATATTGTAAAGTTCAATTCAAGTTCGGATAATTTAGAGTAATTAACGTTGATAAAGTGTTTAAGAATACTAAGTTTAGCTAAATAAAACCTTAAGAATAAACTTATCTTTGCATTTGTCATATGTGTTCACTCCGGATGCATTTAGGAAAAATCTTCTTAAGTTTACATTGATTTAAAAACCATATTTTCAGTAGGCACTTCTTCTTCTTCCAAAGAAGGTGGTTAAAGCGATTCATTTTGGATCGGAATTCCATATTGATCATAAAGTTGGTTGTGGTGTATAAGATATAGATTAAAACGAATAGAATCAGGTACTCCTTCCTTATATTTATTGAAAAAACTATAATTTAAATCACGCTTTTAGTTTCTCATGATAATTTATATAATCGATTCAACATTAAGCGCAAATTCAATGTTAATAACACTAAATCTAAGAATGATTTTAACTCAAATTTGTCGAACACCTATTCGCATAATACAAATCTTTCTGATGTAAAGATCCAGTCAGGTGCGACTTGCCAGCGACTTGATGAACTAGTTATCAATAACACACATAACCCAATTAACTTTAACCTTAAATTGATTAAAGATATCTTTTTAAAACCATTCTGTAATACAGATACACAAACTTACCCCTCTTTTTTCAATATACTTCTTAATTTATCCAACACTAATTTCACCTTAGAACAAACGAACTACTTGAACAAATGTTTGAAATTTATTCCTGTGAAAAGAATGAACGACAAGGAATTTTTTACGATGTTAGCTGAATCTTTAAACCTATTTGATAGATACCCTCACCTTTTCGAGAACCCTCAATTTAAAACAGAACTTCAACATACCTTTAATAAAATTAAATTTAACGTTAACGACAACAATGATGACTTTAATATTTTCTTAGAAATTAAAAAGATTTGCAATGACAACAACTTGACTCTTACTAAAGCAGATAAAGGCAATTGTTTAGTGATTTTAGATAAAGCCGACTACATTTCTATATCTGAAGAATTTCTCAAAAAGGACCAATTTAAAATAATTAATTCAGATAAATCCTATGCTATTAGAAATAACCTCAATCTTCTTTTTAAAAATATTCCAGACAAATTTATAAAAGCAAAATACTTGATTCCCACTGGTCATACTTTACCACGTCTGTACACGCTTCCAAAAATACATAAAATTAAAAATATTCATAATTTCAAATTAACTAACACTAATCTCACAGTAAGACCAATTGTTAACTTTAAAAATAGTATTACCTACGAACTAAATAAATGGTTGAATTTTACTCTTAAATCTAATTTGAATTTTCAATTTAAAAATTCCATCAAAATTCAGTTGATCTGATTACCGAGTTACAAAAAATTAAAACCTTTCCAGAAAACGCTCTATTACTTTCTTTAGACATCACTAACCTTTTTCCATCTATCCCTACTCTGGAACTTATTCCCATCATTAAAGATCTCATAAACCAATCAGAATTAAATGACCATGAATCAGAATTTTTGTTTAAAACTTTAACTATTTGTTTAAAACAAAATCATTTCACCTTTAACCACAAAATTTACGAACAAACTACTGGTCTTGCTATGGGTTCTAGTCTGAGTCCCCTTCTTGCAGAAATTTTTTTGGACAACTTTGAGGAAAAATTTTAAATAATAACAGTAACGAATTTATCCAAAAGATTTGCTTTTATAAACGCTACGTGGATGATATTTTAATTATTTATAAAGGCCACCACGACGAAATCACGTATCTTACTTCATATTTTAACTCCTTTAACCCTAATATTCAATTTACACATGAAATTTCGTCCAACAATTCAATCAACTTTTTAGACTTAAATCTAACTCTATTAAATGGCCATTTATCCTTTAACATTTTTAGAAAACCAACGTTTACAGATACTATCATCCATTCTAACTCCAATCACCCTTGGTCTCACAAAACGGCTGCCTTTAACGCATATATTCATAGGCTTTTTCTACCCCTTTATCCTACAACAATTTCGTTACTGAAGCTAATACTATCAGATACATTGCTTTCAACAATGGTTACAATGACCAATTAATTTTTAAACTTTTTAAAAGAAAATATATCAAAATTTCCACAACCCTTAATTATGCCTTTTGAATAATACTTCAGATTCTTCTAATTTTATATGTTTTACTTACTTCAATAAAGAATCTAACAAATTAATTAATCTCTTTGATAAATATAACATTAAAATTGCCTTTCAAACTATAAATCCCTTAAATTTTATTAAAAATAATTCAGATAAATCGTCACTTCTAGAACAAAAGGGAATATATAATATCCCATGTAGCACCTGTAACATGTCGTACATTGGCTCCACAAGAAGAAATTTTAAAACAAGACTTAAAGAACACGAACGTGCATTAGCACTTTTTCATAGTAACAAATCTAATTTTGCTAAACACATTATTGACAATAATCATATTTATAACCCTTCAGATTTTCAAATTCTTCATATTGTGAATAATAATAAAATTATAATAAACTTGGAAAAAATTTATATAGTAAACCAACACGTTCTCAATAACAACAAATTAATTAATGTTCACTTAGATTTTTCATACTTCAACTTTATTAAATACATTTTGACCACTCATTAATTTTTACATTTTATTAAGCGCTTAACGCAGGTTTTCTACCTTGCCTACTTTCTATTTCTATTTTTCATTCACAGAGGTGTCTTCCTTTCTTAAACCAAAACGGCAAATTTCCGATTCCCAATTTCCGTCCTTGTATTTGGTCGTAACTGCTACAGTCAACACCTGTTACCATTTTTAATTTCGAAGCATGTTGCTTCTGTACTTACTTGTTTATGACTTTATGTCTTATATTTATATTTAATTATGCTCCTGGTAAGTCGCACCTGATTGTCTCTACTTTGTTTAACCTGTTTTTCTTATTTTAGTAACTAGATTAAGATAGACTTGATAACGATGCACGCATGCATCGAAACCAATGGTCGTCGCCATTACTAATTATAGTTTTTTCAATAAATATAAGGAAGGAGTACCTGATTCTATTCGTTTTAATCTATATCCTTATACACCACAACCAACTTTATAAAAAAAAAATTTTAAATCAACCAAATCAATTGAGACCTTCATGTACTCATTTTTAAAATAACTCGTGGATTTGTTTTGTAGATTTGAATTCATACAGTAAGCTAATGCACTAAATTATAGCATAAAAAAACACTCAGATGACGTATATGGGGCTTTTTCAAAACGGAAATTTGAAAGAAATCATTTATCGATCTTTTTTTAGTGTTGAGTCAATTAAAACCTCATGAAAAACTTTGTATGTCGACGTTTCGGTCAAGGATGTCATTTTTAGTCTTGATAACTGTCAGACATCTCTGACTGTAAAGTTAGCATAAAAAAGATTTTAATCGACCCATCACTAACTCTCCTAAATCATTTAGTGAAAAACTAAAATTACAAACGTCTTACAATAAGAAGAATCAATTCAAAATAAAGAAAAATGTGTTTCTAGGTGCCTAGCTAGACATTTCTGTTTTTGATGGTATTTGGGTGTAAACATTTAAAAAATGAAAAATCGATTGTCAAGAACATTGTAGGATTTGTTTCTTTAATTTTAAATTTGTGGAAAAACCAGTCACGAATATATTAGAAACATTTAACGACTTTGCCCCTGGTATTAAGATTACAACTCCAAATGAGCTTATGCTTTTAGGATTCCGTTAACTAATTGATGTATTTCCGAAGCATTTCTAAAGAAAATTACAATTATTAAGAGATTTTTAACTGGTTTAAAAAAACTTAAACTTAAAAATTCATTGGCGCATTTACTACGCTGAAGAATTATGACCACCTAATACGGACCGCTATGGAAAATATTACTACAAATTGCAGTTTTGACGATCAATCTTGGCGCCAATCGACCTTAGCTGTGCGTTTGGGAGGGTTAGGAATCAGTAATGCTACAAGTTTATCGTATTCAACTTTTTTTGTGTTCTTGTAGCGGAGTAGCTGATTTAATGAGAACTGAAGCCTTGTCGACATTGTTTACTTTATTTAAACAAAATGTTCACAGTGCTCACATTAAGTCAGAGAGGTTTTGATATGCTCTTATGTGAGTGTTTTCGCTTAACCTCTTCGCCGTAACCTTTTAAACTTTTTTCAGTTGAGGAAAGAGGTGATAGTCAGACGGAGCCAAATCGGGTGAATAAGGGGGGTGTTCTAGTAATTCAAACCCTAAATCACGAATTTTTTGCATGGCAACATGAGATTTGTGTGCAGGGGCGTTGTCCTGCAAAAACAAAACACCTTTGGATAGCTTTCCGCGTCTTTTCTCTTTAATATTTTCCCGTAGAGTGGTCAGTAATGTCGAATAATAATCTCCAGTTATTGTTCTACCCTTATCCAAAAATCAATCATGATTACTCCATGGCAATCCCAAAAACTGAAGCAAGAACTTTTCCAGCAGATCTTTGGACACGAAACTTCTTAGGTCTTGGAGAACCAGAGTGTCGCCATTCCATCGATTGTTGCTTTGTTTCTGGATTGTAGAAATGTACTCAAGTCTCATCCATAGTAACAATTCGGTTTAAGAAGTCTACATCGTTTTCAAATCGAGCACAGATCGAACGCGATGCTTCTACCCTTGCACGCTTTTGGTCAACATTCAAACATTTGGGGATCCATTTTGCAGCAATTTTTCTCATGTCCAAATTGACGTGAACCATATGATGAACGCGTTCGTATGAAATATTCAGTGCTTCAGATATCCGTTTTAGCCCAATTCGACGGTCTGATAAAATCATGTCATGAACTGCATCGATATTTTCGGGGACTGACACAGAAACTGGCCTTCCCGATCGGTCATCATCTTCAATGGAAAATTTACCTTTTGAAGCTTGCATTCCAATTTTTGACGGTCGCATACGAAGGACATTGATCACCAAGGGTATTAAGCATATCTTCGTAAATCTGCTTACCTCTTAACCCTTTTAAATACAGGTACTTGATGATGGCTCGATACTCCAATTTTTCGATTTTCACAATTTCGGTGGACATCTTTCTTCATTTAATTTATTGCGTGACTCTGGTTTACTTTTTTGACGTCAAACTTTACACTGACACTTCTAATAAGTTATTGTTCGTTGCTATGGTAACGCAATGTTTTGTTTATGCAAGGAACTGGTCTAGGCTAACTAGATATTAATACATCCTCGTAGATCCTCCTGGTTGCTTCAGAAATGATGGAAAAAGAACTGATGGCATGACCCTAATTCCTTGGCAACAAGGCAAAGTTTTACATTCTGTCGAAATCTTATGTTAATTCCACTATTACCAGAGTCGGCGCTGCAGCACATTTGACCATAAGCGAGCCAAATATAGAGATTTAGTCTCGTTATATATTTGTACCATTTTCGGTTGAAATATTTGGTCTCTTGAGTGAAGCAGCTAAAGATTAAGTGCAGCGTATTGGTAGATTTATTCTTCTTAAAACCTACAAATTCCTGATCCAAAGAATAAGTCTAGCAATCAACGGGGGCAATGCAGCATGTGTTTTGTCCACAGTTCCTTTGCTAAAAGTTTGGATAAACGTTTTTATACATCTTTTTAATTTACAAAATTTCAATTAATTAGTACATATTGTATTATTAGTACCATCTAAAAAGATGGTATCAATGAACTGAGAAAGTGATTGACAACAATTTTGAAGTATTTGAGGCTTCCAGTTTCTACACATATGCACTGACTTACAAAAAATCCTGACACCTAAAGTTTAACTTGTGTTTGATAGTAATTATCTTCTAAACTATTGATTTGATTTGGATGATTTTTTTTAAATTGTTGTCTGATCCATCAGAAATGTGAGTGTGTAACTGATTCTTAAATAAAGTTCAATTTTCATTAAATACAGAGTGTTGAAATAAGTCTGTTCTTTTTCAATACTTTGGAACACCCTGTTCTACTATATCAGCAGTAGCAGGCTAATTAGAATTAAGGGATAAATACAGACATCTGTTTTTAACATTGCCTTTTTGTTGCTTATTGTCTTATCTCATAAACAATAAATTAATAACGGATGTTACCACCACAAGCTCTAATAACATCCTGCAAACGACGTTGCATTCTTTGAATGGTGGAAGCAATGTACAATGGTGTCATTTCTCATGCAGCACCACTCTTAGGTTATTCAACGTCTTCGGTCGGGGTTGTCGACGTCTGACTCTATGACCAAGAAAATCCCACACGTGTTCTATGGGGTTCAAGTCCGGACTAATGGTTAATATTAAAGTGGATCGCTTTTCTTGCATGTCTCGCTATAAAATTGCTAATAGTAGAGATAGAAAAGTAAGAAAATAGAAAGAAAATGTTAAAAAAAAGGTGGGGCTATTATTATTATCCGTTACCTACTTCTAATTAGCTGCTACTACTAATATATTTCGCAGGGCGTTCCAAATTTTTGAAAAATACATACACTCATTAGTATATTAGTAATTGATTTTATTCGAGAATCAGTTCCACACTCACATTTCTCATGGATCAGACTACAATTTAAAAAAATCATCCAAATCAAATAAACGGTTCAGAAAATAATTAGCCTTAAACATAATGTAAACTTTAGGTTCCGGGATTGTTTGTCCGGCACTGTACGATGTCTGTAATTTTTTATTTTACGTTGAATACCTAGGTTGTTTTGTAGTTGTAGATGAGCAAACTATAAGAATTTTAACTTTAACTATTATGTATAAAAATGTAAAAGAATATAGATCTATTGTGAGTTTAATTTCAAAGTTCCTCCTCCAAAGTTTTAATTTTAGATAAATATCCTCGCAAAAATAAATGAAAATAAAACCATTACCCTAGTTTTAATTTGAGGACGTTAAGTTCGAGACTATGCAAACGTCATCAAAGCATCTTGAATTAAGGCCGGGAAACACGAGATTGGTTTTTCAAACCAACATAACAAGCTAGTAAGTACGATGTCCTGGTTTGATGTCCTTGCTTGAAAAATGGTAGTACTGTTTGAATTTCTGACAATTTTAAACCAGCCAGTACCGTTACTGCATTACTCTTCATGATACAAACTCTAAATTTATCACGCTACTTATTTTAGAAATCTGTACGAATACTAGCTTTGCCTGCCACATTAAGTTATTACACAAGCCAAGACAGCAAAATCAATGGTGCAGAGCGCTACTAGCTCAAAAAACACAACGGCAAGCTGTTAAACTTACTACTTAAACCCACTAGCTTAAACAATAATCAAGCCAATCCTTGCGAGGATATTCATCTATAGCAGTGGTTTACAACCCGTAAATGCCTACGGATACATTAGAAAAGATTGCAAAATTTAGTAACTTAGAAATGTAAGTATAATTACAATACTTCTTTGATGATGAGAAAAGATGACAAAACTCTTAATGAAGACCTATTAGGGGAAGTTTTTTCAGGATAGTGGTCACCTATTTTTTAATTACAGAAACTACAAAAACTTTCCTGATTTTGCTTGTGGTAGATGCAATGATGTTGTTAGGCAAGAACACAATATTCTAGGTTTGATTTTAATATCGTAAAATAAAGTATTTCGAAAGCTGTTAGGTGCTTGAAGTCTTAACAGTTGAATGTAATTGTGGATAAAGTTGTTATATTTTTTATTTCAATAAAATAGATTCAAAGATGACACCTAGATCTTTAGTAAATATGGAACGATGTAAAACAGTACATTTTCTGCATATAAATAAAAAGTGCATAGACTGGACATGCTGTATAGTTCATTTAAAGGGTACCATGGTTCATTGGGTAGATAAACGCTAGAGAAATATTTTCCAAATGCTTCTACTATATTTTTAGGTGTTTTTATTAATATAGTGCCTTAAAAGTACATTGTACTGGAAATTATAGATTTGTTTCTTTTGGATCTAATGAATGACGAAAAATGTTTACTTCATAAGTAGAACAGGTAATAGGAGAAAAAGCGTAGTTTTGTTTGTCATTAAAAAAAACCACAAAAAATTAAACATCCCAAAATAATCCTACCCCGATAGTTAGAGGAGAAAAAACGAAAACACAAAAATTTTGGTCTCCAAAATTCCAAAAACAGACTTATAAACAAAGTCTGAACTTTACTTCCACCCACGGCCAAGAATATATCGAGGTAACTTCAAGATAACCAACTAACCCGTGTCTTTACTTCCCATCGGCTCCCTAAATGTGATTTGGCTAGTAAAACACAAGCTTAGCAAGAAGAAAACTTTTGGCACCCCTTCACATTGTGGCAAAATTAACTTTCAACATAATTAACTGTAACAAACAAGTTCTTAACACTGTCAGTTTATTAACATTAATTAATGCATATTTATATTGCTGCAAGTCTTCAACCGCATCGAAATCGTACCCTGCATTACTCATTCCGCCATTTAAACCGCACAATGAAATAAAGAATCAGCTCTGTAACAAACTTACAATATATCTCCGACAACGCAGTTAGTGCCGATCTAAGAGAAGCTTATTACCGTAATTTTTATTTTTCGCCAACTACTATTTCTTTGTTTTGAGCTAACGAACAACAAACAACAAAGTCGTTACATCAACTCCATCGCAATAACTAATGAGCATCCAAGAAACTAACCTTGCTGCATCGGATACAATTGAACCAGTTTTTTTCTGAGAATCAACAAATCGCAAGACACATCTACTTGTTGTTGTAGAAACGACCTTTCGTTTTTCAGGATTAAGCGTCACATCTGGAATATTTAAATGTAAATCAAATAAAGACTTTTGTTTGCAATCAGGTACAGAATAATCAAGTATTAAATCTTTTATGTGCCACGCCCCTAAGGACTTTGCAGAAATGTCCTTTAATTCCTATGTAAAACAAAGGGATTACTTTAGAAATATAAAACCAATTGGTCATTAAAATACTGAGAAAGGTATGAAAGTACAAAGCGCTATCTAAGCGATAGCTTTAATGCTTGAAACCACGAGAGCTTAAAAGACCAACCGCAGTCTTGCACAGTCGTATACCGCACTTAAGTATACACCTCTGATGAGCTCACAATAAGAACGAAATGCTGCATCAGGTGTTCTTTCGTTGCGTGTGTGCTACTGTACAAGTTATACTTGGCTTTATCGACAACGTGTGTTTCAAGCATTAAAGCTATCGCTTAGACAGCGCTTTGCACTTTAACGCACACATGTCGTTACAGTTAACTATTGGCATTTTTCTTAGTTTATACTATTCACAGGTGTCAATGTTTACACGAGATGTCGCAAGACACACATTTTACATATGAAAGTACCTAATTGAGTTTGCACACTAAGTCTCCTTTTCGCGTTTTAGTACAAGTTTTGCAAATTATAGCGATTAGAACTTATAGCATTGATTATAAAATTCGTAAAGATACGCAAGCCTTAATATTTTTTCGTAACTACTTCTCCTACAAGCAACGAATGCCCCTTTCAGCCCTCGGCCAACAAACTGTTCATTGGGAAAGTGCTGCTGCGAACGGTTTAATATTGTAACATTGATTCTGTTACTGCTTTGCATACATGCAACATCGGTCTCTACCTACGAGAATGATTCAAGAAAGCAAACTCGGCAGTTTCCAAAGACGTTCGTTCGTTCGCAACATAAATAACTTGCACGTGCACAATAAAAAATTTGCACCCATGTAATTCAGCTTGCTACGAATTTATCCTAGTGCATCATAATAGTTGGATTTGCGAATTGTTTTTAAATTTTGTTTCAAACTTCAATAATTCATTTTTCAAAAATAGGAGTTAAGTTAAGGTCAATCGGTTAAATACACTCATTAAATTATTGAAAATTGTTAAAAAATTGCTAATTTTTGAATTTAAAAAATTTCTAAAACAAAATTTACTTGGATTGAACTTAAACTAAATCAAGATAAAATTTTTAATTTCCGGTGTTTCTTTCTAAGATTAGCGGAATTAAACTCACTACTTCCAGTTTTTCCGATTCGCTTTAAGAGCAGCTTTTATTTTTAATTTAATTAACAAATTGATAGTAAATGTTTTATGTTTAATACAAACTTAAGAAAATTGTTTGCTTTCTGATGTTAAACATGTAAAAATATTTTTAACGATACCTTTTGTACATTTATGAATAGGGAATGACGAATTAAATACTTTGATAAGTGAGATACAAACTAACTATGCTCGGCTTAATACGAGGATGTATTGATATCTAGTTAGCCTAGACCAGTTCCCTGCATAAACAAAATATTGCGTTACCATAGCAACGAACAATAACTTATTAGAAGTGTCAGTGTAAAGTTTGACGTCAAAAAGTAAACCAGAGTCACGCAATAAATTAAATGAAAAAGATGTCCACCGAAATTGTGAAAATCGAAAATTGGAGTATCGAGCCATCATCAAGTACCTGTATTTTAAAGGGTTAAGAGGTAAGCAGATTTACGAAGATATGCTTAATACCCTTGGTGATCAATGTCCTTTGTATGCGACCGTCAAAATTGGAATGCAAGCTTCAAAAGAGGTAAATTTTCCATTGAAGATGATGACCGATCGGAAAGGCCAGTTTCTGTGTCAGTCCCCGAAAATATCGATGCAGTTCATGACATGATTTTATCAGACCGTCGAATTGGGCTAAAACGGATATCTGAAGCACTGAATATTTCATACGAATGGTTCACGTCAATTTGGACATGAGAAAAATTGCTGCAAAATGGATCCCCAAATGTTTGAATGTTGACCAAAAACGTGCAAGGGTAGAAGCATCGCGTTCGATCTGTGCTCGATTTGAAAACGATGTAGACTTCTTAAACCGAATTGTTACTATGGATGAGACTTGGGTACATTTCTACGATCCAGAAACAAAGCAACAATCGATAGGATGGCGACACTCTGGTTCTCCAAGACCTAAGAAGTTTCGTGTCCAAAAATCTGCTGGAAAAGTTCTTGCTTCAGTTTTTTGGGATTGCCATGGAGTAATCATGATTGATTTTTGGATAAGGGTAGAACAATAACTGGAGATTACTATTCGACATTACTGACCACTCTACGGGAAAATATTAAAGAGAAAAGACGCGGAAAGCTATCCAAAGGTGTTTTGTTTTGCAGGACAACGCCCCTGCACACAAATCTCATGTTGCCATGCAAAAATTCGTGATTTAGGGTTTGAATTACTAGAACACCCTCCTTATTCACCTGATTTGGCTCCGTCCGACTATCACCTCTTTCTTCAACTGAAAAAAAGTTTAAAAGGTCGTACATTTTCTTCCAACAAGGAGGTAATAGAAGCTGTGGAGGTCTGGTTTGCAGAGCAAGAAGAAAATTTTTTTGAAAGGTCTAGAGACGTTGCAGGTTTGCTGTAATAAATGTATCCAATTAAGAGGAGAATATGTTGAGTAATAAAATATTTTGACATTGAAATTTTGTTTGGTTCTATAGTAGGCTAAGAATTTTTCAATATATCCTCGTAATCTTTACACATTAAATAAAGTTCATTTTCAGAAAATAAATCTTCCTCTCACTTAATTATTTTTCTCTACATATCTCACATTCATACCTTTTCATCTGCTTAAATGCTAGATAACCAGTTCAATAAACTATGCTACAAGATTCTAAAGAACAAACGGAAAACACCAAAAAAAATGCACAAAAAAAAAGCAGCAAAAACTCTGTTTTTTGTGCAGTTTTTGTGTTTTCTCTTATTACAGTTAGCACGTGCATAATAAAAAATAATAATGTGCACTCAAGTCAATTTATCCCGGTGCGTTCTAATAGTTGATTTGCAAATAGTTTTTAAATTTTGTTTCAAACTTCAATAAAACAACAATTTAATTTGTAAGAAATAAAATGTATTTGCATAAATATAAGTTATGATAAAAAAAATCATTTTATGTATTTCCATATAATTGTAGTTATTATTTACATAAACAATTTACTCGCTTCGGACCCAGTTTGAAAAGATGCATCTGCTGAGTTTTTTTTGAATCGAGAAGAACGTCCTCGGTTGTAATTTGCTTAGATGCGCAAGTTGATTCTAAGAAGAAAAAATAACATAAATTCACTGATAAAAGATATGCTGAGTCAATTATGTTACTATTAAATATTTTTTCAAAATTAATTCCACACACAAAACTTTTAGTTTAGCTTCTAATGACAAGTTTTTATGTTCAAAAACAAATAACAAAAAGTTGTTAAAGGACTTTTCAATTTTCTTAGAAACTCTTTTGATAGCTACACAGAGTGATCTGCTTAGACCGTGCAATAAAAGTTTTTTAACTTTCACGTAAATCCTCGCTCGTTTTTTTTAATTTTTGGCTTTAGATAGATTTTAAAATAAAATTATATATTGTAGTACTTTATAAGACAAGATGAATTAAATTTAAAAAATTCAAAATTTAATTAGGTAAGGTCATGTTTGAGGTCAAAAGTCAAACATATATTCGTAAATATCTCATCAATAATCTATGTACACAGTCGTAATATATCAATCAAAAGGTAATTAATTGCAAGCCAATTTAAAAATGCATTTAAAAATATTTTAACATTTTAGGCTCAAAAGTTATTTCACTTTCAAAATATTTTTTTTTGTTTCAGAACCTATACTAACGTTCAATATATCAATCAAAAGCGTGTAGAAAGCCAATTGCAAAACTATTTTCAAAACTTTTTTACTAGATTGGGTTTAAAAGTTATTGCACTTTAAAAGTGTTTTTGAAGATTTCGGCTTTTTTCGGTTATCAACTTGCATTGCCCAGTAAGATATCAATCAAAGCTGATTAAAAGCAATTTCAAAACTGCTTTCAAAAATGACGTAGCATTACGGGTTCAAAAGTTATTGCAATTTTTAAGTTTATTATCAAGCTTAAGATCGTGTAATGTAATGTAACTCTAGTATTTGTGTGTTCTACCGTTGATTGAAATATTGGTAAAGATAGTCAACCGCTTGTATTTGCTTGTATCACGGATGCAATTCACATATGCATGTTGGGTTGCGTTTTTGTTTACTTTTTCACCTGTACTGAAGCGCTAAGTTATAATGTGTACGATTCTTGAAATAGAATAGTTCAATGTATTCCACCGTTGTAAAAATGGCGCAACATACAATCCGTAAAATTTACTTTTGTCAATACAATGTTGCAACGTTTTCAAATATTTAGTAAACGTATTAACTAGTAATTAAAAGTGACGAATTTTTCATTTATGAATAATACCATTGATGATACATATCTTGGATTTTAATGACAATGTTTTTTTAATAATTTACTAAAATACATGCGAAGCGTTATTTGTTAAAACAGTTTGGTTTGGTCGGTGTTAGATAAATAAGAAACAATTATTTTACAAATTATGCTTGCACTTTATTTTTTAACTTGCAAATAATAATGTTGACATTTGTTTGTCATTTAATAACTTCGTTAGGAATAAAGTAGAACATACTGGGAGAAATACCACTAGAGTTCAGAAACGCAAAATTATTGGTTTTTGTATCTACTTGTTTTTACGTGTTCAGTTGAAAAGGATTTTAAATAAAAATTGGTTTTCAAATTTTTCAATTCAAAAGGCAACAAGTTACCGTGTTTTTTAGGAAAGTGGGTTCCACTAGACCTTCAAATTTAAATTCACTTGGTAATAAAACCTATTCCTATTACTTCTAAAAATAAAAGTACTAGATTTTAGCTTGAGGTGTGTTGTCTCCCGACGCGGTGCGGATAATACGTATAATACACTATTCTTTTCTGTGACGAAATAAATGACGATTTAATATTGAAAAATCATATTACAATAGAATTAGAAAATTATTGAGGGAAATTTGGTGTTAAAAATAGTACTCACTTTTTTCCCGAGGGAAAAATAATTTACGAAAAGTGACACTTTGTTATCTGTTAGTAGAGATAAAAGTTAGATTTTACTCTTTGAAACTGTATCAAAATATCATGGTTTCGAATTAAAATAGTTTAATTAAAGTAAAAATAACTCATTAATTATAAACATTGTTTCAAAATTACAATTCCAACTGATCTAAAATAATAGTAATAATTTACAAACAATTTACACATAAATAATAACGTACCTAATACAATGCTATACATAAAACATATCCAAACATTTACACTTATTTATGCAGATAATATTCTTATTTTACGGTGTGGTTTTTTGTGACATCACTGTAATTATAGCTATTAGAAATATGTTTATTAGCCTCCCACTTTAAGGTTCGATATAGTTTTATTTTAACCAACTGATCGATAATTAACAGTTTATGAGTGTCGCATTCTCTGAACCATGAATTCACACTGCTGTTGAGACATTTTTTATACGGAGTTTAATTTTTCCAATAAACCATAATCTGTTTTAAAAGATGAAATTCTTCAGTAAAAGTTTCAATAAAAACACAAATTTTGGAGAATTCGTGATGGTCTGTGAAGGTATTTAATTCCATCAGTCTTCCGGATTATCGTTTATGAGTCACATTCTTTATCGGCTTAGTCAGAAATTCTACAATTGCATACTTTTAGCAACACCTTTAGTAAATGAGTAGGCTTGTTATAATATTGTTTAGATGCAAACAGTTGAGTACGTTAGATTGTAATATAAGAAAATTCAACATTCGTTCCAACATAAAAAGGGATAGCGTTTCTATGTTAAAAAAAGTTTTAATTTCAATGACCAAAATTTAGAAATTTACTTGCGTAAGCCTAATAGATTTAAAACATTTTCAACGGATAAACGATGTTAATGTAATAAATATATGAGTATGGAATTTTCAAAAGTATTTAAAGAAATTGTTTTTTTTGGGAGAACGTTTTTCAACGATTTCTTTACGAAATTAATACTTTAAATCTGCAGGTTTTTTTTCATAATAATAAACTTTATTCACATGTGTATGTATACAATCTTTGTACATATATGTGTTTGTCATGATGGTATAACCATTGTTATAACCTTACGTAAGAAAAATACAAATAAATATTATTACATTGAACAATTAACAGACAATAGAAAAAATATATAACAAAGGACACACATTTAATTAGTACGTCGACAAAAATCAATAAATTCTTGTATATTGTAGAACGCATGTTTTTGTTTGTTTGTCAACATTGACTCAATGCACCAATATTTCAATCAACGGCATGATGCATTGGCAACAATGTCGTGCCTTAGCATAAACTATCAGCAAAATTACAGTTTTCTATTTCACATTTATCGGTAATACTGTTCTGTAAATTCTACAATACAATTGACGTATTTTCTTAGCACAAAGCGATACTACCGACCTCTGATGTTTAGAATAAATTTCGGGGTCGCATAATCCCGTAAGGTTGACTATCTTTACCAATATTTCAATCAACGGTTCTACTCAAACGTAGATTTTTTTGTTCTACGCTGTTCTGGTCTTTCTCATTTCTAGTCAACTCTAGTTTTTCTCTTTTTTAGTCAACTCTAGTCGTTCTCTTTTCTAGTCAACTTAACTTAATATTCCAGTAAATTATAACCCAACAAATTCCTGTTTCCTTCTTCCACCCCCATCCCTCTCTTTTTCTAAACTTTCAATATTTCTTTTTCTTCTCCTCCATCACTTTCCTCCTCTCCACCACCTCCCTCATCCATTGTTTTCCTTCCCCTTTTTTCCTAGTAGTAACTTCCATTCCTTTTCCTCGTGTCTTGTTTCCCTACATCCCTCTTATATGTATTATATTTTCCCATTCATCCCCACACAACCTGCATAATCTCCTCATCACCAACCAATATTTATTTTTATTTTCTTCATTACCCATTCTGAACCTTGCAATCATTCTTATTTCATTCATTCCTTTTCCTTTGTTATGTACCTTCGTGTCTTGTCTGTCATTATTTTTATGTATTCTCGTTATATTTTCTTTCCTTTATTTTGCCCTTCTTTCCGGATTCTGATTATCTTTATCTCTTGCAATTATTTCTTCCTCCATCTTTCTCCCTCCTCTCTTAATCTCTTTTATCTCCTCTTGCGTATCCCACTCTTTCATAGTATTTTCTTCTTTCTTCTTCCCCATATTTTACCTTCTGTGCTTCGATCTCTTTCCAACATTCATATAGTATTTTGTTTTCCTTCCTACTTCCCATTTTTCTTCATACCTTACTGCAATTCTTCCTGCTTGTATCCTTATTTTTCTATTTCTAGCTCTTCTTCCACTATATAGTAGTAGTACAGATTATTAAACAAAAAAGTCAATATTTTCAAAAAATTTTAAAACCAAAATCACTTTTGAACCCAAAATGTTAAAATATTTTTAAATACATTTTTGAAATTGGCTTGCAATTCCCTTTTCATTGATATATTACACGACTGTGTATACGGAATACTTTTTGAGATATTATCGAATATATGTTTGACTTTTGATCTCAAACATGACCTTACCTAATAAAATTTTAAAATTTTTCAAATTTAATTTAACTTGTCTTATAAAGTACTACAACATATAGTTATATAGATTATATAAACTCACATATTAATTTATTTCCTAAAGTGTCAATATCCACAACCGCAATACAAATTTTTCCACAATTTTTTTGGTAGTCCTTTGTAGGTTTCACATTTTTGTAAGAAATTTAAAAAAACGTATGTCCATGCTGTCTACGCTCTTCTTTAATTATTTGTGCAACTGACGTATTCATAATTACTAATTGTCACAAAATTACGGTAACTAATTTTATAATCAATGCAGTATCTTGTAACAATGAAGTAACTTCGAACCTCAAACCACTTTACACGCATTGAGACAGGTACGGTGGAACTGACATAAAAACTGGAGGGGGAAACTGAGAATCTCGTCGTAATTGTACGGTAGAGCCATCTATTTTTCATCGTACTTTTGTGTCATATTTCGTCCATGTAGGTTGCGCATCTTTACGAATTTTATAATCAATGCTTATAGTATAAGCTTGAGATAACATCTTACGATTATCTTACAGGATAACAAAGCAAAGTTCAAGAGTAGATAAAATTCGAAATCCGTTCTCATTTTTGTAGAAAATTGTAGGAGCGCCACTTATAGCATTTTTTTACATTTAAAATGTCCTAATTTTTTGTGCTTTCTTGTATGAAATTTTTATTTGAATATTTATATACTCCAACTTCTTCTGCACCAAAAAAAGTCACCCGAGCAACAGTTTCTGAGATAATTGGATTTTTTCTTTATCTTTAATTAATAACTCGCCATTGTCTTCCTTCACACTTTATCCAGGACTGGTCCAAATTAATAATTGAGCATTTATTATCATTCAGTTATCGACATGGAGAATCAAAAGTGTATGTCGCATAGTATACGCAATTCCAAATGGCCAGTCAGTACACTGCAGCACGAGGAATTGTTCGTACCTTGGCTATAACATTTCGTATATCCGTTAATGCAATTTTTCCGTTGCGAACACTATGCGATACTGTCTATCATTTATTAGGAGAGCAGCCAAAAATACGGCCCGTCTAAATTTTAAATCTAAAAATTTGTCAACATTTGGTTTGCCAAAGATAGCAGATCAATGAGTTATTTAGAAATAAAGTTTTTTGAGTGTTTTTGAGTTAGTGAACTTAAAACACTTAAAAAAACTCCGTAAAAGTAGAACCAAGATGAAAAGAAAATCAACACTTATCTCAGAAGATATATCCATACTTTTTACTGTAGAAGAGCTAAAACATGAATTAAAAAAGACAAAATCAAAGAAAGTTTGTGGGTTTGATGGAATACATCCAGAATTTCTGAAAAATTTATGAAATTATTCTTTGAAGTAGCTACTTATGTTTCTCAATGATATTTATAATTCAGGTAAGTTACCAACAGATTTAAAGAAATGTAAAGTCGTGGCAATTTTAAAGAAAAGTATATCTCCTAGAGACCCAACTTCTTGTTTCCGATAAGTTTGTTAAGTGTCGTTTATAAGGTTTTGGAAAATTGATTTTTAAAGAAATAATCCGTTAATTGAAGAGAAATTACCAATTGAACTAGCAGGATTTCGATCCGGTAGAAGTTGTTGTAATGAAGTATTGGCATTAACAACACATATCGAAGCTGGATTTCAGAAGAAACTTAAAACTGTTGTCTTTTTTGATTTAACTGCTGCATATGATACTGTGTGGAAAGAAGGTGTACATGTTGTTGTTATTCCTTGATCCAAAATTATTTCTTTATTGAAAATATGTTGTCTAATCGGAAGATTAGAGTTTTTGTTGAAGATAAAAGCAGTAAATTTATATTTTTAAATAATCGCCTTCCACAGAGATCGGTTCTTGCACCTATTCTTTTTGATGTATATATTTCTAATCTTCCTTCTTTACAATGTCGAAAATTTGTCTACGCCAATGAAATGGCAATTTAATTTCAAATTTCGCAGTTTTTCGAAATTAAAAGAAAGCTATCTGATGATTTGGTAATTATGGAAAATTATTTTGCACAACAAATTTCATTGTTGTTGTAGAGACATTTTATAGCTTCAATCATTTTTTTCTGAACCCCTCTTCTGTTTAAAGAATTTCAAATACTGTCTCTAACTATCCTGTCGAATGCTTTGTCAAGATCTATAAAGGTCAGTAGAGTTTTTTTATTGTACTCGGTAGTTTGATTTATTACCCATTTAATAGTGAAATATGATCCTGAACGCTGTAACCTTTTTGGAATCCACATTGGGATAGTTCTAATATTTTATCTATTATTGTTCTAGAACTTGATCATATATTTTCATGGGTACACTTAATATGGTGATACCCATGTAATTAACACAATCCATTCTGTCTCCTTTTTTATAAATATAACATAACGGCACTAATACTTATACTACACCATATTCTATAATCAAAGCATTTAAAAAATATTTTAAAAGAGCATATTCGCAAGTAAGTTTTTGTGACGTTAGTAATTGTTACTCATGCAGCAACATTCCTACTGTTTCCATTTCCAAAGTTTCTGAAGTCGATGTACTAGAAGCAATAAAAAAATTAAAAAACAAGAACACTCCAGGACCGGATCAGATACCTAGTTTCCTAGTAAAAGATTGTGGCTGTATATTTGTAAAACCGCTAACTGCAATTTTTAATATTGCTTTAGCAACTTCTACTTTTCCTGATATCTGGAAATCTTCAAATATTTGTCCTATGTTTAAGAGTGGGGATGCATCTGATATTCGTAATTACAGGCCAATTAGCATATTAAACAATTTTGCAAAAGTTTTTAAAATTATACTACATTCTAACATTTATTCTACCATAAAAACGTACATTTCTTTACATCAACATGGATTTATGACACAACGCTCTACAGTGACAAATCTTATCTTTAACCCAGTTTGTATGCAATACCTTAGATAAAGGCGGTCAAGTGGACGTCATATACAAAGACATCTCAAAGGCATTTGATCAAATTTCTCATAAGATACTAATTGCAAAATTACAGAACTTTGGTTTTAACGACAATTTACAATAATTTTTCAAATCTTATTTACAAAACCGTAAGCAATTTGTTATTTATAATAATTATGTATCTACATATTTAACACCTATGTCGGGTATACCTCAAGGGTCTAATCTTGGCCCATTATTATTTTTAATTTTTTAATGATCTTACTGACTATATACAATGTGAAAAATTACTTGCCGATGATTTGAAAATTTATTATGTAATAAATTCTACAAAGATTGTCAATTTCTCCAGCAACAACTAGACAATATAAACTCATAGTGTCAATTAAACTATCTAATCCTAAATATAAATAAATGTAACGCTATGTCTTACTCTCACTTCTACTGTTGACATTAACAATTGTACACTCATGTCCATAATTAATTATTAATTTGTATTATAGGTTTTCTGTTTTGACAAATACCTATACTAGCGTATAGATTTAATTTTTTTATATTTTTATTAATTATTGTACGCATTTGTTAGATGTAGTTTGTTCTATAATTGGGTTTATACCAG
The DNA here is from genome assembly GCA_030710515.1 of Abscondita cerata. Lineage (NCBI taxonomy): Eukaryota > Metazoa > Arthropoda > Insecta > Coleoptera > Lampyridae > Abscondita > Abscondita cerata. Next base: position 41,208 of record JALBCR010004405.1, read on the forward strand.
TTGAACAAATAAATAAATAAATAAATTGGAACAATGACTCCTATTTTCCACTCTCTCGGTGTAGTGTTATTGTAAACTTTTAATAGTAATCTTTCTCCGTCGGATCCCATATGTTTGATCATTTCTGGTTTTATTTTATCATGTCCTGCTGATTTTCCATTTTTTGTGTTTTTATAGCATTTCTCATTTCTTCAAGTGTTATTTCTTCTATTGTTTCTTCTGTATTTGTCCGTCGGATTATAGGTATTAGTGGTAGTCTATTGCCAATATCGATTTCTTTCTGTTCTGGCTGTAGACATAATAATTCTTTAAAGCATTCTTCCCATCTTTCTAGTATTCCTTTATCTTCTTTAAGTATAACGCCTATTTTATTTTTAAGATTTGTGTGGTGCTGTGCTTTGCTCTTTTTTTATAGAATAACTTTTGATTTCCAGTGCTCTTTCTTTCTATTTTTTCACTAAACGCTTTCTAATAAACTTGTTAGGCTTTTGATGTCAATTTTTTTACAATAGTCCTTTGGTTTTTATACTTTTTTATTTTTACTTGTTTCTTTACGTTTTCATTTTACCATGTCGTTTGCTTTTTATAATTTTTTATTTTAATAACCCCACATACTTCTTTTGCTGTCCCAATAATCACACTTTTAAAAAAGTTCCAAATTTCTGTTATTTCATTCCAATAGTTTTCCATTATTCTTATTTTCTTAGAGATTCTTTCTTTGTACCGCTTATTTGGTTTTTCTTCATACAGTTTGTAACGTTCGTATTGTTTCGTATTCTGGTTCCATTCTTGTAGGGGTTTCTGTCTTGGTTTGTTTCGTTCTGTTTTTTTTATTATTTTTGCTACTAGCATATAATGACCACTATTTATCTCGGTTCTTTTTTCACTCTTACATCTGTTATTTCTTTTCTACAACTTACTTCAGCTAGTACATATCAATCAAATTAATATTATTACATGTGAATACTAGGGTGGGTAAGGGTTGGCATGTTTAGGTTTTAGTGGTTTTCCTAAACCTTGAAGTAAATGCTTGCCAAGACGAACCAATCCACTATTGCACACGGTTTCGTCACCACATTGAACAGGTTTATACTGATCTTCTGGGGCACCATACATAACACTTACATCACAATACAATATTTAAAATGTACCATACGATTAAATAAATAAATATATTAAAATCTTTCATTCCGGCTTTTTACTTCTATCGTGTAATTGTGGATATCTTTATGATTGAAAAAGGTATTTGTTATGAATAGTTTATTAAATGTGTTTCATTCTTATTTTTCTTATTTTCCCCATGCTTGCCTAAAACGTTTTTATACTTATCTGCTTGGTTTCCCACTCTACTATTTAAATTGCCTGCTACATATATTCTTCTTTTACTGTTTTCAGTGACTACCGTTAACGTTGACGCGTCCACGTCGCGGGGGTGGGCGCGACTCAAACGAGCCGGTGACTAAGTTTTACTGGGGACCCAGTGTTGCTGGGTATAACGCATCCCCCTTGCTCAGGGATACGGGTGAAGACCACACCGGCAGAGAAGGCGGAGAAGAGAGTCCTCAGCACAGCGGATCTGGCGCAAGTGGCAACCCTGCTTATAGGGATTGTATAGAAGCGATCACTGACGTTGGAAAGCAGCGACGTTAGAACGGAAATGAGGCAGGTGGAAAATGATTCCGGTATGGCTCATACTCGGACACTTATAAGCGAAGTTAGGACGACTCAATCGGTTATAAGACTGCGATGAGGAAGGCAAGAGGAAACCACCTCATTATAACTCCTAAGTATAATTAACATAGGCAGTAACAATGTAGAAACGGCCCTTAGTCCCCGGCAGCCCTTAAATGGGCAGAGGGTGCGAAGAATCCCCGAGGATTAAAATAGGCACATGGAATGTGCAGAGTATGTTTGAAAGTGGCAAAGCACATAACGTAATCAAAGAAATGAAGAGACTAGAAATTGACATATTAGGTATTAGCAAAACTCATTGGCCGGGTACTGGACAATGTACGATAGGGGAACATACTGTTTTCTATTCTGGCAACGATACCACACATCATCGGAACGGAGTTGGCATAATTATTTCATCAAACATAAAACATTCTGTGAAGTCATTTACACCGCTCTCCGACAGAATGCTACTACTACAGTTGAAGGCTTACCCAATGGACGTAAACATTATACAATTGTATGCCCCAACGGCCGACAAGGAGGACGCAGTCATCGAGGATTTCTATGAACAACTGGAATCACTGATGAAAATGACTAAACAGACCGAAGTTACAGTGATTGTCGGTGATTTGAATGCTAAAGTCGGTAAGGGGATTGTGGAGGACACTGTTGGTAATTTCGGACTGGGCATTAGAAACGAGAGAGGAGATCGATTAATACGCTTCTGCCAAGAACAACAACTTGTGATAACCAACACCTTTCTCAAGCTCCCACCACGCAGACTTTATACTTGGAAATCTCCAGCAGACTCAGAAAGTAAAATCGTAAGGAATCAAATAGACTTCATCATGATACCAAGAAGATATAGAAACGCAATCAAATCAGCGAAAACGTATCCTGGAGCTGATGTTCACTCCGATCACACTCCATTGATATGTAAATTTGATCTTAAACTTAAACGCCTTGAAAACAAAAGACCTCAAAATACCGCTATAAACATTAGAAAGCTAAACAACCCTGACATCAGACAAAACAAATACAGGAAACATTGAACAAGGACATCGAGAATTTAAAATTATCCACAGCCGACGAATTCTCTCAGTGGACCACAATTACAAAAACTATTGAAGAAACCAGTACAACATTTTTGAAGCAAGACCGTACTAAAAAGAAGGAATGGATGACTGATGAAATACTTGATATGATGGAAGAGAAAAGAAACTACAAGAAGAAGAATCCAACAAAATATCATGAAACTCATATCAAAATAAGAGCAAAAATTAAAGAAGCGAAAGAGCTTTGGTTGACGGAAAAGTGCAGTAAGATCAAGGAATGTGAAAGGAGGTACGACTACCACAATCTGCATAAACGGGTGAGAGAATTAACAAATGGACGGACAAACAAAAGAACACCTACTAGCCTTTTAGATCCAAATGGCAACCTAATATCTGATGATTCGAAACTAATTGAGATGTGGGAGACGTATGTAAAAGAACTTTTCGATGCTGAGCGAACAGACAATTGCACGGAACATGACGATATTTGCGGGCTCTCTATTATGAGATCTGAAGTAGAAAGAGCAATTTTATCCCTAAAAAACGATAAGGCTCCAGGCCCCGACAACATTCACGGAGAAATCCTGAAACTTTTATGCACAACCAATGACTATTTTCTCGACATCCTGACAAACATGTTTAACAATATCTATGACAGTGAAAAATCCCTGAAGACTGGATACAGTCAACTTTTGTGGCGATACCCAAAAAGTCTAGTCCAAAATATTGTGAAGATCACCGCTTAATAAGCCTCATTAGTCATATAACTAAAGTATTTACCAGGATCATCCATAACCGAATATATCACAGATGCGAAATGAACATCTCCGAATCACAGTTTGGTTTCCGCAATGCACTGGGCACCAGAGAAGCGATATTCAGCCTGCAGGTTCTCATTCAACGATGCAGAGACATGAAAAAGACGTCCATCTATGCTTTATTGATTTCTCAAAAGCGTTCGATAACGTCCAACACGACAGACTTTTGAGGTGCTAAGGCAGACTGGCATCGATGGAAAGGATATCCGAATAATATCCAACCTCTACTGGAACCAAACTGCTAAAATAAAAGTTAATAACGCGTTCAGCAACAAAATTGCTATCAAAAAAGGAGTAAGACAGGGCTGCATCCTATCACCTTTACTATTCAATATATACTCCGAACAGATCTTTAGAGAGGCTCTAGGCGAAGCATCGGAAGGAATCAAGATAAATGGTGAGACAATTAACAATGTCAGATATGCTGATGATACGGTGATCATCGCAAACGATAACGAGGAACTACAAAGACTCATGCAAAACATCCAAACAACAAGCAACAAATATGGACTCCTATTAAATGCGTCGAAAACTAAATGTATGTGTATAACAAGAAATATTCAAACACCAATCAACCTTAATGTAAACAACAAAAACATTGAACAAGTAGAATCATACACATACCTTGGAACTACCGTGAATTCGAACTGGGACCAATCAAGAGAAATCCGTTCACGAATTGAAAAAGCTCGAGTCACGTTTAATAAGATGAAAACCTTATTTATCAGTAAGAGTATATCCCTTAAACTAAAATTAAGATTAGTTAGATGCTATATTTTCTCTGTCTTATTCTACGGAGTAGAGGCCTGGACAACAACAGAGGCAACTTTAAAGAGGTTGGAAGCTTTCGAAATGTGGATTTACCGGCGCATTCTTCGAATACCATGGACCGACCACACAACCAACGTGGAAGTCATGAGAAGAATAGGAAAAGAAAAAGAGGTCGTACTCACAATAAAGAGCCGCAAACTCCAATATTTCGGCCACATTATGAGACACGATAAATATCGTCTATTGCAGTTAATAGTTCAAGGCAAAGTGCATAGTAGGAGAGGTCCGGGAAGAAGGCAACATTCATGGATGCACAACCTAAGACAATGGTTTGGACTGTCATCTGTCTAGCTGTTTAGAAGTGCTGTAAACAAAATCAAGATTGCTATGTTAATAGCCAACGTCCACAAGGGATAAGGCAGTGATAGAAGAAGAAGAAGCCGTTAACTGTTCCTAGAAATTATTTTTGTTGTTTTCATTTTCGTCTTTATTAGGTCCATGTGCAGCTATAATTGTTGTTTCAGTTCCATGTATTCCTTTTAGTTCCACTGTCAGTAATCTTTCTGTTCAACATTTCCAGGTGTGTATGCTAGATAATTTGATTTATTTATCAAACATCCTACTCCAGCAGCAGCTTGTTTTTTTCTTTGACTCCGCTATTGATTAGTACATGTCCTTTATCTATTTCCAATATTCATTTCCCTTTCTTTTTAGTTTCTGTTATGATGAGTATGCTCTTAAACGTAGTTTCATTTAGAGGTCGCAAGTGTGGATATCTCTCGTTAAGCAAACGGCAGGTTCTTTCAATAATTTTGTAACATTCTCCATGAATAAAAAATAAATTTAGTATGTCTTCATTCGAATATTCTTGGTGGATTTTTATATCGTGTATCATGTGTCACGTCGACGTTTACAAGTTTGAAAACAATACTACAAAACCAATTTTTTTCAAAAAAATGAGAATATCTTAAAAACTATTGATTTTTCATATAAGTTGTGCTACATGTAAGTAACTCAGATTTTAGCGTAGAATCCAAATATACAAAAAAAAAATATATCATTTCATTTAAAATAAGAAAGTTGGTAGCCACTTCCGGTGTAACCGGAAGTACTAGAAGACCTGAAATATTTTAATTAAATAGAACTTTTTGAGCAATCCTCTATTCCAAATTTTTAAACAAATATTTCAACGGGAAGTCTATAAACTTCTAATGAACGGGTTAGCTGAAAATTTATATAAAATGTAAACAAAAACCAAATTGCCTCTATATCAACAAGAAAATCAAAACTCTTCTTCCCTCCTCTTCACTACTCCTCTTCATTCCTTACTCTTCCTCTCCCCAGATTTTTTCTTCTCTCTAAAACTTCTCTTATCCACTCTGCTCTCTCACCTAGCTCCCTCAATAGCTCTTTCCTTTGTCTTATTTCTTACCTTAGCTCCTGACATACTTCTCTCAAATGGTCTAAATTTTCCCACCCCTCTTCGCACAATCTACATTTTCTTTTCTCATCTTCTCACCAATACCTGTTTTCGTTCTCCTCATTTCCCATTCTAAACCTTGTTATCATTCTCTTCTCCATTAAGCCTCTCTTCCTTGTCATATATTTTGGCAATTAATTTATTACCAACTCCCTGTACCTTTCATTGTACCTACTGCTTTTATCTTCTCTCTCCTTTTCTTGCATTTGCGTATCCTTGTTTCTCATTATTACGTCCCCTTCAATCCACCTCTCACTACTTCTATTTTGTTCCACCTCTTCCTTTGCGTACCCTACTCTCTCATAGTAACATTTTCTCTCTTCCTGTCCATATTTTATTTTCATGTCTCTCACCAGCTTCCATGACTTGTATAAAATTTCATTTTCTTTCTTCTTTCTATCCGTTCTTCATATTTCATCGCTCTCTTCCCCACTTGTATTCTTATTTTTCCATTTTTGTTGCCTCCTTTACTATGTATCCAGGTGTCTCTTTATCTAGCCCCATCACCCATTTCCAATACCTTTCCTGCACCCTTTCCAGTATCTCCCACTCCTTCCATCCCCACACTTCTACTCCATACATCATTACAGTTTTTACCAGTTTCTTAAAAAGCCACCTCCTCTTTTCCATGTCCCTCGAAATATCCTTTCTCCCAACCCCACGTCTGCCCTAGTATCATATGCCCCTTCTTTGCTAAATCTTTCACTTGCCCCTCGTCCCTATTGTCATACCTTATTTTGTAGCCCAAATATTTAACTCGTCTACACTTTCGATCTCCTCATCCCCACCACCATTCTTCTCTATTTCTTCTTCCTCGTCTTTTCTGGAAAACTATTATTTTTGTTTTTTTGTATTTAAATTTAACTTTTTTTCTAAATATAAACGTAACACCTTCATCATTCCCTTTATTTCTTTTTCATCCTTTGCTATTACCACCACATCATCCGCGTATGCCAACACTCATATTTTTTCTCGCCCAACACTATCCCACCTCTTTGACCCCTCTTCAACTCCTCCTCTAAATCCCCAATATACAAAGTAAACAAACTTGGACTCAATGTACATCACTGTCTTAAACCCTTCTTAGTCCAAAATGTATCTCCCAACCCCCTTTCACCGTTTTCCTGCACCGCGTATCCACATATATCTCCCTTATAGCATCCACCAAGTCCCCACTTATCTTACTTTTTATTATAGTTTCCCACATTATTTCCCTGTCCACATTGTTAAAAGCTGAACTTATGTCCAAAAACATCCCATACACTCCCCCCCCCTTCCCTGAAATTCATTATTAACTATTTGCTTCAAAATATATATGTTATCCACCGCCATCCTCCCTCTTCTAAAACCCGCCTGCCAGTCCAATAACACTCTCTTCTCTTCCATCTCCTTTTCCAATTTACCTCTTATCATCTCCCCATATAATTTGTATCCTACGTTGGTTACACTCACACCCCTATAACTTTTCATCTCCTTCCTTTCTCTTCCCTTATAAATTGGACAGATAATTGCTTCTCTCCATTTCACCGGAAAACCCTCTCCCTTCCATATCATGTTCATTAACCCTCGTATTCTTTCTCTCAACTTTTCTCCTGTGTATTTCCACTGCTCACCTTGCGTTCTATTCGTGCCTTTCACTTTTCCTATTTTTATTTTTTATTGCTTCATCCATCTCTTCTTTTTTATCTCTCCCTCTCTTCTTCTACTCTCCTCCTACTGCTTTGTTCTTTTCACCTCCCTTCTCTCCTTGTAAAAGGCTCATACAATACTTCTCCCATTTTCTTTTATTAAATTTTTTTCTTTGCTTGTTAATTAATCTCCATGTTTGTTCCTCATTTTTTATTTTTTTTATCTCTTCCTCTAATTCTATCCTATATTCCTCCTTCCTGTTTTGCATTTTTCTTGTATTTCTCTTCCGAGATTTTAACTCTTCTATGCTTATTTTATCTTTTTCCACCTCCTTCTTGCCTTTCTCATTTCCCTCTTTAATCTTTCACATTCCCCATTCCACCATTCATTCCTAACTCCTCTTGTATTTTTGTTGATCCTATATTTTGTCTTTTCCGTTGCCCGCTCCATTTTAATCACTAAATTTTGCACCATCTTTCTGTAACTGATCTGGTTTCTTTTTTTCTATCACATACTCTTACGGTTTCAATTTCTATTGGTTCGTCTACTAATTGATTGAGTGTATCGCCTATTGGTTGGTCTATTACATAACATTTACCGTTAATTATTAGTCTATTGTACGAAAATATGCTCTGAGTCCATCTTGTCTTGGTTTTTTCATGTATTCTATTAGACCTTTTTTAGAAAATTTTTGGTATAAACGTTTTAGTTCCTTTAAATAGTTTGGATGCCCTAAATATTTCTGTTTTCTTATTTATTGAGTTTAATTCAATCAGTATGGGTCTAGTCTTTTTGCTTTCAAATTTTCCTAATCTTGTTATTTCCTTTACTTCGGTTTCAAGATTAATTTCTATATGTATGTCTTTTAATAAGTCTTTCTTTTTGTTCCATTTCTGGTTCTTCTTCTTTGTATCTTACTCCCTATACCATTATCTTGTTCTTTCTTATTTCTCTTTCTAATATTTCTATTCGTTTCTCTTCTTCTATTACGTATTTTTTTAATTTGGTATTTTTCATATTTAGTTGTTCTTGTTGTTGTTTTACCAGATCTAGTTCGTTTTATATTGTGCTGACCTTTTGTTCTATGCGTTTTTTTATTGCTTTTATTGCTTCTATATTTTTAAAATTTCGTTAAGTGTTTGTTCCATTTTTACTTAAAATTAATATTTTGATAAATTTTTACTTAGAAGCAATGCAATCTACTATACATTCGGTGGTAAGTTGTGTTGCCTATCTTGACCGTTAAAAATTTTCTTTATGATGTGTTAGGAACGTATCTTATCGTTTATCAGTTCATATACTATTGTAGTATTCTTCATTGTATAAATATACTATTTTAGTTATTTAATCTAATATTGTACCTTATCGGTATGTTTTTAATTACGAACACCCACTCTTGTCTATCACTAATATTTATTTGCTTCACTACTGTGATTTAATCACTCGATATGATTCATTTAGAACTTGAATATCGGAGCATTAAATTCACAACAAAACTCTTACAACTCGGAATTTTTCTTTTTTTTCCAAAATTTTTAACAAAATAAATTAATTTGATTTATTGGCTTTGTAATATGTTACCTTAATAGCGTGTCTCCAAAATTATTAAAAAAATATTTGCAAGCGAAGTGGGAAACTATAAAAGAATTTTCTAAAATATAGACATTGCAATACATTTTTTCTCTACGGTTAACTAAGACGCATTAAATTCAATTGCAAATACTCAAAATTTAGTACTTAGTAAGTATTTTAAGGTGCAACATCTCATATACTAACTATGCCTGCAATTCTGGGTACAAATCGTAGCGATCGTAAGATCGTAGCGTAAGATTTGCAATTCTGTTTATTGTTGTAAGCCACAGATTCTCGTAAGTATTTACGGTGTTTTGTAAATTCTTACAGATAGACCTTCAAAAATTTGGCTGAGCTACAGAATTGCAAATAATACAGATTTTGATACGATCAAATTATAAAATACAATGTTACGATTTGTAAGTACAGAATTGCAGCATATATTTCTAGTTTTACTATAAATTATAGATTTGACACAATTCAACAAAAAATATAATTTTATCTTCAAGCGGTCAAAAATCTACGCTCATTGAATTTATAGAATTTAAAATCACAATTTGTTTATCAACTATTTATACTTAACATTTAATAATTATAATATCTAATAAAAATGACTCAAAAAGAGCAAAATAACGAAATTATTAACCAATATTACTTAACGGCTACCCCTACGGTGCTTAACACGAGTCGCCAATGTTCATGTTCATGAAATTCCCAACTCTCATTGTCAAAACGAAACGCAACGCATGTAACAAAACAAAAGCGTCGTGTGTACAAAGATTCAACTCATTATTGTCCCGCTGGAAGATAATATAGTATAAATTATTTAGAGTAGAAGGTCTTTTATGCTTCGCCCAGTTGCCGGCCTCGACTGGCGTCTCGTTCGTCAATCCTCTGGGCTTACCACAAAAAGACCTACTTCTACTCTTAATGATATAATATACTATTGTATAAGATTGACAACTGGAAGTATTTTGACAAATGAAAAAAATAAATAATTGGGATTATCGAATGACGTTCAATGCCAGTGTTAGCCAACAATTTGAAATATTAGAACTCTATCATTAGCGTGTAATGTGGTAATTCGTCTTTAATTAATTACTTTTTAAATATAAAACCTGCAATTGTCATTTAATCAATATCGTGCACATAATTGGATGTATATTCTGTTTGTGTCTTTTCAACGTCTACCCATGCTTGTCCATCCGTTATAAGCTTCTCAAAACAACCGTTTAACGTCAAAAGCAGACACCGATTAAATATATGTACAAAACTGAAAATGCAGTTGCAATAATACTCAAGTTTACGACAATGCAAATAAAATTAAATTATTAACTTATATAATTTCAAGTTTTTTTTTAATTTTCTAACTGCGTCAATTTTAACGTTTTGAAGAATATTTGAGCGTATATTTAATATCGACAAAACTAAATTTGCAAAAATAAAGTAGACAAAAGAGTTCACTAGATCTCACAAGAACACCCTGAAAATGTTTCAATTGTGGTATGTGGAAATGCTGTCGGACAAATGATTCCACCAATGATTTTTTTAAGGAAAAACGAAAGAAAGAAGAATGGCTTGATAACCTGCCAAATATAAGCCGGCAGATGGCTTCTTCCCACTTGGATGCAGGAATAGTTAAAGCAGCTGAGAGGCTTGTTGTTTTCCTATTTTACCTACCAAGCAATACGACCCTTGAATTGCAGCCGATGGATAAGGCTGTCTTCTAGTCGTACTGGGACGGTGAAGTGTTGACCTACTGTACAAATAAACCTGATTGAATAATCACCAAACACTCTTTTGGGCATAAGTGTGGCCAAAAGCTATTAATGAATCTAACGTTGGCTCGGGTTTTCGAGGTACAGGGATATACCCTTATGACCCAAGTGCGATTCCAGATATTGAGAAACCTCCAGATGATGTTCCTTCTTTCCGCCCAACAACTTCAACTTGTGTTGCTAAACAGAAACTTTTAGATACATTCCCTTCTTCTCGTCTATTGACTTCAACTTCTGCTTCTATCAGCGACATAGATAGTACTCCCGACAGTTCTAATGAAGACCAAATTTGTCACCTAGTATCAATGGAGTACTTATTACACCGGAATTGGAAATCCAAAAAATTAAGGTAGCGTTGGCGTTGTTTCAAAAACTAGAAGTGGCTCCAGGTATCTCAGACGACCGAAACAACAAAATGTGACAAAAGAAAAATAAAGTATTTAAAAAAACACAGAGACTGAAACACAAGTTTAACAAAAATTTGTCATAGTCAAGCGACGTTCAGAAAAATAAAAAAAAAATGTGGCGGCGAAGAAAAGAAGAAAAACGAAAGTTGGACTGTTATTTATGCCAAGAAAACGCTGTAAAGGTTGTGAGTCTTTGTGTCATGTGCAAAACATATGTTCATGAGGAGTACGTAAGACTTAGTTCATCAGACAAACACATTTTTTACTGTCCAAACTGTAACTTGAAACGTTAGGCATGCAAATTTCACTGAAAAGCAGAATTTATATTAAATTAGTAGACCAGTCGTATAGGCAACCTTTCTTTCTTCAGTGCAACTACGCTGCATGATGGATTTTTTTAATGATTTTTTGATCCAATTCAAATTTTCGATTGGTAATCGATTTGGGTTTTTTTTTATCAATTGCCGATTTCCGGATTTCCGTTATTCTTCTTCATGCGGGTGACGCTATTTCTTTGTAAAAAGTCTCGTTGCGTTTTGCCAGTCTATTCCAGTGTCATCGCGAATTGTTGGGAACGGTTTCCTTAAAATGGTCAACATCCAGTAAAGGACAAACCATAACTCCATACCCGAGCACTTCTATACAAAGGAAATTTCTGAAATTGTGGCAAAGCTTCTGCAACTAAAAAACTATACACTGTGTTCAAGATAAAAATGAACAGCATGGAGATCTCGAAAACGATAAAAGATGTCATCGCTTGGGTGCTATACAAGAGGGAAAACATCGTCCAGTAATAATAAAATTCGTTAGTTACCAGTATAGGAATATGTTGATGAAGGAGCGTAAAAAATTTGCAGGTTCAAAAGTAGTTATCAAAGAGGATTTGACTAAAAAAAGGAATTTACTTATGAAGCATGCGGCTACATTATTATGTGTGGTCTGTGGATGGGGCGATTAAAGTTAAACTTGCAAATAAAATATTAACGTTGAACGATATCGAAGCCTGCAACAAAATATTAGAATATGATAAAAACAAATAAATTATTTTGGATTTACTATCTGAAGAGTAAAAGTAATATTTACATTGATTTACTATGTGCTATTTTGTTGGGTTTTTGGTAAAAATAAACAAAAATTAATTATGTTTGTTTTGATGCCTTATGCAGAAATGTTAATTAGTAGTAGAATTACTTAAAGTTAGGTTTAATTAAATAAGTGTGAACGTAATAAGTATAATTAAATTTTTGATTTGAGTTTTGATGTATGAATTGAGAGATATTACGAAATTTGAAATTTGCACATCTAAATATACGGTATTTACGTAATAAGGTAGACGAATTGAGAGACTGTTGTTTTGCTACGTACTATTTTGACGTACTATCAGTCACGGAATTTTGGTTACAATGCAGTATTATGAATGATAGTGTGGGGGTTCCTGGTTATTCAATAATTCGTAAGGATAGACTAGATAAAGAGAGGGGTGGAATTATGTTTTACATTGCAAATTTTTATACAGTGCGGGCTTTACCCTCATCTGATTTAATAGAACAGTTGTGGGTTAAAATACAATGTAAAAAAATAAAACTTACATTTTGGAGCTGTTTATAGACCTCCTGATTTAAATTTAAACTATTTTTGGATGTTTTGGGTGATACTATATCAACTATGATTTTAATGAGTTATTTTTACCGGAGACTTGAACGTGGATTTGCTAAATGTAGTTCTTTCAAGTACTAGTAAGATGAATTCATTTATTAACAGTTATAATATGAAACAAGTTATAAACTGGAAATTACTAGAGATACTTCTACATTTCTGGATTTAATTGTGGTACCTAATGAAATAGTAATCTCCGATAGTGGCACACTTGATTTTGCATCTTCAGATCATCAGTTTATTTATTGTGATCTGCATTTGGATATTGACATTCCCAAATGCCATTACAAAACTTATCGTTCTTATAAATATTTTGATAGGCAGTTATTTAGAGAAGACTTATCCCGATTGCCACTTTCTGATATATTATATATGGATAGTATTAATGAGAAGGTTAATTTTGTTACAGAACATTTAATACAAACTTTTGATAAGCATGCTCCTTATATACGTTCTAGGTTTACTAAGCCTCCTGCTCCTTGGATTACACCCAACGTCAAACTGATGATGGATGTTAGGAATAAAGCCTTAGAAAGATACAAAAAAAGTAAAAATCCTGTCCACTGGGATTATTACAAACAATTACGGAATTATACTACTCAAGCCATAAGAAACGAAAAAAAGGCATTTTTTGAATACGAACTTTGCAATTTGGATAGTAAAACTCTTTGGAAAATATTAGATAAGTATAAAGTTCATTCTAAACCAACGGTAGAAGTTCCTGAATCATTAAAAAATTCTAAAAAATTTAACGAGTTCTTTGTCAATTCAGTTCCCAAGGTTGATGTTGATATAAAAAAAACTATAGATTTCTATGCAAATAACAATTTATTAACACAGGAAAACCAAATTTTTAGATTGCATACAGTTTCTGAGACGGTAGTATTAAATGCAATTAATTCAATAAAATCAAATGCTGTTGGTGTAGATAATTTAAACGCTAGTATGATTAAACTATGTTTACCGAAAATATTGCCATACATTCAACATATAATCAATTTTTGTTTAGAAAAAGGTGTTTTTCCGGACATCTGGAAGGTAGCAGTTGTGGTTCCTTTGGCAAAGACTAGTAATCCCAGTGAGCATAAGAATTTCCGTCCGATTAGTATTTTATCTTTTCTGTCAAAAATTTTAGAAAAATTGTCAGTATTCAAATTAAAATTTATCTTGAACGAGCTGAAATACTTCCAAGCACACAGTCAGGTTTTCGACCTAACTATAGCTGTGCTTCAGCTCTGATGAATATTACAGATGATATCTTTACAGCTAGTGATGAAAATAAGCTAACGCTACTTGTATTGTTGGATTACAGCAAAGCGTTTGATACACTAAATCATGAAACGCTTATTGCCATCCTAAAGTATATAGGGTTTGATAGTACTGCTATAAATTTTTTTACAGTTATTTGTTTGGTCGAAAGCAGTTTGTAAAATTGATCAATCAGTGCCAGTATCACCAACTTTTGATTTGATGTCTGGGGTGCCACAGGGGTCTGTATTAGGCCCGTTATTGTTTACTATTTACACCATCCGACTTAGTAAAGAGTTGAAATTTTGTCAGTTACATCAATACGCTGATGATACACAGATATACTTTTCTTTTGATTCAAGTAATTCAAACTTTGTGTGAATGTAGATCTAAAAAGAATTGTAGAGGTATCTCAAAGTCATTCATTGATTATAAACGCGGCCAAAACTAATGTGATTTTGTTCGGTCCAGGTCGTTTGCGGAACATGGTGTTGCAAGATATGTCTGTGTGTGTGGGCGGGGAGCGGATCACTCCTGTAGATACTGTTAAAAATTTAGGATTAACAATTGATAAAGATTTACGTTTCTCTGAGCATGTGGTGCAAATTTTTTAAAAGTCTTATGCGGCACTCAGGTCATTATATCCCTTTCGACATCATCTCAATATTAAGATTAAAACACATTTGTGCGATTCTTTAGTTCTATCTAACCTTAATTATTGTGATGTTGTCTATGGCCCGTGCCTGATTGCTAAGGACAAGTACCGCTTACAACAAGTTCAGAGATCTTGTCTGAGATATATTTATGGGGTAAGAAAATACGATAAAGTATCTCATAAACTAAAAGATACTGGGTGGCTGACGACTCACAACAGACGATTGTTGCACACCACGTACATGTTTTTAAGATTGTTAGTAGTAAATGTCCTAGTTATTTGTATAATAAAATTCATTTTCGATCCGTTGTTCACAGTTCTGTTCTCCGATCGAAATCACTTATTACTATCCCAAAACATAGAACAGAAAAATTCAAGTCGTCCTTCACTTATCAAGTGGCATATATAATTAACCATTTAACGCCTGATTGGAAAGTGTTATCGCCAAATTCGTTTAAAACTGCATACAAAAACATTTTTATTGTCTACCCAAACGTAACATCTTACAATTTATGAATAAATGAATAATTTCAGTTTTTATATTGTGCTTATATGTAATTGTTATATCTAAATATGTGTTATGCTAAAGTTTCTTTTACTTCTCAAAATAAAAAATTAATCAAGGTTAGGTGTAAGAACGCAATGCTGAACCTCGCCTTGCGATTCAATTGTTTTGTTTATTTTGTTTAACAAAAAAAAATAGTTGAATAAAGATATTATTATTATTATTATTGAAGGTCGCCCAATTGCAAAAAAGTTGGGCAATTTCAACTATTTCTTACAAAATTAGGTTCTAAACATTTATGTGTGTTATATTGTTGAATCTGTAATAAGAAACACTACCAAATACAAGGTGCAGTATGCGGCCATATAAAAAAATTAAATTGTTGATGTTTTCTCCTAGATGAAATGTTGGTTAAAAATTTTAAGCACCATTTTGTACAGCTCTAAAAGTGTCAATGAAAGAGTGTTTTTAGATTTTTAATATTTTTAAAAATAAACACAAATTTAAAAAATACAAGTCCAAAAATTGATTTTCTGTGAAATCTCGAAAACAAAAAATATTATTAAACTTTTTCAAAACGCATGTACACTCATGAAATTTAAAACTTGGACACCACAATTTCTGTAAACAAAAGTTTGCACATTGTGAAGCAGGCTTAAGGGTATCATTTACAATTCTAACAGCAGTAGGTCTCAGCAGGGGTTATCTTATAGAAGGACTGTAGAATGAATCATTACACTAAGCACGTTTTAGAAAATAGGTAATTTACGTTGCTTACTTAATTTTTTTCTTTAAAGAATATATTTGAAGGTATCGCTAATTAAACACCATAGCTCGATTAATTATCGAATCAAAATTTTGTTTAGGAAATGTTTACAAAATAAAATTAGAAATAATTTTGATTTAAAAAACGTCTACAAGCAATAACTTTTAAATTAAATCAAAAAACTAAACATGGTTATTTGGGTTGACTGATTATTACTTATTTTTAAATAAATCTAACCTACTAATTATTGTAAGTTATTAAAAAAATCATTAAACTCTCTATTCATAATATTTAGTCCTTACAAAATGTATATTTTATGACGTTTCATTTTTTCTGTAGTTAATATAAAAAGTGAAAATAAAAACTAAGGCAATTCTTATTGTCAACGTATATATTTAGTTTTTGACAAGAATTTATTACATAATTATAATTAAGATACCAAGTTATAGTTTAAAATTAAATGAAAACTTTTTTTTTAAATAAAGGTATTACTATATAAATAAATATAAGAAATCAATAATGGGTGTGACCTCCATTATTATTGATACATTCTTGGAGGCGTCTGCTCATTGACGCTATCAAGGTATCAATATAATTAATATTAATCGTTTCCATGCGGTATCAATGGCTGCAATTAGTGCATTACGGTTTACTGGTATAAAATTTGGCCCTTGTTGTCTTCGGATAACAGCAAGTATTCGAGCCCAAACATTTTCGATAATGTTAAAATCTGGGCTTTTTGCTGGCCAGGGTAACAGCTCCAAGTTATTTGCTTGTATCCAGTTGCGCACAACCTGCGAAGTATAGGGTCATCATATCCCGATAGTTAATTATCGAATGTTCCAAGAAAATATGTGTAAATAGTAAATGGAATCTACTAACGTAACGTTAAGTCGTTAATTATAGTTACATAACTCTCCTTTCATAAGATATAGTTCATATTAATATGCTTATTGTAAAGCTTCGTACACACCTGAACAACAAACCGAGGAACAAACAGAACAACGAACCGAACGGCAATCGGAACATTAATTTGGACGGTGCTACGTACGAATTTTAGAACAGATTCGCAAGTCCTGATTGTTCCACGAACGGTTTGCGGCGTTCCCGCAACTTGTCGGTTTTTCTCCGACATCAAAGAAAATGCGCGCGAATGCGTTTGCAGGTTTGGACGAATCTAAACAAAACGGCGAACAAACTTATGCGGGAGAATTAAATTATTTATTTTTGTCCTCCCTTTTGTGGGTTTGTTGTGTTTTAGGTAATATTATGGAGTTGACAGAAGAAAAATGTTTTAAATTAATCAGTGTTTAAGAATGCAAGAAAAAATGATGTCCCTATTAGCATCATTTGGGCGGGAAATTTCCAAAATAAAAAAAAGCGAAGTAAATTATAATTTTTACTCTTCTTTGTGCGTAAAATTTGGTTGGCACTATCTTCTTGTTTTCCGCAATTTTCTTCTCAATAATAAATATATATGAACTGAAAACTACTGAAAATAATTATGGAACAGCACAAACGTTCCGTTTGTTGTTCGGATTGTGGAAATCATAAAAGATCGTTTGTCGTTCTGTTTGACTTTCGGTTCGTTGTTATGTTTGTTGCTCGGTTTGTTGTTCAGGTGTGTACGAAGCTTTACAACTTAAGCAACAATTTTTTGGCGAATAAAGATTAGTTTGTGATGTAATATTAGAAACACAAATTTATATCATATCAAATTTATGACAACTTAAAAACCAAGAACGTGTATGTTATTGCTAAGAAATTATTAAGGAAAAAGCGCAATTGCAGTGTAAATATTTATAATTAGATATTTTCGAAAGTTTATAAGTCCTCTATTGTAATCTTAATACTTAAAAGAAAATCCTGTCCATTAGCATTATAAGGAAATGGCTTTTACTTTATGAATAAGTTTCAATAACAATAGAATATCCTTGCTTGTTTAATTTACTTCCTTTGAGTCATATTGCTCTAAGGGTTGTTACATTGGTCATTAGAAGTATGTAATAAATAAACAATTACCTACTGTTTGAGAAGGGGTAGTGTGAACCAATAAATAAAGTAAGAAATGTAAATTCCATTTTAGTTTAAAATTTCAAGTGTTGTGAAAATGCCACCTCATCTCGGTGCTGATTTGAAAGCGCGGATTGTTTCGGAATTAGCGGCGGGCCGTAGCGTGCGTGAAATTTCACGTATGTTAGATATACCAAAAAGCACCGTAGGGCATTACCGAGTAAAATGGAATCTTGAACACACTTTGGAAAGAGCCATCGGAAGTGGTAGACCTAAAGTATCTACACGTGCTCAAGATCTCGAGTTGTTTCATTACGTAACAGAACAACCATTTGCTACATACTCCAGGGCTATAGCAGATACACATTTTCCGGATGCCGTATAACTGCACAAAAAAGATTAAAGGAGATGGGAATAAAGAAGTATAATGCTGCTGCGAAAGAAGTTCTCAGTGACGAAAATATGAGACGTCGTCTGGAATTTGCAAGGCGATATGTGAACGAACCTTTGGAATTTTGGAATCGAGTGATTTTTAGCGACGAAAAACGTTCAATAGCCGCAACGATGGACCACTAAAAGTTTTTAGAATGGAAGGAACTCGTTACGAAAATAATCACATATGTCCTAAAAAACGAAGTGGTTATTTTTCTGTGAATGTGTGGGGTTGGGTTAGCGCGCGGGGTCCAGGAGTTTGTTGGGCTATCGATGGACGTCTTGATTCTGCTGCGTATTTAGATATTTTGGAAACTATTATGAAACCTTCAGTCGAAGTGTTTTATCCAGACGAAGATTATATTTTCCAACAAGTAAGTATTCTTATTTCACTATACTTTCTCCAAAAAATAGTTCGGGATCTGTTGAATTAACATTTTCATAATGTATTTTTGTTGTTAAAGGACAACGCCCCTATTCATACTTCGCGGGTTGTGCGCAATTGGATACGAGAAAATAACTTGGAGCTGTTACCCTGGCCAGCAAAAGCCCAGATTTTAACATTATCGAAAATGTTTGGGCTCGAATACTTGCTGTTATCCGAAGACAACAAGGGCCAAATTTTATACCAGTAAACCGTAATGCACTAATTGCAGCCATTGATACCGCATGGGAAACGATTAATATTAATTATATTGATACCTTGATAGCGTCAATGAGCAGACGCCTCCAAGAATGTATCAATAATAATGGAGGTCACACCCATTATTGATTTCTTATATTTATTTATATAGTAATACCTTTATTTAAAAAAAAGTTTTCATTTAATTTTAAACTATAACTTGGTATCTTAATTATAATTATGTAATAAATTCTTGTCAAAAACTAAATATATACGTTGACAATAAGAATTGCCTTAGTTTTTATTTTCACTTTTATATTAACTACAGAAAAAATGAAACGTCATAAAATATACATTTTGTAAGGACTAAATATTATGAATAGAGAGTTTAATGATTTTTTTTAATAACTTACAATAATTAGTAGGTTAGATTTATTTAAAAATAAGTAATAATCAGTCAACCCAAATAACCATGTTTAGTTTTTGATTTAATTTAAAAGTTATTGCTTGTAGACGTTTTTAAATCAAAATTATTTCTAATTTTATTTTGTAAACATTTCCTAAACAAAATTTTGATTCGATAATTAATCGAGCTATGGTGTTTAATTAGCGATACCTTCAAATATATTCTTTAAAGAAAAAATTAAGTAAGCAACGTAAATTACCTATTTTCTAAAACGTGCTTAGTGTAATGATTCATTCTACAGTCCTTCTATAAGATAACCCCTGCTGAGACTACCTGCTGTTAGAATTGTAAATGATACCCTTAAGCCTGCTTCACAATGTGCAAACTTTTGTTTACAGAAATTGTGGTGTCCAAGTTTTAAATTTCATGAGTGTACATATACTCTAAATTGCCCAACTTTTTTGTAATTTGAGCAACCTTGTGTCTTCTATCGTTTTCAAGATCCCTATGCTGTTCATTCTTATTTTGGAGACAGTGTATAGCAGGTTTTCAAATTTATAACTCACACCTTAGTTTCAAGGAAGATTTTTCCTTTTTTTTCTATCTCTTGGTTGTTGTTCATGACATCATCATGGCAGCTGCCATTAGCACACGGTGATTTCGTGTTCCACACTTATTGATTAGCACTTACTTACATTCCGTGGTACGCTTAATAGAATGGTGTTGTCGTATGCCTTCAGCTAACTTTCCGTACGAGTTGTGTAAGGGTATATTATTCGGGAATACATAATTAGCCCACCGTTTGTAGGCTTCATTACCGGTACAAGGTTGCGAAATGATCCATTTATAATTTGTTGTCTCTGTATATTTCAATCATATTGGAAGCTACAATCGTACATTAAAAATCTAACCACTTACATAACTCATTTGTTTCATGTTTCTGTAGATTGAACACGAGCATTTGTATAACCAATTATAGGTTAAAATAAAATCAATGGCGTACCGTTGCATGTGCGTTTGAACTACGCGAATTAAACATCAGTGAACTGCATTAATTTTTCTGTAATTTGTCGGACCACTTGCATTTTTGTAAAATATTACTACTGTGATCATCGTGAATTGTCTCTTATCTTAAATTTTAAATGAATATAACTCGTTATTTGTGACGTTTTCTGTCTTATAAACCTGAGTCATCTTGATTACTTTTTTTGTGCGGTGTAGAATTACTACTAGCGATTAGTTCGTAGTTAGTTCTTTCTTTCAGCTATCAGAACTTGGTGCCCTTAATACTTAATAGCTTTAGACCAGTGTCTTATTGGTCTAAATCCACTCCAACCCTACTCTACGCTAAACGTAAACATTTTATTAATAAATAACTGAGTTGACATTATAAATAAATTTGATTATTGTCAGCATAGTTGTGTCAAAGGAGCCTTTTATTTGGTACACGGCAAGGGCGTTATTAAGAACATAATAATCTTAATAAACCCCAAAGAACACCCAATTTTAAACACAATTAAACTAGAAAACCTAATCAATTTTAATAAGTAATATTTTTTTAACATTTCACAACATGACAGTTCTTAAATTAGTATATAAAAAAAAGTACCTACCTTATTTAGAAAAAAATTAAAATGTGATATTTTATCATTTAAGCAACTTTCGGGTGGAATCGGGAATGCTCAAAATTAATTCAATCAAAAAATCTATTTTAAGCAAAACGAAGTCATTGATAAAAATTGTTTTTGTATGATTCAACTTTCTGAAAGACAGTGTATTTCTAATAGAATCCGAAAATTTTAACATAATAAAATGTAAAAGAACACGTGTTTTTTTTAAGAAAGCTTCAGTTAACTGTTAGAACTTTTGTATACTTATGTGAAAATAAATAATACAAACATGAAATTAAAAAAATTATGTAACAAAATTTTATTTATCTAGTAAATAATATCTTCTAGTGTTTCAGAATTGCAGCGTTATTATAAAAACTTCACAATCAATACAATGCCGATTGGGTGCGGAAAAAGCTGACACCTAATAGAGTGACCACTATAACCTTTTAAAAATAAATAATTACGTTTGTCACCCTTAGCAACTTCTTATTAGCGCGATACTGCACACCTGACGCAACAGCGCCGTTTCCAACGTTAAAGAAATAAGAATATCTTGCGGCGTCTTGTGGACATCAGGTGTAATTCTCGTATTTCAGTGATAGTTTGACGTTCTCAAATATCACCTAGTGTTAACGTCTAATTTAATATATAGATTATAAAATGTAACGAAATACTCGAGGCTCTATGAGGTATGGTGTTAGAGTTGCAATAGAACCGCATTCTATAATCCCCTTTAATTATGTTAACAAATGAATATGCGTACTTTCATTAGAGGGTTTAAACATACAAAACAAACGAATTGCAAATCACAATTTAAGGTCCATGGATTCATATACCCCTATTATGAATAATCATACACAATTAATCCTTAAAACAATGTGCCAGTTTGGTAGTTATTTATTGATTTTTATATTTTTTCTTATTTAGTGGTGAATGTAATTGGTGTAGGCAATTTAGATGAAATAACGACGAATAGAAGAAAAAATGTTGGTGATAAACTCCCAGTAAGAACCAAAATACAAAATTGAAGAGTAACCACCTCCCCACCCCCGAGGGAGATTCATCTTCTTTTGCCCAAAAAACGACCCCCAAACGTGACGCACGACGATTTTTTGCGTTTTGCACGTAAACCGTACCTATGACCAGAAAAAGTTATAAGGCTTTTTAGATTCTCCAATAAATTTTCCACAAAAAATTGTTATATATGTTTTTGCGTATCTCCCACTCTACGCTCATAAATGAGCATAGTTTTAAGCACAAGCGCAAAATTTGCCTTGCACCATCTTTTACGTCGATTATTTTGAAAAGTATTCGCGTGAGCAAAAAATGTATAGAAGAAAAATTGTAGAGCAGTTCTTTCTCTATAAGATCTATATTAGATACAATATTTTTGAAAATGTATTAATGGTAATATGATGATTTTTATACCTGTGCATTCGGCACATTAATCACGTTTCCACACCACCCTTGAGGTAGAGCTCTCAGTGCGTTTTTATAAAGTGGTTTCCCCTGGAGGTCTATTCCACTAATGAAATATTTAATTAATTGCCTCTGCAAAATGGTCCTCCTTGATGGAATTTACACAACTCTGCCCATGACAATTAGAACACATTGTAGAGCAGCGCACCAACCTTTACACAGCTATATCGCTTTCCACAGCCCTTTTAACAGCCGCAAGATATGAGCTACAGAATTAAGGCTGGAACTAGCGTTTGAGTCGTGAGCACTGGCATTTGAATGTTGTTAGTTTTTCTCCAACCCCATTCAGTTGCTCCCAAATATCTTCCTTTCCACAAATGAATTTAACAAAAAACTAGATATGAATGTTGTGTTACTGCAGCATGATGATTTAAAGATGTTTCTTTTTGGGGTGCCTTAGGATTATTGAATACGGCGACCACTTCTTGTAAATCCTTTGGTATATTTATTAAGTTTACGGTCTGTCATTTTCCTTTGCCAAAAAAAAAAGCAGAAGTGGTGTTGCAGCCACTAAACGCATGAGCAACTAATGGTACATTATATTATAAGTGAGAGAAATGCATCATTATATTCTCACAATCTGTATAATGGCATTTCTCTCGCGTGTGATATACGACATTTTATCTTACACCAGCAGTTTTTGCAATTCGTAACGGATTGAAGTTATTTTTGCGAAAAAGCAAAAATTTCAAGTAATTTGTAATTTTATAATGGTTGCGCAGATTTCGTTGTCAAGGTTATTTATATAAACACAGAAATGTTTGCCTTTTTGAACATTTTAGTCACAAATGAATAATAGCCTATTTTAGTCACTAAAATTAGTGTCTAAAATGCATCAAAAACTGCTGGTGTAAGACAAAATATTATTTTTGCATTCTTTTAAAGCTGTCACGTTTTGTAAGTCTTGGGAACTACACACCCTTTCCATAAATTTCCTTGGATGTCTTTTAAAAACCTAATGTCCTTTTCTGGCGGACAAAGAGCGGTAAGGAGTGTAAGCAAAATCGATATCCTGCCCCATATTGCTTAAGATATTTACTTGGGGTTAACAATAGAAAACGCAGAAGTACAAAAATTATCTTATGACCACTAATACTTTCTTAAAAGTATTTTATACAACATAGATCTTGTAGAGAAAGAACTGCTCTACAATTTGCCTCTATATGTTTTGCTCACGCCAATAAGCAACTCAAAAGACGGGACAATGCTGATTTTTGCCTTTGCGTTGAAAACTATGCTTATTTTCTAAGGTCATTTAGAAATGTTGGGTGGGAGATGCGCAAAAAAATTATAAGACAATTTTGTGAAAAATTTAGTTTTGAATCTAAAAATCCTATAACTTTTTCTCATCCTAGTTACAGTTTAGGCGCAAAACCTAAAAGACCATTGTAAAATTAGGTTTAATGGTGGTTTTAGGGCAAATGGACATGAAGCTCCCCCCGGGAGGGTGGAAACTCTTCGGATCTGTATTTGGGTTTTTACTGGGAATTCACAACTAAAATTTCAAAACCTTATACATTTTCTCTTCTAAAAAGTCTAATTTGCCTACACTAAATACTAAGAGAAGAAAACTAAGTTCAAGAAATCCAAGGTTTTGCAGAAAAACAACAATTTTACTAAGGAACTCAAAATGAATGAGATCTAAAGAAGAGGAGGAACAATTCATTCGCAAAAATAAACGACAATGTATATATTTTTTTAATTTTGAGTTTCGAACTTTTAATAATATTATTATCATCATCATAATCAATATTTCCTCTTACCTTAGGTGTAGAGGTTTGACGTTGTAGTTCGTTTCTCCACCTTCACCTGTCCTTGGCAAATTCTTACGCGTGTCTCTATTTGAGTATTTATTCATTTATTTGTTTGTTTTTTACATAAATTAAACAAATGAATCGGTTTTCATTTGTCTCTTTACACAACAATTAAAGTTTTTCCTCCCTCCATCACCCTTTTTCTCGTCGCTATCACTTCTTTCATCAATTTCTCTCCTTCACCGGCTTCTCCCAGTACCACTATCCTTTCTCTTTCTTCTCTCCTAATTTCTTCACTCTCCCTCATACTATGCAGTAAATTTCCTAGTCATTTCCACAATGTCTACACCGCCATCTTTCATCCTCTCACCAATATTTATTAAAATTTTCTCATTCCCACATCTAAATCATCCTTTTATTTTTAAGCTTGTTCCTCCATTTAAATAGATTAGCTTTTTGTCTGTAACCAACTCTATATATCCGTCGTTGTAGATAGATAGATAGATATATTTATTAGTTTGTCTAAATTTACATTTTTACAAACGATTCGGTAACCAATCTAAATATACTCCCTAAAACCAATATTCCAGCTCCTTCTTTAAAACCCCCCACACCGAAACTTAAACTGCCCTTCTTCCACATAAAAATTTTCTCCTTTCTACTACTTCTTTCATTTATTTCTCTCCTTCCCTCTTTTCTCCTAACACTACTTGTCTTTTTCTCCGTTCCCTTCTGATTTTTCCACACTCTTCCATCAAATGCTGCAAGTCCTCCCATCCCTTCCCGCACATTCTGCACTTTCTTTCTCTATCCTCTAGCTAATACCTGTTTACCTTTTCTTCATTCCCACATCTAATTCTCGCTCCTTTTTGTCTTTAAACTTTTGTTTTCCGTAATACATTTCGGTACTCTCTCGGTCATAATCTTTCCATATTCTTCGTTATATCTTCCTTCCCTTATTTTTGCTCTTCTTTTTAAAATTGCGTATCCTTATCCCTTCTCACTATGTCGTTTTCTATAGTTATGCCTACCACTCTTCTTCTTTCTACTTCTTCGCTGGCATATTCTACTCTTGCGTAATATAATCTCCTTTCTTCTTGTCCTAATTTTATTCTCTGCTTCTTCACTTCTTTCCAACATTCCTTTAGAATTGTATTTTCCTCCCTTTTCTCTAAATCTTTCTCATATCTTATTGTTATCTTAGAAGCTTGTACTCGTATATTTTCCATTTTTATTTCTTCCCCACTTTATATGCCAGTGTTTCCTTTTCTAGCCCCAACGTCCACCTCCAGTACTTTTCCTGTACTTTTTCCCACTCCTTCTATCCCCATACTACCGCTTCGTACATCATAACACTCATCACTAATTTCTGGAAAAGCCATTTTCTTTTTCCATGTTAGCCCCAAACACTCTCTCTTCTATTCCTCACACTTGCCCCTCAACTTTGTTACCTTTTTTACTAATTTCCTTATATGCCTCTGTCTTTATTATTATATTTTATAGTATATCCTAGATATTTCCATTCGTTCACCCTTTCTATCACTTTTTTTCCCTTTTTTAATTCTTCCGCGTAAAACATGCTTTGGAAACAACTGCCGAAGTTGATTTGTAAAAGAATTAATTTTGACAGATAATAAGTTGTTGCAAGTTTCTTATTGAATTGTTTTATTTTATTTTATTAAAAAGCTTGATTTTTTAAATCAAGCTTTGAAACCGTGTAACTCCGTTATTTTGGATTTTTTAGAAAAATGTTATAAGAACTTATGGCATTAATTTTTTAAATAGAATCACCCCTCGCTCACCCTGCTCACAATTTTTGGTATATATATATTATCGATCGTCCTTCGCTCTTTCCAAAATCCCGCTTGCCAATCACCTATTAAATTTCTTTCTTCTATCTCCGCCTTTAGCCTCTATTTTAAAATCTCCGAGTAGATCTTGTACCCTGCGTTTGTGATACTCACTGCTCTGTAATTCCGTACTTCCCTTCTATCTCCTCCTTTATATATCGGACATATTATTGCTTCCTTCTACTTCTCAGGTAATTCTTACCCTCTCCATATTCTACTTAGTAATGTTCTCATCCTTTCTCTCATCTTCATCCTTGTATATATCCATTGTTCTGCTTGTGTTCCGTCCGTCCCTTTCGTTTTCCTACTCTTCATTTTTCTCAGTACCTCTTCTAGTTCCATTTTTTTTTATTTCTCCATCTCTTTTCCTTGATTTTTTCACTCCGTCTGTTTCTTTTGGCTTGTTTCTATTCCCTGCTAACAACTCTATACATTCTTGGTTTTTGTCTTTCTTTTTTCTTTATTTATAAACTTCCATAAGTCTTCTTCATTTTAATTTTCTTTATTTTATCTTCCACCTCCCTCTTATATTTCTCCTTTCTTTTGTTACAGATTTCTTCATGTTCTTTTTAAATTCTTATATTCCTCTAAACTTGCGTGTCCTTTTTTTCCATTTTTTTCTCCCTCGTCTTGCTTCTTTCTTCTTTTTCTTATACTCTCCGTTCCACTTTTTAGTTTTCCTCCTCTTTCTATCCACCTTCTCTCCTCTCCTTCGACCTAAAATTTCATGCATCCTATCTTCACTATTTTTCCTTCTCTTTCCAATTGTTTTGCTTCCTCTCTTATGTTCCGTTGTATATCTCTTTTTCTTTTGTCAAGTCATCATCTACATATATTCTGTTCCTTTCAACTTTTTTTATTTTTTAAAATACTTATTTTATCTTCTATATTTTTCACCTTTATTATCACTATTCCTTTCTTTATTTCTATTGTTTTTTTACCTTTTTCTATTCCCATCTTATTTTTCAACATATCTTCTTCTTCACTTCCACTCTTCCTCCGCACGTCTCCAGCCTCTTTAATCACTAAATTTGTCTTTCTTTTTTTCTTTCTTGTTTTTCATTTTTCTTTCTAAGTTCTCTATTCTTTCTTCTAAATTCTTTTCTCTTCCTCCTTCCAAACTCTTTTCTCCCCTCCTTTCTCTCCTTTTTTCCCTTCTTTTTTCTTCCCTTTACTTTTTTTTTTTTTTTTCTTTTAACACCCCCTTAACTCCCATCCCCCCTCTCCCCCTTCCCCCCCCCCCCCCCCCCCCCCCCCCCCCCCCCCCCCCCCCCCCCCTTAAATTTCATATATGTCTTCTTATTGCATTCTTTTCCTCCTTGTCTCTTGTTTCCCTCTGATTTCGACATCTTCTTTAGTGCAAAATTTAACTAAAAATATTTTCTTTAAACAAAAAATTAAATCAAAATTTTAAACGTAATTAAAATGTGATTAGTTTGACACGTAAATTTAGTTAAAATGTGCTCGCGTGATACGCATAATCATATCTCGCACGCCACTCGTTATCTCTGTCCGCGTTTTATTTCACTTAATGAAACATATTCGTTTTCTCTACCGATAAATCATAATTATTTAAAAAGTTCAATTACTATTCACTTACTAAAACTCACTCTAAACCACGTCTTTACGTTACCACTGCTTGAAACCATCCTTGTATTTGCCTTCTCTTATTTTAGCTCTTCTTTCCTGTATTTATACTTCCTTGTCTCTTCTTATTATATCCCTTAGTATATTTATTTCTTCTTCCCTTCTTTTTTTTACTTCTTTCCTTGCATACTCCCTTCTTTCATAATATCTTTTCCTCTCTTCCTGCCTAAAATTTATTCTTTGTTTCTTCACTTCTCTGCAACATTCGTTCAATATTTCATTGGCCTCCCTTTTACTTATTTCTTCCTCATATTTTATTGCCATTTTCCCTGTCTGTACCTTAATTATTTCTAACTTTACTTCTTCCCCTACAATATAACCTGTCCCTATACAATCCCAATGTCCATCTCCAATATTTTTCTTGTATTTTTTTAAATTTTTCTCTCCCTCCAACCCCATAACTCTGCCCTGTACACGATTACATTAACCATTTTTTTTCTATATTTGCTCCAAACACTCTTTCTCCCAATCCCCACACTTGCCCTAGCATTTTATTTTCCTTTTTTGTTAATTCCTCAATATGTCTCTCATCTTTGTTATTGTGCGTTATTTTATACCCTAAATATCTTATTTCCTTTTACACTTTCTATTTTTTGTTTTCCCCATTTGCATATTTCTCTTTTTTTCCCTTCTCTTCTTTATTGAAACATCACTAACCTTGTCTTATCCACATTTGCTCTTAAATTGTATCCTTCTATATAGTTTTTAACTACACACTTATTGCTCCCCGTATTTCATTTTCATCTCTCACTAATACTACTATATTGTCAGCATCCAGACTTTAACCGTTCCGATTACCAATCATCCTATTTGTTTTTTTCTCATAGCCTCTTCTAGATCTCCTACATACCGAGTGACCCAATAAGACTGTTCCTCGGCCATATCTCGGGAACCGTTCGTCGTATGACTTTGGTGTAAAAAAAATATTAAGTAAAATAGAAACCGTTGCATTTACCTCAGTATCCTGCTAACGGAGCATCAAAGCCAACTACTTATCCTAATAAATTGAATAATTCCAATATTTTACATAAAAGTACGTTTTGTTCATAAACTGTAGATGATAGGCATATAGATCATTTAAAAAATTGTTTCAAATTTAATTCTCTACCGATATCCGTAAAAAAAGTTGGAGGGTTTCATTTGAAAAAATTAAGTTGTCGCTATTTGAAGTTTCTCAACTTCAGAAATTCCAGAAATTTCCAATAAAGTTACATAAATTTGCAACCATTCAATTTAACCCCTTCGCCACCAGGCGTATATATGAGAACATCATTGATATCCCAGATTTGATGGATTTTTTACTTTTTTTTAATAGGTCCTATTATTCCATAATTTTCAAATATCATAGACATACATTGATGAAACACGAGAAAAAAAAGCAGAATCACCATGGGCCGCAATCATGGCAATAAATGTTCATTAGCGGGGTAAATTCGACAAAACTCTGATGTAAGAGTCTTTTATAAGACTGAAAATGTTATCATAAAATGAGATCTATCCATTTATTCTTGAAGAAAATCACAGAAAAATTAAATGCAGAAAAGCATTAGAAACACCAAATAATCATGGGCGGAGCAAGAAGGGGCTAGAATAAGTTATAATTTGAATTCTGTGGTTTTATTAGTTAGATATTTTTGATTTTGGAGAATACAGTGGCAGCGCATTTAGGATGATAAAGAAATGGAAATGAAATAATGAAAAACTAGAATGAAAAATAAATTATTTTCTAACAAAAACAGTATTTGCAAAATAAGATTTAGAACTGAAAGTACAACAATGAATTACCCATCAATGTTATTGTGATACATTTCAAAGTGTTCATCACTGCATAATGCGGGCTGTTTGTTGCACGAAGCACAGTAATTAGCTGTATACTTTCTTTTTTTATTCTCAGAATAGCACACAACACATAGTCTCCTTTTCCTACGTTTCCCTTCTTTCTTTATGTTGCTAGCAAATGCATGTCTATCTGTTTCTTTCTTATCGCCCTTTTCATACTTTTCTTTTAGTTGTATGTATTGTGGACTGTAAAGTTTGAGTAATTCACTACATAGTAACTTCTCAAATTCGAGTACTGACATGTCATCTTTTTCATTGGCAATGTTGAAAAATGTTTTCGCATTCAGAACCATTCTCTGAATTATGTGCAGTCCAAGTTTCTTGAACCATGTGTAATTTTTCCTCGTACAGCAGTATGGTTCAATGTCTTGATCGACAGCATCTACTGCTCCCATATTTTTATTATAATGTTCTATGTGATGTGGTTTCTGAAGCACAAGAGGCCTTAAAGATGTTTTAGGTCGGGTAGATTTTTCTACAAATTCTGCCACCAGTTTTGTAGAAAACACATAGACATCTCTCTTATCCCTATATCTTACTACTAGTATGTCTCCTTTTCTTATAAAACATGATTGTCCTGGTTGCAATTTGATTGACAAGATTTCCTTAGGTACACCTCGGTTTGTTCGAATGGTTCCTGTGATATACGTGAATATCGAGAATAATTTCTCGCCCTTCGTCCAAAAGATTTTGGAAAAAATGCAAAACAATTTTTTCTGACATGCTGAGAGATGCTGAATGTGGAATATGGTCGATGTCTTTGCCAATGTACAAAGAGAAGTTATATGTGTAGCTACGGAATCTTGGATCACTTGGACAATGGCAAAAGAGCTTCATCCCTAAACGAACCCTTTTTGTTTTTATGAACTGACGGAAATTTAGTCGTCCTCTGTAGAGTAAAAGGCATTCATCGATAGCTGACATTTCACCTATGTCAATCAGCTCCATTGTGTTTTCTCTTAGAAACGGAAAAAAAACATTGCTATTCGTCTCAGAGGGCGACCATTTATATAAGCTTCTGGGTCACTGAATCTCAAAAACTTCATTATGAGAGATATTTATTCCGGCTCATTATTTGAAAGACCCTTGGTCCACCAAACAAAAAAGATCGTGTCCAATAATCTCTTATGATAGGGTATTTTATGATACCCATAAAGAGAGAAAGAGCAATGAAAACATAAAATTCTTCTGCATGAAGGGTCCTGAATAACTTTGAAATCAGCCATTGCAATAGGTTCATTTTCATCATCACTAATGTCATATTCACTTCTTGTAGTATCTTCATCGTCAGTAATTGCAAAATCTGGATCCTCGACAATGTCGTCAAAATCAAAACTCGAATCACTCATTATAATATAGATAAATTTCAGTCAAATCGCCCAAAAAACAATGTTATGTAATGTGAAACACGTGTACTTATATGAACACCCACATATACACTGTCGACTAAGAAAATTTACCACGCGGTTGCTTGATGAAATGAGAATTCGTATCCCCACTATTGTGTCTGCCTATTCCTATTAGCACTGTCCCAGGCTAATATAAACAACTTGCTGCCAAATGCTGAACTTTAACACAGAATATAGACCATGTCGCCACATATAGCGACACTGGGATTGGCACGCAGTTTACCTATGTTGCGACATGGTGCTGAAGGGGTTAAAGAACATTCTTCTTGGTATTATTGGTTATTTTTTAAATTTTTTGATTGTTGCTAGTTTAGAAGTTATGATTTTTCTAAGAAACCCTTGTCAGTGACCATTTTTTCATAAAAGTTGTAATATCTCAGTAAACATAGCAACTAAGTAAACATAAGTTAGACAAAAAACGTAGAAAATTAGGCAAATACTCCAAAGGTTTTCAAAAAATACATAGTTCCATTTAAAATAACGCAGTTGAGTTCCATTTCCGGTATAATCGGAAGTGCTACAAGGTTTTAAATATTTTGAGAGAGAGAGACCGCATTCGGAAGCCCTACCATACAAAATGTCAAAATGTAACATAAGTTTTGAGACAAATTTTGTAATAAATTTTCACTCCTTTCAAATAGTTTAGTCTAGTTACCATTGCCTGAAATTTAGTCAAGTAAGCCTTATTGTTATAAATAATGACAATTGTTATTAAAAAACTTTTGTGAAATGGCCTACAAAATCGAAATCCAAAAGTATTTACAATTGAGTTGGCCGATTTCGAAATGCGGATATAGTAAACACATATCAGGGAGATAATATTTCCTGTGCAACTTTTTACCGTACAATAAGAAAATGCGAGGAAGGAATAACTACCTTGTCTGAACCTGCCAAAAAGTGGAAAGCCTCGGATTTTGTTTAATTACAGAGTAGGTAGATTGAGAAAAAGTGCGAAAGAAAGAGTTGGTGCATCCACACAAAGATAGGGAAGGCGCTATGGAATTTCACATTTGACTGTACATCGGAAAATTAATAGAAGTAGAATGTTATTTAGAAAAAGAAGAAAATGCCCAAAATACACAGCTGTGCAGTTGGAACGAATTTCACGATGCTGTCGAGCACTAAGGCTTCGACACTTTGCAAACAACTAAACCATTATTTTCGACGATGAAATAGTTATTTACATTAGAGTGTAGAAAGTACGGTTTTACGATGCGACAGATCATTAGTTGGGGCGCCGTAAAATCACTTTACACACAAAATTTGAATAATATTTTTTGGCCGACGATAATATGTGTCAGTTTATTTGTTTAACTGACGTATAGATGGCGCCATTGATATCATCATCAATAAATAATTAAATGCGCCTTTATTCTGTACATTATCGTGTCAAGTATAGTGTAAAGTAAATTTTTAAAATCAATTTATTGGATTTTATACTTAGTTTATTTTAAAACGTTCCCAAATAGCAGATAAATCAGCCACTACTTTACCGCATAGTAGCCGAACTTTACCGCATAGTAGCCGTATTTTACCGCATAGTAGTCTTACTATATCGCATTGCGTGTAAAAATCAAGTTTTAAGACAAATATGAACAACAAAAAAGTGTGCTTTACAGTTCAGGAGGCCAAAAAATAGTTTACATTATCTAACTCTGAGATAAGGGGGAATTATAGATTTTATACCAAGGATTTCAATGCTGCTCCTAATAATATGAGATTTAAAAGAAAAACCAAATTTGCAGATAAAATACTGGTATGGTGCGCAATTTCTCCAGCAGGTGCTTGGCAGCCATATATAGGACGTGCCAGAGGAGAAGCCTTTACTGCAGGTCTTTATATCCAAAGATGTTTGCCTAAATTGATAAGATTTGTAAACGATCATTACAATAGTAATAAAATCATGTTCTAGACTGATTTAGTTTCTTGTCACTATGCCAGGCATACTAGAGATTGGTTGAAATCAATAATATCCGTTTGTACCAAAGAAGATAATCCACCTAATGTTCCCCAAGCAGGCCCCATCGAAGAATTTTGGATTATATTGAGCAGAAAAGTTTATGATAATGGATGAGAGGCGGAAAACAAACAACAATTAAAAAGGAAAATTTACTAAAAGATTTTTCTCTATTTTTATTGCTTTTCTGACGAACCCCTTCCGCAGTTTTTGATAGTGGTTATCACCTCTATGTTATCGAAATCTATTTTGTGTCTCATTTCTCTTTCATGAAAACGACAACAAAAACGTCAAAGGAAGTTTTATCGCACGGCGAAACCCGGAAGAATTTATTAGTATTATATTATTTACGCGAACGATTTGGTAAAGAGATATAACTATTATTGGGTGCAGAAGAATACAAAGATCGTAAACAGTTTAAAGAAGAATTTTGGAGTGAACTCTACTTTTGTAGTAGTTCACTTTCATACCGTATAATTCTGCTCTCAAACAAAACCAAAAAATAGTTAAAATTTAAAAATTTGTACAAAAAACTTGAAAGTGTTGGTGTCAACACATATTAAAATACAAACAATTAATAAATCTATTTCATTACTGAATATAAGGTTGTTGCATAGCAAAATGTGTGAAATGAGGTATATTGCAAAATATCGATATGTTGGTATGAATAGCATATACAGGGTGTTTTCTAAGTAATTTAAAAAATTGTAGTGATAGCTTCGTCACTCTATTTTAAGACGAAAAGTCCTTATAAACATGTGTGATAAGACTTGTCTTTAATGAGATACAGGGTGTTGAACTTTTTGTAATAAATGAGCTCTGACTGTAAGTGAAATTTATTTTTCCTGGTGACGTTACTAGTTTTTAGAAGAAATACAAAAGAACATGCTTATTACAAGTGATATTTGGAATAATGTATGTGTCAAATATAAAAACCAACCAAAAAAACGAATAAGAAATTTTTATCATACGAATTTTTTATGTAAAGTTAACAACGATGCCTGCGTTTACTAACGCTGAAATGGCTAATATTCACTTTTTGTATGAATTAGCAAATGGTAATGTCTTAGAGGCTATACGGATGTATGCCCAGTATTGTCCAAATAATCGTTTATCATGTTTTGATACGTTTACTAAAATACATATTCGTTTACAAGAAACTGAAACTTTTGCTAAATCAAAGAATATTATTGGACGACTCAGAAATGCGAGAACTCCACAATTGGAAAACCAGATCCTTATTGACCAACATCTAGAAACGAGTACCAAAAATTGCTGATAAAGTAAATGTAAGTAATAGAACTGTTTGGAATATTCTAAAAAAAATTTTATTGTATAAATATTTTATAAAATTTATTCAATTTTTTATGAAAAAATTCAAAAAACAGTTTTACATTTTTTAACCCCTGACTATCCGCTCCGCATACAGTATTGCCAATGGATTTTAAATAAAATCGCTGCCAATATTCTGTTTATGGATGAAGACAACTTTTCAAGACATGACATTATGAATTTTCATAATGACCACATATGGGCAGATGTAAATCCACATGCCATAAGTGCAAAACAATTCCAACTAATATTTTCGGTCAATATTTGGCTTGGCATCATTAAAGATTATTTAATAGGATTATATTTGTTATTGCACGGTTGACCGGTGAGACATATCTTCATTTTCTAGAAAATGAATTTCCAGTTTTTTTGGAAGATTTACCTCTTATTATAAGAAGGGGCATGTGGTTTATGCATGACGGTGCCCCTCCAAATTTTTCAGTGATAGTACGCTAGTTTTTAAATAACATTTTCCAGACCATTGGATAGGACGAAGATCTCTACACCCGTGGCTCCCTAGGTCACCTAGACTCAATCCTCTGGATTTTTGTATGTGATGATATTTAAAATCGGTTATTTACACAACCCTGTTATTAAACTTAGAAGATCTTCAAAATCAGATTAGACATTGAGCGGATGCTTTCATTTTAGCTGGAGGTGCACATTTTGAACATATGCTCTGAAATGTACTATTTTTCTTTACGTTTAACACATGTTGTTGCTTCTAATAAAATAATATAACAATTTAACACCCTGTACCTCATTAACGACAAGACTTATCACACATGTTTATCAGAACTTGTCGTCTTAAAATTGAGTGACGAAGCTACCACTACAATATTTTAGATTACTTAGGAAACATCCTGTATACAAGCTATAGAAAATGCGCCGAGAAAAATCTTGCTCAAAAAAATGAAGTAAACAACCGTTAAGTGATAGAACATTAAACAATGAATTAATTTGTGTAATTTACAATTTAGAGAAATAATCTAAAGGCTGTTTAATTGATTGAGAGAAAATTTTGTCAAATTATTACTATTACTTCTGACTTAAAAAAATTAAAATTGTTTTGTTCATATAACAGTTGCTCAAAATGTAATTTGAACAAAGTTTTTTGAATAATTAATATCTTTGCTGCAAAACAAAAGTCAGTGATTATCGTATCCTAGCAATTACTTAACGGATCAAAAGGGGTTAAAACAAATCTTGTGTAAAACTGAATTAGAAACTGTCTGTCTGTTTACACACGGTCAGCTTTTTTCTTTACCAAGTAAAAAATAGTATATTATTATTACATGGAGTGGAGAAATTCTCTATCAGCAAAGTGTTAAATTAAGTTATCTAGGTAAGCACAATCTGATCAGACTATTCATGAAATACCAGTTTGTTTAGGCTTAGTGTGTGTAGCACAATCTACTTATCTTCTATTCTGTGAAATGCCTACTACATTTGGGCGAATATGCATTGGTTATGATTTATTATTATCAAAAAACATGCTGTTATCTGTATATTGCAATCAATTCCGCCACAAAAAAAATGTGGTAAAGATAACCTCGCAACTAACGCCGCCAACCGACGATTACGGTATGATCACAAACAAATTCTCTGGAAACAGCTATTGCAATATTGACCCTTATCGCACAAATTTCCAACATTATCACTACAAGTCCTTGTTAATGAAGCTGCTGCTTATTTAAAAAAAGCGTGATAAAAACTTATTTGTCGTGAAAAATTAAAAAAAATAAAAAATAAAACAAATAATATCAAAACAATCATCTTAACTGCTAATAAATAAAATGTTAATAATTTATCATATAAGTCTTTACCTTCTTTAAAAAAATGGAAATATAAAATTACAAAAGAAGCCATGTTTAATTTGGATTTTTATTGTAAAAAGCTTGCTAAACTATTCAAAAAAACTCTCGAGTGTGTTATGAAAACGTGATGGACATTTTTAAGTTTTCACTTCGAATCATTACATCTAATACATTATTTGGACCGCTTATTTAAACCATGAATTGAAATTATCAAAATAGAACTTTTTTTTTTCTATTTGGAAGATTGCGGTTTGATCAGACAATTTCCTTCTTTGGGGTAGTTTTTCCATGTCTGGTTGTGTTAAACTCTAGGTTAATTTCCAAGGTGACAAATGTGACAACAATTATCACCATAACTGATTTAAATGATTTAAAAAACTGACCATAAGTGGAGCATTTCAAAAATTCAGTCAGTTATAATGTCTGTCATACTGAAGTGTTTCAAAATGCTCTATATAAATTTTGTAACATAAACTTACTTTCATTTTTTACTACAACTACACATCGTCCGTATACTAAAAAAACGTCTAAGACCGTATAGAAAGTGCGTGCAAAACCAATACAAGAACTTAACCGAACGCTCCTTTAAAAAAGTTTTAAAGCTGGAATTCACTTAAAGACAACAATTTTTTTTCCAAAATTTTTTAGTGTAATTATTTATCTAAAAGATATAATTAATTAAAGGCCGCGTGAGATAAGCGTAACATAACAGCAACAACTTTTATTTAAAAAAAAGGTGAGTTTCTTTCTGGTGTACACTGAAGGTACTTGCCATTATATGCATAATAGTAAATATGAGCTGTCAATTAAATTCATAACAAATCTACAAATAAATATTCAGTCAGATATGTTTCTATAAAGTCTTAAGTGTATCGACATTAGTAAACCACAGTGTATTACGCATTAGAGACTCAAGAGACTCTAAAGATGCTTGAACAATTAAATTATTATGTTCATTAACGCACCAGACGATACGTTTTAAGGTATTAGAGTTAACTTTAAACAAACCTAGGGGGCTTGGGAACAGTATGCTCTAAGCATGGTCATTTCACTAGATTCAGCTTGTTTCGCAGTGTGCTTCCCAAAAGAATTATTCAATTTGACTGATCTGATATTCATATTGTTCGACAGACGGTTGGAATTCTTTTGACATGTCATATACGCTCTCAATATAAAACTACATCTAAACTTTTTGACTCATAGTATACCTTATCACGTTTCTAATGTCAAGTTAAAGCCACAATTGCATTTATCTTCCTCGTATTATAATGACAGTCCATTTTTTCAAAGTGAAAAATTAGGATAAAAGTAAATGGCTCACCACACACACACACCGTGCATAAAAATAAGAAAATAGCCACAACTTGACATCGACAATGTATCTTAGACTATGTTGCATCAAAGATGGGTTCACCACCGTCTGGGTTGGTTGCCAACATTCCAATCAATAACCGACTTTTACACACAATTGTTGGTTGCTTGGCGATTAGAAAGCGACGATGTAACTCAAACTGACAGTGTGAAGAAAGAATCTCGAGAACTCCGCAAACAGATGCAAAATGGGGGCAGATCATGTCCAAACTTATCAGGTTTTATGAAGAGGACATAGCTCCGGAGCTTCTTAATCCTGTATTTTTGAAGCTGGGTTGTTTCAGGGTTCCCCAGTACCGAGCGGAGATGCCATAAAATTGGAGAAGAGAAACAAAAAAAGAAGGAAGAAGATAACAAGAAGAATCCAACGGGGTAGGAAGGAAATAATAACAAGAATGGAAGAGGAACGAATAAGAAACAATAAGTTTATTTTAATTCTTATGTACATTGTTATAAAGTATGTAATTCAGTGTTTTTTGGTCATATAGTTACTTGCCATAAAATCCAGTACTTTCGTTTGAATTGATTGAGTATCAGCCTTGTTTGTGTCAAATATATTAGATGAGTTGAAATGTCTTAGATCATTTACCTCTCCTTTATCATCATTTTGGGTTTTATTTTTTATGCGATTGTTGCTAACCGAATTTCACTCTTTACCCTCCACGAAAATTAATTTACTTTTTGAAAAATCGTCTGGCACCTTAAAGTTAATTTTGTGATCAAATATAATTCTTAGATGCTTTACTGATTCCACTTTATATAACGTAATACCATTGACTTACACACTTTGTTAATCAAATCACTCCGCCTGCAACATCGATGAGTTGATTAAGTAGCTCCAAGGTGTTGTTGCCGGTCCCAAGCCTGGATAAAGTAGGAGGGACATCTGCAAACCGGACTAGCAACCTACTTGTAGATGTTACATAACATTGCTCATAGAACCGATAACTTACCTCGGAACTGCACGGACACATCGATGACGACACAAGGAGTCTACATGGAAAAAGGAACACATAATGCGAATCGCAACTTGGAACACATGATCATATCATTCAGTAAAGTAATACGAAGAGAAAAGGAGAAAAATAGTACGATAAATACTTACTCATCTATAGTAGGGTGGATAAAGAAGTCAGAGCAAAAGAAGGTGTTGCTATAATGATATAAGAAAAATACAAGTAACAAATAGAAGAATGCCGTTAGATATTGAAGAGGACACTAGCTGTAAAAATAAATATCAAACTTGTTAAGCTAAACATAATAGCTGCTTGTGGACTTGAAGACTGTAAACCAAAGAGAAAAGTCATATGAAGGACTACAACAGACTCTGGATGAGATACCTACAGAAGAATTTATAATACTTGATGGAAGATTTTAATGACAGTGTGGGCAATGAAGTGGTGAACAATAAAGAACTAATGACTGAGAATTAATAATACTTTCTACAACCACAGAGAGCAATATAAATACACATTCCAAAACAGGAGAGGACAAAAATACTAGTTGTTAGAACGCTGAATTCAGCAAATGTAGGCAGTGATCGTAGTCTGTTGCTGTGAAAACTTAAATCAGCGTTATAAACAACAACTAACAAATAAAGAAAAAAAACTAAATATTGAATCCTTATGGAATCAGTCTACTAAAGAACTGTATCAAAAAAGATTAGAAAAAAAACTAAAAGGGAACATAGAAATAATGTTGCAACAAACTAAGAATAGTTTGATAACGGTTTCCCGGAAAGCTTTGGGTACGAGAACTATAAACAAAAGTAATAAATTTGATTAAGGTATTCTCCGTCAGTTAATTTAAGTTGTGACTGTTTCCTAATAGGTAGGAGCCTTTGATTGGAGATGGTGTGAGGATGACTTTAATGACAACTCACGCACTTCATAAAGCCTACGTTTCGAGGAGAAGGGTCCCGTCTTTCTCAAGGCAGCTGAAGAATAAGATTTTCAAAAAAGTTTATTTCACAAATTATAGTAAAACTGAAAAATGACGGAATTAGTAGTGTGGGGTTGACGTCTCAACCCCATCGCAATCAAGACAAATTCTACATCCGCATATTACGAAGGAAACGCGGAAATCAAACAAACGATTGCAAGTAGGTACGAAAAGAGACGTCAGTGAGTCGAGTACAGTACAGTTGATGACCAGAGTCGAGAAGTCGATCAGTCAGAGTTATAGTCGATCAGTCGATAAGTCAAGAATCAGTCAAGTAGTTACAGCTACAGCATCAGTTAAAGTATTGGCCCGAGTTCAATTCCATCGGTCCGGTTCAACCAGGCCTGCAATCTTCAACTCGACATATGTTACTGACCTACGCCGCTTTCATTCATAATTGTAAATAGTGCAGTTCGATCACGGTATGTGCAAATAATAAACACTACTAATAACCGACTCAATTGCAAATTCTTTCTCTGGTTCGACCCGGCGCGGCGTCTAGAGTATACACCCTATACTCCACAGTAACATTTAAATTGTCAATTAATAAAATCAGTTAAATTATCAATCAATTGTCTAAAATTACTCACTACGATTTATGATTAATAGAAAAGATGTTACTTTGGTACTAGTACGAACCCTAATTCTTTAGCTGCCTTGAGAAAGACGGGACCCTTTTCTTAGGCTTTATAAAGTACGTGAGTTTTTATTAAAGTCATCCGCACACCATTTCCAATCGAAGGCTCCTACCCATTGGGAGAAACTAACAACTTAAAAGTAATAAAAATACAAGTAAAATACCATGGTTCTGAAAAGAGCTAAGAGAGAAGTGCCACTTGAAAAAACAGGAAGTTAATTAGAAATGAAGCATATGTAAAAAGTATTAAAAGTGAACACTGGGCTATGTCTCAAATGGCTTAGAAGAAGATTTCCACGGCCTACAAAAGCAAATATGGCATATGATAAGAACACAACTAAAGAAGATTAATGAACATAAGTAAAATGTGTGTCTTGCGACATCTCGTGTAAACATTGAAACGTATGAATAGTATAAACTAAGAAAAATGCCAACAGTTAACTGTTGGCATTTTTCTAAGATAATGAACTAATTGAGTGTACTCAAATAAAAGAAGAAACCTAGATTAATTACTTAACAGATTTGTTCAGAGAAAATATAGAGAAAATATACTTGAATACACTAGACAGTAGTCAACAAAGATGTAGCAATACAGGAAAGATGTATAGAAAAAGCACTAAAAGCACTGAAAAATGGAAAATCGCCAAGTCAAAATGGAATTCCCAACGAGCTAGTAAAATATGGAGGCCACACTCTCACGGAACACCTTACACGATTAATTCAAAACATCGTTATACCTGAATGTTGAAGAACAAGCACTTTCATACTATTGTTTAAAAAAGGGGAAAAAAGAGAACTAAGCAACCACTGAGGAATTAACCTGCTCGATGCAACACTAAAACTAACCACAAAAATTATATGCAACAAGATAATATCTCTATTCGATGAGCAGCAAGGTTATTAGTTATTAGAAATAACTAAAACGAGAAGAAAATAAATATTAACCAGCGGAAATGTTGTAACATACGGGGGTAAACAAAATCTAAGAACAAAAGAGGGAGTGGATTGTGTATTATCAATGTAGAAAAAGCTTTTGACAGCATAGCAAGAAAAAGTATTCAGCCTGAAAAGAAAAGGAATAAACAAAAAATTAAGAAGTAATATAACAAGCTTATATAAAAACACACGAAACAATATAAGAACAAACAACTTGAAGTCAAAAGAGTTTCAGACAAAAGAAGGAGCTGGACAAAAAGGAGTTACAGGAAAACCTACAAATATGGAATAGAACACTACAAACTTATAACCTAAAGATAAATATAGATGTGACAAAACTAATGGTACTAGGAAACAAAAATACAAGAACAGTTTTAAATATCTAAAAGTTACAATCAAAAAATAGAATAAGTAAGTAAATAGACAAACTAGCAGTATATAACTTGGTCAACAAACCAATATTCGAGTGTAAAAGCTGGTAACTTACTAAAAGACAAGAAAACAAGAAACAAGTAATTTGAGAGAAACATTGGGAGTCAGAAAAAAAAAAGAAATGAAGAAAGACTAGGGATAGAATCAATAAAGAACTCCATAGAGAAACAACAAATAAGATGGTGTGGACATCTAAATAGAATGAGAGACTTCAGGCAGATCAAAATAATATGTGAGATAAAATCGAATATAAAGTAACCAAAAGGAAGACCTAAGAAAAGATGGGACAAAACAATAGCGGATATCTTAAAAGAGAAATTTAAGATGGGAAAAAGCAAAATCCTTATCTTCAGATCGAAAAAAACTGGCAAAGTTTGAATAGGTGCATAACTTGGAAAGAAAATAAAAGGGAAACTTGTGTTAAGTATTATTATAATTGTTATTATTTTTGTAATTAAGGATAAATTAGAATACGTATAATGTATGTTGTATATAAGAATAGTTTTGTAAATATGCAACATATGGGAGCTCGATTATATATACAGGGTGTTTCTGAAAGGTGTGTACATGGCTTTACCAAAGGTTTTCTGGCTCAAAATAGACCATTTAACACCAATTTATCTATAACCAAAAGTGCACCATAAGGGCGCCAGAGAGCGTCAAACTTTCCAAAAAGCATTGCATATTAGGAATAACTCGAAAATGGTTCAACGGAGTTTGTTCCGCTTTTGTATGCAGGTTGTCTGCTTCCAAAGACGTTTGTAATGTGGACAAATTTCTGTGGCACTGTCAAATAAATGATAATATTTTAGCAACAGTCAACGATACCAAACCAAAATAATTCTGACAAATAAAACAAACAATTTGAAAACTTTCTTTTTTCTTGTCAAATTGCGCTAATGTTATTGGTTCGATCAGAAAAAGATTGAAATCATATCCCTGCAAGGCGCATCCATACGCTTAGAAATTCAAGTAGACTGCTAGTAGGCTATGCGATCAAATCTGTCATTTGTGACATTTATTTCCGGATCTTCCAAGATTACTCACGTCTCTATTTTGCGATTAACTACTTAAAAAATGGGCTACACATTTGCCGAACAGACTGATATGCTGTTAGTGTGCTGCAATTTTTGGAAGAGCGTGAGGGTTTACGCAGAAAGTTTTCAAATCGGATTCACATGATCGCACAGATATAATTTTAATTTTTTTCTGATCGAACTATTACCATTAGGGCAATTTAACGAGAAAGAAAAAAATTTTCAAATTGTTCATTTTATTTGTCAGAATTATTTTGGTTTTGTATCGTTGACGGTTGTTAAATATTATATTTTTATTTGACAGTGCCCGTATGAAAGCGACTTTTCCTGGCATCAGAAATTTGTCCACATTACACAGAAAAACGTCTTCGAAAGCAGACAACCCACATACGAAAGCGGAACAAAATCCGTCAAAACGTTCTCGAGTTATTCTCAATATACAATATT
Source organism: Abscondita cerata (assembly GCA_030710515.1). Classification (NCBI taxonomy): domain Eukaryota; kingdom Metazoa; phylum Arthropoda; class Insecta; order Coleoptera; family Lampyridae; genus Abscondita; species Abscondita cerata. The sequence goes on from JALBCR010004405.1 coordinate 84,193, forward strand.
TTTTGAAATTTGACGCCCTCTGGCGCCCTTATGGTGCACTTTTGGTTATAGGTAAATTACTGTCAAACGGTCTATTTTGAGCCAGAGAACCTCTGATAAAGCCATGTACACATCTTTCAGAAACACCCTTTATATATAATATACAGGGTCACTGGTAGTTGGATACATTCCGTTGGAGATCTGATAGAACAAGAGGGAAGGAGTAAATTTAACCCTAATATGTATTATACCAAACTCAATGGATTTTGAGATATTTCAATTCTCAATTTTTCTTAAAAAAGTTGATGTTAATATGTTAAAATGTAATTTTCAAAGAATTTACGCCAACTTTGTGGACATTTTTGATAGAATACTTTCCCAATACTATGGTCTTTTGTATGGAGTAAAAAATATCCATCATGTGATAATTTCAAAGAAAAACTTGTACAAAATAACTTTTCAAAATCAGATGATAATTCTTTGAGGTTTTTTCAAATAATTCTCAACGCTTCTTGCGTACAAATTGTGTTAAAACTTCCTTGTTGCAATAGGTATCGAACAAGCTGCGAATCTTACAACAAACCCTAAACAGTTCCAAAAAATAGTAAAAATGAAGCAGTCGATGGAATTTATTTAACTGCTGTCCACCATTAGACTTTATACATAGAAGTCAGCTGTAAATTAAATTAACAATAAGTACATTAGTAACTACCTAATTTTTATAAATCTTGTTCAAAATGGGAGCTCCTATTACGTATACACGCACGGTAGCTTCTTCTAATTTCTGTTTTTGCGACTCTGGTGGTCAATGTATTCCGCATGGATGCGGTAGCGTCGACTATCCTTTGTCTAAGGTCAAGCCTCTTATTAATTGGGGTTGCGTATACTATATCTTTCATACAACCCAATACAAAGTAATCCAGAGGAGTTGAATCTGGACTTCGCGTTGGCCAAACTATTGGTCCTGCTCTTCCAATCCAACGGTTAGGGAAACGTTCATTCAGCAAATTCTGTACAGTCAGCCTATAATGCGCTGGACAACCGTCGTGTTGAAAAATCATTCGCGCTCTGGCGGCTATAGAAACATCTTCTAGAAGCTCCTGCAGGTGATTTTCTAGAAAATCTTCATAGATCTCTCCGTTTAAATGTTGAGGTAAAAAGTAAGGCCTTATTAAATATCGACCAACAACTCCCACCCATACATTTTCTAAAAACTTCCTTTGGAAACTAGTTTCCTTATTAAATGTGGATTTTCTTCCGCCCAATAGTGCATGTTATGAAAATTGGTTATGCCCTCGCGATTAAATTTAGATTTGTCCGTCCATAAAATGTTGGTTAAGAAGTTTTCATCCTCTGCATCTGAATTTAACATAAAGCGGCAGAATTCTAATCTTCTTCCAGGATCACCTCGTAACGTAGACCAGACTTTCTATTGTGACGCACCAGTTTGCCGCGCCACTTTAGCAGTTGAAGTGCCTGGGTTATCCTCAAAATGGATTAATATTTCTTCCTCATCATCTGGTTGATATACGCGAGGAGCACCGGCGTCCACTCGCCGACGTTTCACTGAACCATTTTCTGCGACATTTCGATATGTCGAACTAAGTACACGAACATTCGGTGTGCGACGGTTTGGAAAACGACGTTCATATTTCCAACAAGCTTCTGCAGCATTCCCATCGCAATATCGGTATACAAATAAGATGTCGGCGTATTCTGCATTGCTATAAGCGGCCATTTCAGTTAAACAACAATAACAACGAAAATCTGCAAAACCGAACTTAAAGAACTTAATACAACTAGTTATAACAAAGAATCTTCAAATATGAACTTAAGACTGTCAAAAAGTTATACGAGTAAAACGTCATATTCCACCTTCAGTTGTTTATCCGCCCACTTCACATGGTAAACGTATTAGGTGTAATGATGGACAGCAATTAAATAAATTCCGTCGTCTGCTTCATTTTTACTATTTTTTTTCAACTGTTAAGGGTTTATTGTAAGATTCGCAGCTTGTTCGATAGCTATTGCAACAAGGAAGTTTTAACACAATTTGTACGCAAGAAGCGTTGAAAATTATTTAAAAACCTCAAAGTATTATCACATCTGATTTTGAAAAATTATTTTGTACAAGTTTTTCTTTGAAATTATCACATGATGGAAATGCTAAGGGATATTTTTATTCCATACGGAAGACCATAGTGTTGGGAAAGTATTCCATCAAAAGTTCCACAAATTGGGTAAATTTTGAAAATTACATTTTAACATATTAACATCAGCTTTTTAAGAAACATTGAAAATCGAAATATCTCAAAATCCATTGAGTTTTGTATAATACATATTAGAGTTAAATTTACTCCTTACCTCTTGTTGTATCAGATCTCCAAAGGAATGTATCTAATTACCAGTGACCCTGTAAAATAGGGTGTTATCAGAATCCTGCACGCTTTTCTTTGCATTAGCCCTTTGAAAGGTGGCGTATAACTGAAACTTTAGCCACATCCATAGAATGATACCAAGGCTATTTTTGTTCAAGATCCAGTAGGTTATTAAAAGAAAGTTTTGGAGAAAGCACTTTAAAAAATAGAGTCTCCCACTAAAGCTTTGTACAGCGTGACACTTTAATGTCTTCCAGAGCAATTCACAAGCAGAGAAGATAAATGTTGTCGTCAGGCATTGTCCTTTTTTGTGACAATGCTCGGCCGTTCTCTGCAGTTGCAACAACAACTCTACTGCAGTGTTTTGAATGGGAAGTTTTTGATCGTCCACCATACAGTCCTGACTTGGCTCTCTCAGATTTTCCCGCTAAAAGGACAACATTTTGACATAGACAGCGAGCTGTAAACCAGCATACAAAATTTACTGAAAATACAAGCAATTGATTTCTAAATGGATGAATTGGAACGGCAATTACGTCGCAAAGTAGCTTAATGTTGTATCACATTGTTCCATATAATTTGTTTTATTCGAACTGTGATTTTTATTTAGGGATCAATCGAACCTTGAAAAAAAAATAACCTTTATATTTCTGACATGAAAATTTAAAATGGAAAGCTCCTGTCAAAATTAAACAACTTTTTGTTTTTTAATGTAACTATAACTTCGATTTCGAAACAAAAAAATCTTATTACAATTTTAGATTTAGCAAGTTTTTTTTTATTATCCTCTTTAAAACAAATCTGAGTACTTACCAGTGATCAAATTAGATTATAATAACAAAAAATGCAAGAACTGAAAAAACCGTGCCGATCGTAATTGTGTAATTATCACTGGCTACTATTTTATTCAGTTGGTAAGAATTTGATTTATTGCGTTAAAAATGTGCTTATTAGTTTTGTATGGTTGAAAAGACAACCGGTATCTTATACACTATAGATTTCTACAAATTATGTATTTTAATAATTCTGTTCATGAAGTAGCGACACCGACTATCATTTACTTAAAAAGCAGGCGCACGATGCGTTAAAATATGTAGCTCTTTTCAGTGATTTTTGTAGACTTGCGCTCAATCTACCGTACACTGATGAGCCTCAAATAAGGAAACACACATGTATGTAAATGGAGTTTATAATTCTGCAATTATAAATGGCTACTGTTGTATTAGGTTAGCAAAAATTCAATTTATTGCGTTAAAAATGCTCTTAGCATTTTCGCAATGTTTACGAGTTCACAGCCGGCATCTTACTTACTACAGATTTCTACAAATTATTTATTTTGATTAATAATATAAAATAAGTTTATTCTACTCTTTTTAATATACTTAATAAATTGTTTCTCAAAATTAATAATTGGGTCTTTCAAGAACATAGTCTCTTGTTTTGCCGACGTTTCGACCGGATGGTCCGGTCTTTTTCATAGGCATTTAAAAGAAATCGTGTGATTTACACATCAGTCTATCAAATTTCGTAAAGATCACAGTCATTAAACTTAAAAATTAAACTAAGAAATGCTAACAGTTGGCAGAAGAGAGTAATTTGATGGCCCCTCTTATATCCATATCTGAAACTTTCATCTCCACTGTTTGGAATAGGCGGTAATTAGTGCATTTAGTTTTTCTATGCTTGGGAGGCGTTGAATATGAGTTGAAAGTATATATATTCGCCTTAATTTTTGATGTCAGAGATTTCTTGTCTTTTACTAGAACTCGAAGAACGGTATAAGCAAACAACAACAGATTATCCCAAGAAACATTATCATTGCTATACACACAATAATTGATAATTGAAGACAGTTTTCGGGCAGCCATTACTTTTGCTCTTTTTGGGATTCGTCTAAGTATTCTCACATTTTTCTTCAGGAAAGCAATATCTACCCAGAATACATCATAGTCGTTAGTTGCTAAAGGACCAAGCTCAAACCTTATGGGAAATTGATCTATGTGGAATTTGGCTAAAATTTTCATATGTTGTGGAAGAAGCAGTCCTGATTAAAGGCTAAAGACGAATATTTTTTGAGACATTGACAAAAAACTGAAGCGGATATTGCGGGTATACTAGTAACTATAACTTCCTAACGATGTTAATTTGTAGTTCAAGATGTTTAAGCTATGCAGATAAGACGCAAGGAAAGTAATCTGATACAGCAACAGCTGGACGCATGCGCAAAGAGTATGCGCATGCGCATCAAAATGTTGTCCAATGCACTCGGATGATCATGGCATGCAACGTTTGCTGCCGGGGTTACGGTCCGTGAACAGGCCCTATGTTATTCCCGGGCGCGAGTTACAAACATTTTTAACTAAGATAGTGAACGAAAATAGCATTTCCGATACCGATTTTCAGTGCATCTCCCCCATCACAAAAGAGCAATTTCACAAATTGTATACATTTTGCGATGCGGTTCCAATAGAGGGTGGTTCTCGCCATGTTAAGAAAATAGACCTTTTGGCATTTTTGTGCATAATAAGACATGGACTAAGTGATGAGTTCACTATAGCAGTCACCAGGCTGTTAGTACGGTTATAGCTACGGTCCGGCAATCCCTGCTCTTACGATTTGTTTCCGAAAATATTGGTTTTGGAGCTCTAACTTGCGAGAATTTTATAGCAGCTCATGTACCAGCGTTTGCCAATATTCTTTACAATAATACTCCCAACATACCCCGAGTGATTGCCTACATCGATGGAACCTACGCCTACGTACCTAAAAGTTCCAATTTTCGGATTTTGAGACAAACGTTCTCGGTTCATAAACATCGCCATTTGGTCAAACCCGCTTTAGTTGTTGCATCTGATGGCTACATTGGGGCCATTTAGGGTCCGTATTTTGCGGACGCCAGAAACAACGATGCGGCTATGCTGCGCAAAGACCAAGATGTACAAATAATTCGCAATTGGTTTCATGATGGGGATATCCTTATAGTTGATAGAGGCTATAGAAATGCAGGCCTATTATTGGAAGGTTTGGGTATTCGTCATTTTATGCCACATGTCGTTGAGCGTGGACAGCAACAGCTTTCTACCGAAGAGGCAAATGCATTCCGTTTGGTAACAAAAATAAGGTGGATTGTCGAGGTCCGTAACGGTTATATCAAAAGCATCTTCAAGTTCTTCAAGCATTTAATTGCCATCCATCACATAAATCATCTTGGCGATTTCTATCGCATTGCAGGAGCTCTTATAAATAGGTATCACCCATTAATTGAAATGGAGGGTTGTAATGCTGACCTGGCAAATGCAATGCTTATTAAAGCAAATGAAGTTAATGTTGTGAAGGCGCGGGTAGAACAATTCAGGTTGAGGAACAGACATGGGGGTTGGGTACGTCTTGATGCGGCTGAATTAGCTGACTTTTCCCACTTGGATCTTGGATATTTAAAAGAAATAACTTGTGAGGTGTATCAAATTCATCTGGCACCATCATACATTCAAGACAAGTTTCAACGGGATGACACGGATGAACTTTAAATTGATCAGCTCAACGTTGAACCAGGGTTTCTACACGCCCGAGTATATTCAAGATTTTGCAACGCTACTAAATATCACATATGGATAGCGTATGCGGTCGCAGAGTATCAGAACCGAGATTCAGAAGATCATCCAGAAGAAGAGCGCATGATTGGCCATTATTGCACTTGCAAATCAGGTTCCAGGACCTTAGGTTGTTGCTGCCATACTGCATCAATCTTGTGGTACCTGGGCTATGCACGCCATGAAAATAACGTTCACTACCCCCCGTCGAATTTGCTGCATAGCGTATTGGATGCGGGCAATCGACCACCATAGGCGTTCCCTGAGGACTCGTTTCTTATGCAACACAAGTATTAATCAAAAACTAAATACCTAGAATTGCTACACAAAGCTTACGTTTCAGTAATAAGTTTAAAATATGTACATATATACAGGGTGATGATTAAGTATGGAATAAAATTCATAATTATATTATCTCCGTTTATCGATTAATCGCTAAACACGTTGATCTTTGTTTTGACGGGGGCATCTTTCAACATAAACACAATGCTTCTATCGTCAACCCTCTGAACGGGGCGGCTATCCCACAAAGAAATTTAAATGGGATTAGGAGTCGTGTGATACATCGTCAAAAAGGACTGTCGATTGCCAATACCTCGCAGCTTGTTCTCTTAAGATTGGCCGATCCGTTAGGAAGTTACAGTTACTAGTATACCCGCAATATCCGCTTCAGTTTTTTGTCAATATTTCAAAATATATTCGTCATTAGACTTTAGCGCAATGATAGCTTTTAATCAGGACTGCTTTCTCCACAACATATCAATATTTTAACCAAATCCCACATAGATCAATTTTCCATTAGGTTTGAGCGTGGTTCTTTACATAGACTTCTTTCAGGAATTCCATATATTAAACTTACTTGTCTTTTGGGCAACAACCAACGTGAATTGACAGTGCATTTGATTCTTACACTTCGTTGGTTTTACAGGGTCACAGTAGGGACAAAAAATATGATATTCAGTTTCATCTTGAGTACACTTCGATGTAGAAATGTACTCACTGCCAAACTACTGCTCGTTACGATGATCGCAAAGAAACGCAAATGTGGTATCATCCATCTGAATGCATTTGTGATGAAACCTATGTAAAAATTCACCTCAATATATGCCTATTTTAGTAGTAAATTGTTAATAACAAAACATGCAAAGACTTCATCTTCATCCGTGATTAGAAGGTCGTCAGACAGATGGCGCCACAAAAAACATGTCATTTGAATACCAACAGAAACAGCAAAACAATGTTTGTCAACGCAATGGGGACAGGGGTTGGGTAATACATGATAATTATTAATGAAAATAAAAAAGTCAGGATAAGTAATTTTGATGCTATATACAACATTATTTGTGAACATTAATAATTTATCTTTTAAGCGTATAGTTACAGATCTTAAATCAAATTTACCTTGTAATGCCTAGTGTGAAGGCAAAACCCTTTCCAATGGTGTGTTGGTTTTTTTGACAAAGCATTTACATTTACGTGAAGGTGTAGCTGCTGGCGACGTTTTGCAACTTATTATTATTATTATTATTACAATCTTGAAAAAAAAACAACAAATAAAACTATAAGGATAGAAAACATAATCAAAAAAACATGTCTATGCTTTGTATAAGTGTATAACGGTACAAAACATAATAAAAAAAAACATGTCTGTGATTTTTTTTAATAATAATAATTCTTTTTAAAAAAATTACTTAATGTTTTTATATTACTACAACACTACTGAAAAATATTTTTTACTTTTTAGAAAGGTGATAATAGCTATTTATTCACCAAGTGCGTTACTATAATGATTACGCCCGGAGAACCATCAAAAATAATGATATGGTTTGATGGGCGTAATCATTTAGTAACGCCGTGGTGCATACAAGATTTTATTTTTCACTTTGTATTCAATTCAAATACAAATTGTAGGCAACAAAGTTTGCAACAACTTTTTTTTTTATAATTTTTTTTCTGTAATTAATATTAACATAGTATTACCTTGTAAGTAAAATGATGGGTTCTAGAAAAATTAGTCAAATAAAAGTTGTAGATGTTGCAATTTATATCCTAATTACAACTTTCATAAAATTGATGTTCACACTCAAAATAGCACCTAATCTATGTATGTTAATAATTTTTAATTTTAATAAAATGTTAATCGTTAATAGTAGAAACAATAAACATATTTTTTTAAAACTCAATTATTTCGTTTTAACGTGCATTTAAATAAATGTTTATTTTACTGAACCAGTTTCTCTCTTTAACGTATACCTACATAAAGAACGATTAAAATTATAAGAAATAAAAATTTAAACGAATTAGAATTAGAAACGTTATACTAATAATAATAATATTATTAAGGTGTTTCATTAGCGTTTAGGGTCATGCGCGTATTGCATACGAAACGCCTCTCAATCGACAGGTTGTTAATAAATACAAGTTACGGAAAGAACTGAAATTACTCTACCACCTGTTGTAATGTCAAACACATATATACAAAAACTGCATCTAAACAAATTTTTCGTTACACACCAATAAAATTTGTCACAATGGTTGCGCGCAATTTTCCGATACAAGAAATACCATACGCGCGTCTTTTACAAGTTCCGGATGAAGACGATTTTATGACACTCGAAGAACCGAACACAAATCAATTGCATCAATTGATGACACCCCAGTTTGGAAGCCGATTTTATGAAACAAATGTGATAGAGTAAGGTCGTTTTAATTGGTATTTTTTGGGAATTTTTGGAAAAATTTGTAGGGACCCATGTTCTTCGAGCGTCACGTACCATACATCGACGCAGTGTTCATCAAATTCTAACAGTTTAATGGAAATTCATGTGGATAGTACAGTGTCAACAACAAATAGGAAACGAAAAGTATCACTCAAGTAAGTAAAAGCAATTCACATTTTTACTTAAACCTTGCTTACTTATACAGATTGTGATAAATTATTCATTATGAAACTATCTTTATATGTGTCATTTGTATGCAATTGCATTGCTTAAAAATAGTTGAATTTCATTATTATAATCATTGATAAATTGAAAATTTATTTCGTACTAAATACGAACTTGAAAATTTGGGTGAAAATCTTAAGAGGAGCTGGTAAAAGCAATTAATACCGTTTTTAATTTTCAAATGAATTAGAAAATTTATACAACAATTTAATACATAAAAAAAAGAATCTCAGGAGTTTTTATGCAATTTCTTTCTGCTGAACGCTGAAGTCATTTTAACTGGTTAGTAGTGTTAAATTTAGTAGAAAATTCTGAAATTTGGAAAAAAATAGTAGTGTTTTTAACATTTGAACATTTTTATTTCTTTGTTTCATACAAATTAAAATTAAATGAATTCCGCTAATGACAAACATTCCTGAGACAGATGTGAATTCTCTAGTCATTGGACAATTATTTGTTTAACCTCCCGAAGTGGAAGCCACATCTGTTGAGTTTCACCCAAAAAAGATTTCATTTGCTACTTAATTTTTCTATTGATAGAATCATCTACATAACCTTCCACAACTTTACTGGATTTCCATCCTCTCTTACGTTTTAGTGTACAAATATCACCGCATGCATCCACAACCATTGTTGCTGCTGGAGTGACCTGTGTATAATTCTGGTTCTCTTAGCTCTAAGTATGTTGCAATTTTTTTCAATACACCGCCAATAGTGTGCTGGTCATTATCAAGAAAAATACATTTACCATTACAGTAGGTTAAAAAGAAAGGTAATTAGTCTGCTTGACGAGGATGAAGAACCGCGTATCTTCTGTATAAAACACAAGATTGAAAACTGCAGCCCTCATTTGTGACTGTAAATATCCTAGTTGTTAAAGTTTTTGTATTCCGTAAAGTGACTATAATATCAATTCAATTCAATTCAATTTATTTGTTATATAATATATTAACAAATGATTCGACTTTTCTGTACAACTCTTATAATAACAAAACAAACCAAAAAACAACAACAAAAAATAACTCTCCCTAATTATTTTCTTCACTCTACTCTCATTATTTCTTTTTCCCTTTCATTCATCCATTTTCTTTTTCCACCACATTCTTTATCCATTCAATACCCTCCCCTTTCTCTCCCAGCAACACTATTTTCCCTCTTTCCTCCGCTCTTATTTCAGTACACTCTTTTAAATGTTTTATATTTTTCCACCCATCCCTACACATTCTACATATCCTATCTTCGTTCTTCCACCAGTACTTGTTTTCATTTTCCTCATTCCCAATCTTGCGATTAACCTTTTATCTATCAATCCCATTTTTTGGTTATGTACTTTGGTTTTCCTTCTTCTATTAACTGTTCATACTTTGCGTTATATTTCCCTTCTCTAATTTTTGCTCTTCTTACCTGTACCTGTGTATCCATATCTCTCCGTACTATTTCTTCTTCCATAGTTCTTCCTCCATCTCTTATCTTCTTTATTTCCTTTCTTGCACATTCTCTTCTTTTATAATATCTTTTTTTCCCATCTTCACCGAATTTTATTGTTTGTACCTCTATCTCCTTCCAACACTCATACAATATCTTAATTTGTCTGTTGCTTTCCATCTTTTCTTCATACCTTATTGCCCTTTTTCCTGTCTGTATCCTTATTTTGTCCAGTTCCAGTTTTTCTTCTACTATATAACCTAGTGTTTCCTTTTCTAATCCTAATGTCCACTTCAATACTTTTAACTGTAACGACATGTGTGTGTTAAAGTTCCGGAAAAAATGCCGGAAAACTAATATTTTTGAAAAATGGAAATTTTTTTTAAACACTTGCACATAGACGTATAATCTAATTCTAAACAACTTTTCTCGTAGGCATTTATCAATATCTTGTCATCTAACCTCACTTTTTACATATTTAAGGAATATTTTTTTAATTTGTCGCCATGACAGTGGTCACAAGACATTTGTCAAAATGCTTTTTTGTTATTGGATATGCTGAATTCATTTGCCAAAAAAAATTTTCGGATATCTCAATTACAAAAATTTTTCTCATTTGATGCGAACTCTTTGCCGGTCACTGTATAACAATCAATGGTCATCAGGAGTTGCTCTTTTGTTAATAACATTCCCTTCTTCAGCACGTAACACTTATTTTTCTCTTCAGAAAGGTTTTTACTCTATAAAATTTACAAATGCCAACTAAAAATATCACTTTTTTCATAACGTAATTTTTTTTAATCTCTAGACAGTTTTTTTAACATTTCCATTTCGTCCACATACGATTGGGGCTAAAATTTTCTGATAGTGAAGATACACCAAAAGAACGTCTTCCGTTACACCTGTTACATTATTGTTTTACTGACGTTTAAAATTTTTTATATTCTTGTTCATATATTGCTAAAGATTTCGCTGGCAGTAAACTTGATACCACGTTTATGAGTTTATTTCTGATTTCTTCTGGCACGTTCATTTGAGAAAATGTTTTTTTGGAAATAAACAATTCGAACAACTCATCATTGACTTACCAGTTATATCTTCCATTCCCTAGTAGAAACCATTTTACCTGGTTTGTAATGTAAAATACTATAATGTATCTATTGTTTAAAAAAACTATTAATAAAAAACATTAAGTATGCAAATAAACAAGCCATTGCAGACAACTTTAATTTATTGCTAATAGCTGTGTATATTTTGCCTTCTTTAATGTAATAAATAATTATAGCCAGAAACGTATTGTGACCTCTTGACCCCTTATGGAAAGTACCGAATGTGTGGTTAAAAAAAACTCTGGATAATGGTTAAATAAATGATTTTGATTAGGCATGCTGGTTTAGTTTCGAACATCCTCTTTAAATTATCGATTAAGTTAACGTCAAGGATTAATTTGCAAGGCCTAGTTAACTCGATAGTTGGATAAAATTTTATAAATATACAAATATTTCAAAAATGGTCTATGGTACACATCTAAAATTTATTGCAAGATTCTATAATAAAATAAAAAGTACTAATTTCTATTTAAAGCAAACACAAAGGACTCCACTTTCGGCATAACCGAAAATGGGTTGGAATTTAGTTTAGCCCACACGATGAGACCTACATATTTAGAAAGCCTATGACCTAAGGAGCACGAATACACAAGAATTTTTGAAAAAAAAGTTGCTGAACACAGTCATTTGTTTCTTGCAATTACGGCAATTTTAAACATGGGCAATAAATCACTTCTAATTGCATAACTTACTGCCAGATTCCGTATTCCAGTTAACTTGATGAACCTTTTTCGATTCCATTTTGGCTTGAAATTCAATGGCAGAACAGCAGAAGAAAAAGTAGAAGGAATTGCACTGTCACACATTTAGATTAATTGAAAACAATGACTAATTTGAGGGGTTGTTTACATAGTTTCAATATAACCTAACCTAACCTTACCTAACCTAACTGTGGACGGCGATGCTACCTATCCTAAATTAAATAGAAGCGAGTGACGGGCCTTTCTTGTAACTAATTTGAGGGGTTGTTTTCATAGTTTCAATATAACTTAACCTAACCTACCTAACCTAACCTAACTTAACAACTGTGCACGGCGATGCAACTCATCCTAAATTAAATAGAAACAAGTGACGGGCTTTTCTTAAACAACTGTGCACGGCAAAACCTAAACCCCGACTGTGCACGGCGGCTTTTATTGAAATATCAATGAAAAATATTTTTTATAAAATAATTTTTTTCACCATGTTCTGCAACTTTTTTTTCAAAAATTCTTGCTTATTCGTACTCCCCAGGTCATGGGCTTTCTAAATATATAGGTCTCATCGTGTGGGCCAAACTGAACTCGAGTTATTATACTTGAACTTAACGTTCTCGGAAACCACTACTGGTATAATTTCAAAACCCTAATAAAATTCTGTCTTCATATCTTCTAATCACAACTGTTTGTGTTACACTCTGTATTTGAGCGACACATCTAATGGACATTGATTATATTATACCGTTCATTCAACTAACTCCTAATAACTCTAACATTTCATAGTTTTGATGGAAACTCCGCAACACCTTTTGACGTAATATTTAACCTTTAGATGTAAACAAGAAATATTTCAATATTTCAATAATAAAAAAGAGGTCAAATGGCACATATTTAAAAATACCTTGTACTCTTTATGTAATGTCAATTTTTGTTCTGATCAGCTCTCTCAAGAGAAATGGGAAGTGCCAAAAATAGATCGATTGGCCCTTCTTTTAAAAAATCTCTTAATTCTAAAACTGCTTCTGATATTTGTTTTGAAATTTATACATTAATTTTTTAAAAAATCGGAAAAAACTTCATCTCAGACATGTGGTTAATAATATTATGACAATAAATTATATGCTCTTCTTTAGAGTAGAGGGCCTCTCATTTTGACATGAGTGCATTGAGGCCTCTATGTTGACCAATCATGTAAATTTTTGTCCTCCTCGTAAAAAAAATTGACCTGACGTGTTTTTGCCAAAACAAAAGGGTAGCCAAGTTATTAAAGGAGGTAGTTTTTATTGAAATGCTTGATTACAAAATTGAAAAATGATTCCCTGGCCTACGTTCTACTAGCAAACTTTTGTTTTTGCTATATTTTAGGTAAGCCTCAAATACATATTATTTTCCTTATTATTGTGAGGAAAAATAATGACAATTTATGTTATTATTTATATACAAAAAAAATACATTTTCTAACTTTCAAACTAACAACAGAATTATTTGACAAAATTAAATTAAAACAAACTTTCCCCCATCTTCTTCTCAACACTTTCTTTATCCAATTTATTCCTTCTCCACTTTCTCTTAATAACACTCTCATTCCCTTTTCTTTTGATTTCTTCCTCAGACGTTTAAGATTTTTATAGGTACAATTCTTATTTCTTCTTTCTTCTCTTAACCTGTCTACCTCCTTACTTTCATATCCTCCTCTTTCATAGTGTCGCTCCTATTTGTTCCTTGCCTTTATTGTATTTTTCTTTACCTTTTTCCAGCACTCATACAAACTTTTTCTTTTCTTCTTTCTTTCTACTCCTCATTGCTTTCTTTCCTGCGTGTATTCTGATCTTTTCTAATTTACATTCTTCTTCTATTTGTAGCTTCAGTTTTTTAGTCCCATTAATCATTTCGTGTACATCACCTAAGCCCTATCAAATTCATTCAATTCCTTAAACGCCCATAACCCCGCACCGTTTTTTAAAAATCCACCTTCTTTTTTTTATATACTTCTCTGATTGCTTTTACCAAATCTAGTTGCACATTTTTTCAGCTTTCCAATCATATAGTACCTCTTTTTCTCCATCATCTTTTCTAGAAAATTTCGTAAAATTTTTTGCATATATTTTATATCATGCATATGTTATGCGTCTTTCCTCTATAGTTTTTAATTACTTTCTTTTCTCCTCCTCTATATAAAATATCGCTTTCCTCCATTGTTCTGGAAAACTTTCACTTCTTCATATTTTATTAAATGTAGTTCTAAATATTTCTCTCATTTTCCCTGTATCCTTCTACTGTTCTCCTTGAGTTCTATCTGTGTTTTCCACTTTTCTTTTTTAGCTTTCTTATTGCTTCTTCTACTTATTCTTTATATGCTTTCCAGTCTCTTTTTTTTTATGGTTTACACTTTCATGTATTTGCCGTTTTGATTTTCCTTCTAGCAGTTCCATACAATATTCTGTCCATTTTTTTTATCTATATCAGATCTTTCACCTCTTCTTTTTTCTTCTTTTCTGTAATTCTATTTTGAATTATTCCTTTCTTCTTTACATTATTTTTTCCTCAATGTTTTGTACCCTTCTACATCTATTTTGCCTTTTTCCATTTTTCTCCCTATTTTCTCATTTCTTTATTTGTTTTTACACTTACTATTCCCCCAATCATTTGTTTTTTTTCACTTTTATGTTTTTTATACACTTGCAACTGTTCTTTGAAAGTAATTAAAATAATGAGTTAAGCCTTATTTGATATAATAAATTTGCAAAGGCAAATGCGACATTTTCTAAAGTTTTTAATATTTGTTTAGAAATCAAAATAAATGTAGTCGATTTTAGTGCAGTGGAATCCTTTTAAGCTTATACTACTTTTCTTGGTAATATACCTGACTGTTCCAAAACAGTATCTATCATGGGGATCCTGGTTTGAATGAAAAAGAGTAACTGGTTGCATGCTAACTATAATCTCTATTAACATATTCAACGACTTTCTGACTTTTTAGTGAATAATCAGGTTATGCGATTTTTGAGAATTTAAGAAAATGCACTTTTTAGATATTTGTATAAACGTGGCGTTTTTTTTAAATTTTAAATGAAGATAACAAAACAATTCTAAGTGGTTGTTATTAAAACACCCTAAAGAAATTAAAAACTCTATATAAAATTTCTGTTTCAATTGATATCAGAGCGGGTGATCAGGCTTGCAACCGTATCATCGGCGATTTAAATAGTAAAACTTTCATTAAAACAATTTGATACAGCAATTGTATTGTTTTGCAATAGGTTTAATTGTTGTACCCTTTTTAACGTATGACTAAAATATTTTCTATGGCGCATTCTTCTCTTTTGAGCCGATTATACACTAGGTGTGTTCTTTCAGTTATTTACATTCAAATATTTATGCTAACGGCCTAACACAGGTGTCCCTACTGTCCCTACTTTGCTCTCTATCATCATGCTTTTATTCCTCAAACTATCTTTCTTTCTCTGCTTTTATGGATAGAAATGAATAAATCAAGAATTTTAAAACAAAATTACTGTTCATATACCTGAAATTTATGATCAGCAGCCCAAAAACATCAAAACCAATTTTTACCTTTTGATTACACTATTATATCTGGTACATACCAATTTTTTAGTCAAACTGATTGTTTCAATTTTTTTCAATAATTTTCCCAAAACAATTTCTTCAGTTACAACTATGGATTCCCCCACATTAAAACCTATTGCATTGTAAGTGCTTTGACGTTTTTTTAAAATTATTTTGGCTTTAGTAGATTATTGCAGTTCCCCATAACTTGCAGTAGCATCATCTTAATTTTCTTCTTCTTGAACTCTTCTGATTTATATTTGATTCTACTTTCTTGTTACTTTACGTTGTCTCTCTTTATTCAAATTGAAGAAAAGTCGTATAGAATTATTTTACCATTCACTATGTTGTTTTTAAATGATTCAAAAAACTGCCAAAACAATGCTCATGTAGTCTTCTGATAACTAGAAGATTATCATGATTAACGTGTTCTATCTATCGTCTAATGTAAACTTCTTTGTTGTTCTTCATTTATCTATGTTCTTTGTTTTATATGGCCACGTCAACCCAAATCTAATAGACGTACTTATATGTTGAAATGATGTAACGACTTTTGTTGGTTTTGAACAAGCACTTGCCAGCAACAACCTAAACGAAGATAATTTTTCTGTTTAGAGTTGTTTTTACTATAAACTTTATAGTATATAGACTAGTAAAGAAATGAAGGAGAGCACTATAACACTCCTTTTATTCGTCAGACTAAACCAAACCCGTAAAATTATGCAGTTTTCATCAATTTTGTTTTCGCTCATAGCTTGTATAATGTCATTGTTCTACAAAGGCGGGGTTTTCTTCTTTTTCTTTTTCAGAAAGTCTCCACCTAAATACCCTCTTCGACCATCTATTGTCTCTCATGAAGAAGTACTCGAACCTTTCTTTTTGATTCTTTTATTGCGGTTTCTTGAATGCTCATTATGTTTCTGACTTTGTCGTTTGTTCTGTGTTTCATTCTAGAAATAAATTTTTGCACTTCTACGTAGGTAATCCATTTCTACTTCAGCGATACTTGTTTTCTATCTTATGCTAGGGGTCCTAATTTTGGCACCATAGCGTAGGACGGACTCAACCATGGTTTTCCTATTCTCTTTTTGTTCTTTCTTGTTACATTTATTAAATTTAAATTTGCCTACTTGTTTTATCACTGTGTCATCGTCTATCAGAATTACAAACCTAGCCTCGGGATTAACCTCAAATAACTCCGTCTTAATAAGATTTGTTTTAAAACCCCATCGGTATATAGGCAATGCTGCATACATTCTAGGTTGTAAGAGTCTTTGACGAGAATGACCTGGTCGTCTCCAAAACTTAAGGTATATAGTGTATCTTCACCGTTCTGTTGCAGGGGCTTTTCAATTTTGTAGGGCCCTTTCTACGTATAGGTTAAACAATTACTGCAACATTGTCTCAGTCCTTTCCTAACTAATATTGGTTACGACCTGTTTAAACTACAATTAATACTCAACGTTTTTTTTTTGGTACGTTTCTTTTACAATGTCTAATACGTGTTTCAAGATCTTGTAATGCTTTCCATAACTTCGATCGAGGTACTGAATCGTCCGTCTTTTCTAAGTTGACGAAACCTAAGTGAACTTCAGTCCCATTCCCTAGTATTTTCCGTAATTTGTTGTAGAATAAACAAGTCGTCTATGCACGATCTATTTGGCATAAACCCACTTTAATCTTCCTCTATTCTAGGTCCGATATCCTTTCGGATTTTTTCTTGAGTAATTTTTCCAAAAAGTTTATCCATCGTGCAGTTAATACTTATACCTCTGTAGTAGTTTCGATCATTTCTGCTTCCTTTTTTGAAAATTAAAAAAAAACATTATCTTCCATTCTTTGAGAGTTTTTACTTGTTGGTACCAGGCGTTGATAAGCTTCGTTAGTCTTTGTAACAAGGTTGGTCCCTCGACTTTCAAGAGTTTTACTGGAATATCTTTCAGACCTGGGATTTGTCTGTTTTGTATTGACATCAAAGCTGTTTGTATTTCCGCAAGTAATACTTCCAGTTTCAAGCTTTTTTCATCTTTATTGATTATACTAAGTGTAACATTGTCTCTATTTTCGTATTCTCTGGTTTCAGTCAATAATTTTTGGTAATGCTCTTCCCACGTTTTTAAAGAAATTAAATTCTTTATTACCTTATCGGTGTTATTTTCTTTAGATTTGTAATTGTTGTCCACACTTCCGTGAGCTGGGCTCCTCCTACTATAATCTCAGTTTGGCTGCATCTGTGTTCCCAGAAATTAGTTTTATCTGTTTTAATGTTTCTTCTCAGTTGTTTCTATCTTCTTTATATAATTCATTTTTGTTAACCACTTCTTGTAAGCTTTGTTTTTGTTTTTTTTTAATTTCGTGTGTTAGCCTTGATGAAGATTTTCTTTTTCATTTCGTTTTTGTTCTTTTACCTCAAAAAATAAAAGTAGCTATAGTGTGGACAGCTTTTTTCAAAAACCCATTCTTTTGTTCTAGTTCTTTTCATAATCTTCTTTCAAATAGAACCTTGATACTAGATTAGTACAAGAGAAGTAACTAATACCTTTCTTCTTTTTCACTTTTTTTTGTGTTGTTTGAAATCTTTTTCTGTTGCTTCCGTGTATTGCATGGAACTCTTATTTTGTTAATTAATAATGGTTGAAACCGCAATTGAAACCTCGTTCGACTCTGCAGTCTTCCGATAGAAACTTTCCTGTTTCCTGTTTAACAATTATGCAGTCATGGAATGATTTTTGGTTGAGAGAGGTCTTTCCAAGTCCATCTGTGTATTAGACATGGGGAAAGTAAGTTATTGATCTTATTAATTTTTCCAACAGTGCTAAACTTTTTATACATAACACCATAAGTATTTTTGATTGTCAAAGATGCTTATGGAGTTTTAATGCATCCAGCTAGCCTCCTTATAGATGGCCTCAGCACAATTAGTAAGTTCAAGAAACTAATAAGTGGAAAAAACAACGTAACCATTAATAAATTAAGTTATTAATATTTAATAAACCAAAAAACATTAAAAATATGGAAAATATTTTCTGATTTATTAGTTAATTATGCATTAATTGCTCATACACGTTAACAATATGGTTTATTTAGGTATGTGATCATTAATCAAAATTAGCAAAATTTCTTTATTAAAAGTGTGCTCTACACCAATTTGTCCTGCAAGTTAAAAGGCTATTAAACGTTCCTTTAAGTTTTTGCAATTTTTTATTTGAAAGATTTTCTTCATTTTGAGTCCATGATTGAGTGACTCACATATTGAATACTGACATTACCCAAAATAACCTAAAGAACAAACCCTAAAATGACCTAAAGTAATATGTAATATGTAGGAACAGTTTGTTAAACCAAGATTTAAACAACACAGGTCTGCAAAAAATATTTTTCTTTTAGCTGCATGAGATATTGTTGCTGAATTATATGTTTTAAAGTACGTTGATTTCAAAAATAACTTCCATTACTCTCCACCAATTATAGTTTTTTTACAAAATAAGAACACAATAATGAGAAAAACCAATTATTTATTACAACAAACACACAGCATAATATTTATCAAAACCTATCAACCGTTATTTTTCTGATTTAAATTTATACACAACTTTATGTTTACTCTTTTTCCTTGTGAAACCTTTTCTTTGATGTTTCTCCGAACTCGCTTTTAGTTTCCTTCTTTGGTTTCTCGATTAAGCATCCACCAATAGTCCGCTAACATACTGACATATTATCTTCCTCTCTCGATATCACGTACATCCTATTGAAATCTTTCACCTTCTTCTTCACTGTTTTCAGGAAAATATTTAATTTGGGAGTGTAAGTGAACTTTTAAGGTCATCTTGCACCCTTAGAGCTTTATACGCTGTCAGCATGCGCTGTACAATAGTTCTATATTTGGGATCCTTAGTATTGGCCAAAAACTTCTGCACTACATTTTCGAAAGAATCCATGCTTCTTCTTCGATTTCTCCCATTGATTAAGGAAAGAGAAAGATTTCTTATGTTGGGATCAATGAAAACTCCTTCTTTTAACTTTGCTTTGGACAATTTCGGGAACTTGAAGCTTATATATCTATAACAATCTCCATATTTTTGCAGTGATTTTACAAACTGCTTAATTACGTCCATTATTTTTTTTCTTTATTCCAAGAGGAATATACTATTAAAATTAGGGTAAGAAATCTTAATTTTAATTAAATTTGAAGCTTAAAAAATAAAATACAAAATTTTAACTAAATCAGAATTTTACACAGAACAAAAATATAAAAATTAGTATTGTAAAAAAAAAATAATATGATGAAATTTTTTAAATATTTTTTTCGGGTTTAGGACATCCAAATCTGTAAGAAAATGTATAAAAAACCAATGCAGTTTTTTACTTGCAGGCCTGTGTACGAGGATATATTGAAAAATTCTTAGCTACTATAGAACCAAACAAAATTTTAATGTCAAAATATTTTATTACTCAACTTATCCCCTCTTAATTGGATACATTTATTACAGCGAACCTGCAACGTCTCTAGACCTTTCAAAAAAATGTTTCTTCTTGCTCTGCAAACCAGACCTCCACAGCTTCTATTACCTCCTTGTTGGAAGAAAATTTACGACCTTTTAAATTTTTTTTCAGTTGAGGAAAGAGGTGATAGTCGGGCGGAGCCAAATCGGGTGAATAAGGGGGTGTTCTAGTAATTCAAACCCTAAATCACGAATTTTTGCATGGCAACATGAGATTTGTGTGCAGGGGCGTTGTCCTGCAAAAACAAAACACCTTTGGATAGCTTTCCGCGTCTTTTCTCTTTAATATTTTCCCGTAGAGTGGTCAGTAATGTCGAATAGTAATCTCAGTTATTGTTCTACCCTTATCCAAAAATCAATCATGATTACTCCATGGCAATCCCAAAAAACTGAAGCAAGAACTTTTCCAACAGATTTTGGACACGAAACTTTCTTAGGTCTTGGAGAACCAGAGTGTCGCCATTCCATCGATTGTTGCTTTGTTTCTGGATCGTAGAAATGTACCCAAGTCTCATCCATAGTAACAATTCGGTTTAAGAAGTCTACATCGTTTTCAAATCGAGCACAGATCGAACGCGATGCTTCTACCCTTGCACGCTTTTGGTCAACATTCAAACATTTGGGGATCCATTTTGCAGCAATTTTTCTCATGTCCAAATTGACGTGAACCATATGATGAACGCGTTCGTATGAAATATTCAGTGCTTCAGATATCCGTTTTAGCCCAATTCGACGGTCTGTCATGAACTGCATCGATATTTTCGGGGACTGACACAGAAACTGGCCTTCCCGATCGGTCATCATCTTCAATGGAAAATTTACCTCTTTTGAAGCTTGCATTCCAATTTTGATGGTCGCATACGAAGGACATTGATCACCAAGGGTATTAAGCATATCTTCGTAAATCTGCTTACCTCTTAACCCTTTTAAATACAGGTACTTGATGATGGCTCGATACTCCAATTTTTCGATTTTCACAATTTCGGTGGACATCTTTTTCATTTAATTTATTGCGTGACTCTGGTTTACTTTTTTGACGTCAAGCTTTACACTGACACTTCTAATAAGTTATTGTTCGTTGCTATGGTAACGCAATAATTTGTTTATGCAAGGAACTGGTCTAGGCTAACTAGATATCAATACATCCTCGTAATCTGTCACTAAACCCAAAGCAAACTTGGCCGGTCAAAAAGTAGGAAAATTTAACTAAAAATCTCTTTAACCACCACAGGGTGCAAGTATAAATTTAGTGTTATGCAACAGCAAACAAAACTAGTATATAAAATAAATTTTATTCTGCATTAAGTAATTATTATAGAAAGATCAGTTTTGACACAATTATATAAATGTTTTAAGTACCCCTCGGCTAGACAAATTTGGGGAAAGACTTAGAGAGAAAACTCAAATTAACACAACACAACATAAACAAAACATGCATCAACATTTCCAAAAACATAAAACATGCCGACAGAGTTAAAATACCTCCCCACTAACATTTTTGAAATCACATCAATTTTTAGCAAAATAGCCACAAAATACATTTGGATGCAAAGCAATTAAATAAATATAATAATCACAACGTCACAACGCAATTTTTCAAAACCGATAGTGTATGCCTTTAATTTACGTACACATAATATTGTTTAGGTTAAAACTGTTAAAACAGGAAAAAGTTTTAAAAAATCCATGTGTTATTCAGACTTAAGCAATAAGCGTCTCTTAAATGCGGCAGTTTAAATAAATCAATATTCAATTAAATTCTTCAACATTTTAATTCGTCTTCTGACGCATGTTTACATTTTAACGTAATTGTAATTGTAATCTAATGCATCACCATCCATGTTCTTACCACATCGGAATATCACATAATCAATCCTTGAAACTCACAATAAAATAAGACAAGCCTTAAAAATGCTCAAACTTTTCAAAGAAATTTTAATGCTAGATCAAAAACGGCGTTTAGTTTAAAAACATGAACTGAAACTTTGTAGTTTTGTAATAAAGAAAGCCGTAGAGGTGTCTTAAAGGTGAGAATATAACAAAAGTTACCCTTAATTAATGTTTAATCAAATATGAATATTATTAGCTTTGCAAAGGTTTGTTGTAGGGAAATCTTACTTGTGGATAGAACTGTTTTGATTGGTTAGAGCGTCTAGGGAACTGTTAAATTCACTGGTGAGGATTCGGTTGTAATTGAGTTTGCTCTACTTTCAAATTCCTTCGTTGCAGCACAAGTAAACATCATTCGTCTTTAACAGCGTAATTGCATTAACAATTGGTGATTGTTCAATAGAAACGAGTTGATTTTTCAAATTTTCTATTGAACTATAAACATCTTTGAGAAACGTCAATACTGAGCGACAGTAAGATTTTATAAAGGGTAAGTTTTTGGCTTGACGTCATGCCATATCATATGTGAGTACTTTGCCGTCAGTCATTCAGCCAGTTTCTATAACACGTAGCGGTGACTGCAATGTACAGGATGTACCATTTTGCCTGGACGTTAACTAAAATATTTTTGATCTTACTGATTTTATTAAGAAGACATTTTAATAATAATTAAACGGAAAAAACTTACGGACCGCTGACATCTCTTGCTACATAAAATTTAGGCTGACAATGACAACCGTATCCTTTATTTACTATGACAAACAAAAAAAGTATAAGTTTCTAGTGAATAACTTTTGCCCAAAACAAGAGTTTTTAGTTATTGAATAAATCAATCAATTGAATTTATTTGTTTTTATATAAATTAAATATAAATAATTCGGTGCAAAAATAAACAGAAAAAACAAAAAACAAAATACAAAAAAAAATTTTTTTTACATTTTCTTCATTCTATTTTTTTATTATCTTACTTTTATCCATCTTCATACACTCTATCCTCTTCCCTTTCTCTACCAGTAACACCCTTCTCACTCTTACCTTCGCTCTTATTTTACTGCATTCTAGTTTCAAATGCACTATGTCTTCCCTACCTTCCCTACACATCCTACACCTCTTATCATTGTTCTTGCAACAGTACTTGTTTTCATTTTTGTCAATTCTACTCTGAATCTTGCGACGATCCCTTTTATCTCCTAATCCCATTCTTTCGGTTATGTTTTACGGTTTTATTTCTACTATTAACTCTTCATACTTCGTGTTGTATTTTCCTTCTGTAATTGTTGCCTGTGTCCATATATCTTTGTACTATTTCTTTTTCATACTTCTTCCTCCGTCTCTTGTTTTCTTTATTTACTCTCATGCATATTCTTCTCTTTTATTTATCTTCTTCTCCCATCTTCACTATATTTTACTTTTACGCCTCTATCTCCTTAACCTTCATACTATACCTTATTTACTTTTTGTTTCCCATCTTTTCTTTATACCTTATTGCCCTTTTTCTTTATTTGTTCCAGTTTTAGTTCCTCTTTCACTATATAACGTGGTGTTCTCTTCAAACATTTCTAATTTTTTTTCAATTTGAAATTTTTAGCTAAAACAACTGAAGCTGATAATTCCACGTTTTTTGTTTTTTCTCATTCCCTGCCATGTGACACTGAAGTAGTTTTTGTTTAAACGGACAAACGGTATATTTCTGAATAAATCTTTTAAAAAGTAAGTCAACGTTGTTACATTTGCTTTAATTTAGTGCTCAATAATGATAATTAATTACTATTAAATTTATAAAAGCAAAATTTTACCCTTTAATGTCTCGAAAGTGATTTGGATGATAAACTTCATCTACTATTTATAAATAGGTTTCAAGTTACCACCAAAAGTGTTTTTGTGATAGATATAAGCATCAGTTCGGTTGTGTACAGCTGACAAATTTCATACTTGTCATGTAAACAGTTGTCGAGATAAAGTTGCAGAACACTTTTTCTGTATACATTTAAATCATCTAAAGAATTTTTAAAAAATTATAGTACACATTTGTTTACACCTTTTTTTTTTATAAAACGCATAAAACATTTTTCTTTTTTCTTAAATACCAGAGTTTTTTTTTTTAAAAATTAACAAATAAATACATAGTATAAGACAAAGTTTTAAAATGCCTACATTCATTTTTTGCTGTCAAATTGAAATTAATACATTACAATTATACACATTTTTATTCAAATAAAAGTTGTTTCTAATTTAAATATACTACACATCTTCTGTTTAAATAATTTTTAATCTGATCAGTAATTAGGTAAATTTACCGTCATTCTACAATTACTTGAAGGATAAAAATTATACCAATTGAACAAAATTGTTGGACAATACATTTTCTACAACTTTCATTAAAACAATTTTTAAAAATTAATTTACGTTTTACGCTAAATTTAAATTTAATAGAAAAGTTTAATTTCTTTATACAAAACTACAATTTATTAATGTATACGTGTGCCGAGGTACATATATTTAACAATATTTTCAATTATAATAATTATTACTCAATAAAACTATGAAATTACGCTTTCTACAACTTTTGTTGTTTTGTGACGCTGTTGTTTCGATTTATAGAATAATGTAATCGTATAATAATTAAAATTTATTAATAATTGGCGCGTCTGAGACCTTTCAATGTAATTGATCAGTTGTAGAGTACAAAAGTTTAAATAAAATTTAAAAGTTTTGCGTTTAGAAATAAACACTATTTATGTTTATACTGATCATTACGGACTCTATATAGTACACTTATATCACACTACAAGAATCAAGTAACCGACCAAATGAGTATAGAAATAATTAGTATCATCTTATTGCCGTTATTTAAACAAAAATTGTAAATAATAATTAAAATTAGAAAGAAGTTTTACTTGAAAACAAAACGTATACTGTGTGTCCCACAGAAAAGTTGACATATAGGCATTTACTATGACACAATTTAAGCACAATATTTATTTATTTATTTTATTTTTGTATTGTGATGTAAGTGTTATGTATGGTGCCCTAGAAGATGCAATTGTCGATTGGTTCGTCTAGGCAAAGCATAGATAAAGTTGAACAAATTATTTTATTATTATTCAAAGCGTATTTTACTAAAAAAATTAGTAAAACAGATTTATATTTATTAACTGAATGAATTTTCATGTAATAAGTTGCGTTCGTAAACGAATTCGTTAATTTGTCGCCTAGTAATATTGTGCGCTCCCTAACCAGAGTTCGATTCCGATTGTAGTATTTTTTCATTAACTTCATTATTGATATTATGATACAATTTTTAAGGTAAATTTAACATTTTGAAAATAAATTAAATTTATTTTATAAAAATTTATAATTAACAACATCGATAATAATTTTATTAAAAAAAAGTTACCGCAATCAAAATCAAACTAGGAGTTAGACGTAAACCATTATAAAATTTTTACTGTTTATATTATTAAAATACGTTTTAAATACTTACAATTTGTAAAATCAAATTATAAAAATTTCAGTAACGCTAATAATGGACGTCTTAACCCCCTCCTCCCCCACATTATTTAAATTAAAAATGAAATATCAGAATTTACGAGCAATTTATGTACTTTTCAATAATATATTCCAGAATTTTGAGCTGAATCCGTTTCACATAAATTCATGTTTTGAGTAGGGCAGTGGGTAAAAGCAGGTGTACTCAACCTTTCCACTGTTGAAAATTATTCGAATTTTAATTTTTAAGACATTAAAATTAGAATTGGTTGTATATTATAAGCTTTCAAATTACCCTAAATCTAATTTTTGAGCATCATTCCTCTGCAAGCCACACTCTGCTCGTACTTGCAGTAAAGAGAAGTACCATGAAAATCAGTCGAATCAAAAAATGAGGGACATTGAGTGATTTTGATCACAAATCTTTTCCGAGAGATCCGCGCATTTCCTAACAGCTGTTAAAAGAGATATACCTTGAAAATACAATAAATTGGAAAATTCTTTTGCAAGAGTATTAGTAATTTTTGAGCAGTCCCTAAATTTAAGCAATCTCTGAGTTTCGAAATCGCAGTGAGGCAAAATTTACTGTTATTCAATTAAGCCATCATATTAATTAAATCTAAATTTTAAACTTTAAACAATAAAATTTCAGTTTTAGAAAAAATAGTTCAAACTAAAGTTATAGATAATCAAATTTTTAACAGCTTTTCACATAAATTTTTGTGTGATTGATATTGGTGGAGATTTTGTTAAAACAATTAAATCATTTGGTCAAAATAAGAAATAAATTATAAATAGCAACATACAATCACAACAAAAATTTAAAGTGTAGTAGAGCAATAAATTATTACTGAACTCTCTATAATTTTAATAGATGTTTAATCATGTGGTTCAAATCTTCAATATTATCTCGATTTTCTTTGTAAATGTTTACGCAATCTGATTTAAAATTTTTGTTTGTATTGTTAGATATGGTAAATCTTGGTGGTCATGCTATAGAATTTACATTAAATTCGTTTAAGCTTTCGCGACCTCTCATTCAATTTCCAAAGTTGGAGGTAGATTGATGAGGTCTACTTTGTAGGTTATGTTTCCAAGGGATAGAAACCGATAAAATTTGGTTTTTTGGAAGGTATTTTTGAAGGTCTTTCTTTTTCCTGAAGTTTTCAGGACGTTTATGGATCTCAAAGCTTACGATAACCGTTAGCTAGTAGCTTGCAGCTCTCAAAAAGTATATTGTAAAAACGACAGTTTGTAAACACACTTTAAGTCTAATTTCCATCGGTCTCTTGGTGGTTCGTATGTATACTTCGCCACAAAAAACAAGGGTACTAATTGAAGATTTCTTTCGCTTTTTGTTGATTTCTTGGTTGATTTAAAGTTGGTTTTGATTTCGCGTCTTTTTAGAATTCTTCCTATACGGTAGTGAATGAATTCTCGGATCTCGGTGTTTTTAATGGGCCTCATTAATTTTGCGATCTAATGCCTGTTGTATCCGTTAGCCTCAAAGGCAGTTTTCAAGTGTTTGAGTTCCGCCTGAAGATTACCTGGGTCATAAATTTTTTGATTCCTAAGGGTTTTGTTTATTCCGTACTGTTGGCCTGGGTGATGCTTTGCTAAGGCATGAAGGTATCTGTCCGTGTGTGTAAGTTTTCTGTACACTGTGTGGCCAAGTTTGTTTCCTCGTTTTTTTACCACGTTGTTCATCTTTCCTCTGCATAGTGAATTAGATACTGGAGTGTTTAGGATGTTCAAGTGTCGAAGAAATGTTTTATGTAGCAGCACATTTTCGATACTTTTTTACACGTTTGTTAGTATCAGAACGATGTGGAGTTCTGTACGATTTTGGATAGTTGAAAGCCCACTTTAAAGAGTTTTTAATTTTTCAGAATAATTTGTTAAAAACAAAAGTTGTGGTAAATTACATATTCTACATTTGAGTTTAACAATCACCAATTATTTGTTTAAACAATTTTAAACAAAGTAACGTTGCATTACTTCGTTTAAAAACGATATTTAAAATCCTTTGTTTTGAAAAATATAAAAGAGAAAAGTTTTAATTTGATTTTGGACTTAATGCTTTTTATAATAAAATGTAATGTTTTAAACTTAGAAAAAAATGGTAGGTACTACTCACACGTGAAATAGTGTGTTTGATGTATGTCAAAGCGTTTTCAAATGTTTATTACAACGATATAAAATGTATTTAATAAACAGTTCTTCAAATAAAAATTTTAAATAACGCATCATATTAAAACTATTACATAAACATGATTTAACAATTTTAATTACTACCAAAAAAACACGATTTTTAGATTAAATGTACTAATGTTTTTGTGTAAATAAACTAACCTGTTTAATTTTCACAAATTTAGTTTCGGTCGAAATTAACTGAAGTAATTATCAAAATCCCAAGTGAGATAATAGAACATTTACAGGAAACTGTTAATTTTAGTTTAACCCTCTAACATACTAATGTAGGTATTAGAAATTAAGTAGTGGTCCTATTATAAAATTTAAAAAGTAATAATTCAACCAAAATAATATATTATTCATTTAAGTAAAAACGCACATAAATTTGCATTACTTCTATGCCTGATGTTCGAGTAAAATTTCCGTAAATTAAATAGGTATCAACTACTGTATTGTTACAAATGTTATTTGTTTTGAGTTAGCAATAGCGAGTTCAATAATCGCAGCTGGAATCGTATTACACTATTAAGAGTTTGTTATTTTAACACGTACACTATAAAATTCCAATAAACACACACAATTAATATTACACGTTATAATTTATATCAACTCGCATTAAGTGACAACTTACAACTGATCCCAAAAACTACACAAATACCCTTTAATGGCTGTAGACTAGTTGTAGAATATTTTCTAAAGCATACGAAAGTTTTGATCGTAATGGAATCGCCAATCATTCTTACTTATTCTCGTAACTTCTCGTAACAGAAATAAACGGAATACAAAAATAATTTTAAATAATCTATTGTCTTGAGGCTATAATTTGATATATTATTATCAAATAATGCTGTTTGGAAAAAGAATAAAACTTTGATTTTTATTACAAACGAACCGTGCTTAATTCTTCCATCCGCTCTAATACTTCGTATCTTTCCTAAAATACAGTAAAACATTCTTCTTATACAACCTTCGTTGTACCTAATTCTACCTTCCAGCAAGGTCTTTATGAAAGTATTTACCAATTGTTTAAGAAAATGATTCTTGACATTCATCACAAATTGATTAAAATCTACCCAATTAAATTAAATGCCCTCGCTTGGCGGACAAAACGTCGGCTTTAAGCTTTGAAATTACTTCCTTGCCGCCTTCACCTAAGAAGAGTCTCATAGGCCAAAGAAATACTTTATTAATACCAAATATTGGAGGAAATCAAATAAAATTGTTTTCCAGAATTTTCAAATAAAACTAAATTTTTAATAACAACTTTAATTTTTGTTGAGCCAGTGCTATTAGTGGTTAAATTTCCTCTAGTTCTTCTAAAATGCCAATCTGCATCTTACAAGCTTTACAATGTAAGAATGTCATCAGTTGCTACTTGATAATAAGCGAAGTAGCAGAGGACACAAAGATCTCAAAATTCGATATCCATTTTAACATTGAAGCTTCGGTTTCTGTTTCAAAGGCAAGTTTTTATTAAACGGAAAAGTGATCGAACCCTACATACAATGATGAATCTGCGACTTGCGCTTGTCAAAAAACAAGACTGATTAATGCCAACTATGAACTACCATTTTTAATGGGCGCGGTAATCAAAATGACCATTAGAGCTGGCAAGATCTCAGGTGCTCGATTATTACGATCCCGGAAATAAAAAATGTTCATCGCGTGCATTTAAAAAATATGATGAACATGGATACATATTTTCAACCTACAAGTCAATGATGCGTAAACCAACTATTCCTGCTGGTCAAGTGGCATCACAAGTTTCTGGCGGAGAAATACATGATATAATCTTATATCTTCTGACAACAAACTTGCTACTGATGAAATAACACCGTCACATCAATACATAATTTCCCCACGTTTGGTACAATTACTGAAGATATTCTCAGGCGACTCCTTTTATCTATTTTATCTTCAGTGTCTTTCTGGTTTTGTATAGAGTTAATCTGTAGAGTTGTTTTTTTAATAAAAATTTCAGCCAACTAGCTGTTAGTTGTCCTAGAATTGCTTAAAAAATCTGATGACTGAAGTGAGAAAGAAGTTCATACAATAAAGCACATTTTTTTGCAATTTTTCTTCTAAAGATTCATTTTTAACGCTATAACTCCATAGAAAAGGGCTGGATTTTATCTTCCGTTTTAGAACACACCCCAATACTTACCCTGCTAGTTTGTTAGATTTCTGTTTGGTTGTTCTTCATCCATTTTCATTTTTAAGCTCTAAACTTAGCGTTTGATATTTAGATGATGTGTTCCTTAAATTTCCCTTATTTTAAATTTTGATCATTATTTTTTATATTAATTTACTTAAAAAAAATTTTTTCTTCTACCCAAATCTTGTAGCTCTCTACGGACCAGTCTAGGTGAGCCTTAATCAATTCTGCTTTATACCATCTATCTCACCTGCTTTATTGTTCTTTGCGCGTTTCAGTGATTATTGTTTTCTTTCTTCCGAAATTTTTTCTTTAAATATATTATTCTTCGTAGAGAGTATTTTCCGGTTTTTTTTCTTGTGTAGGCTGTTTGGTAATTTAAGGGTTTTTGTTATCATCTATACTGGTTCTCGAATCATGTGATTTTACTACGTTCTCTGCTATTTCTGTCATTTGGTTAATGTAATTGCTTTATCTTGTTTAGCTTATTTTTTTATTTTCTCTGGATGAGTCTTCTTGACAGATCTTTATAAGGTTTTCACTAATTTACACAACTTCTTACACATCTGTCGGCAAAGTTGCTATTTAGTGTAGATTACTATTCGAACTTGTTGTGACCAATCAATTTAATTCAATTATTAATGTTTTTGTGCTTTCACCTCCACCTAGAAGGAGTCTCAGACCAAAATTCTCAATTATTGTTATTACTATTATTATTAGAAGTGTTTCAGAAAATAATAATTACACAGGTCGACAAAATATACACTCTAGGAAACTAGAATGAATGTTTTCTACGGTTTTCAACGAATAAAATTTGAATTTAAGGTTATTTGAAGTTTCTAAAGCTCTGAATTGGAATCTGAGCTACAAAATTTTTTTGGTTGCTATATGTTTTGAGATATTCTAATCTTATAAGATTTTTTGATATATTTTGAATTATTGTTACCTCTCTTTCATTAAGATACGTTTTTAATTTACAAAGATCATTTAGAAAAAGTCAAACAAAAAATGAAAACAAGAAATAATGTCATTCAAAAATTAGCTGGAACAACTTGAGGAGCAGATGTAAAGACACTTTATATAACTGCATTGGCATTGGTTTTTTCAAGAGC
Source organism: Abscondita cerata (assembly GCA_030710515.1). NCBI lineage: Eukaryota > Metazoa > Arthropoda > Insecta > Coleoptera > Lampyridae > Abscondita > Abscondita cerata. Next base: position 115,225 of record JALBCR010004405.1, read on the forward strand.
AGAATATTGTGCTCCTGTCTGGTTAAACAGTTATTATAGGTACACAATAAATTGATGCCCAGTTGAATTGCACTATGCGTATAATTAGTGGAATTATCTAATCTACTTCTACTCGATTGGCTTCCTGTTCTTTGTAATATTACTCCATCGAACATTCGACGAAATGCTGCGTTTAAACAAGAATTGGATAATTGCCAACTTAACAAAAACTTACCAATTTGGAATGACATTGAAAACCCTCCTGCTAAAAGACTTAAATCTTAAAGTCCTATATGGTTGCAATACTACTTAACTACGGCTTTTTCTGAAGTTGAAGAATGGAAAAAATTATGGTATGTTTTCAATAAATATTTCATTAATGATCCAACAATGAAAGTCCCGAGCTTTGATCAAAAAAGAGAAATTTGGTCAAAAGTAAATCACATAAGAACAGGTCATTCAAAATGCAACTCTATGTTGTTTAAATGGGGTACGATTTCTAATCCAAATTGTGACTGTGGAAACGAACCAGAGACCGTTACACATATTGTAGAGGATTATCAATTAACAAAGTTTAATGGATGACTTCCAAATATTTATAATTTAACAGATGAAGTTATATTATGGCTTCTGAAGAACATCTAAAGTTCAGTAATATTTTGTATTCTCTGTCCTGATTATCTATTTTTCGTCATTCTCGTGACTGGCGCTTGGACCGGTCTATTATGTGTCGTCATGCAATGGCTTTATGTTCTTATTTACCTTCTATAATGTTTACACACTTAATTAATATTATTACATATGAATACTAAGGTGGGTAAGAGTTAGCATGTCTAGGTTTTAGTGGTTTTTCTAAACCTTGAAACAAATGCTTTGCCAAGACGAACCAATCCACTATTGCACACGGTTTTGTCACCGCACTATACAGGTTTATACTGATCTTCTGGGGCACCATACATACCATTTACATCACAATACAATATTTAAAATGTACCATACGAATAAATAAATAAATAATTAAGATAAATATGTTTGGCAAAACAAAATGGATGCTATCTAACAAAACTCAAATATTACGTAATTTAGAACTTTCCAAAAACCAAAGCTGCTAGAGAAACCTCAAATTTTCTCGAATTTGAATTCAGCGAGTAGAAGAAAATACAAAAAATCATCAAGATGCCATTTTTCGCTGATACCAAAAATAAGAAGCTTATTTAAAAATTATAATAATATGTATATTAATAGAAATAAAAACAGAATTTAGATTCAAGAGTAGAAAGATGTTCGGAAGTTGGTAGCAATCACTAGGTATACATGGTGCTGGCTAAAATTAGAGAAAATGTACAAGAGATGAAAACTCAGACAAATAAAGGATATAATTTATATACGTACCTATATAAATATGAAACAAACGATGATGGCTAAAGAAATTAACATTCAAGATAATAGACAAGGATGGAAAAAATACAGAAAGATATAAACATGTACGAGTATTCGTTAATATTTAAAAATATTACATTTATTTGTTAAAAGTATGAAGTCATAAAATAAAGCTGTGGTTGCAGGCTACCAGCGGGGTCACAAGTGGCGGATAGTGAACGGCCTCAAGATATTGAGGTTAGCTGCGAAATAAGCAGACTTGTCTGACGAATAAGCAGTCCCCGACCAAGCAACAACAATCAACGACCGAATGACCGCCGGTATAAGTGGTCCCCTCTTGCTAATCAACAGCTTCGGGTGGAGGAATTAGCAAGGGTTAGGGCACCCTCTTGCCCTGTTGGCAAGAAATCGTCTCTAAACGCGGAAGAACTAACATTGACGAATATATTTTAGTGAACGGCATGAAGATACGGAAGGCAACGGGAAACCACCGTATTAAAGATCATAAGATATCCCTAGTACAGATAAAATCATGTCTAATTTCAAGACGAAATTTTCCGGAGTTTATAGTCCCCCAATCGGATCTCCGGAGGGGGGAGGGCAGTTTTGAATAATGCTGAGAGAAAAGTAGTGAAAGAAAAAAGAAGAACAAAAATAGCGACGCGGAATGTGAAAAGCTTGTTTACAGCGGGCAAAATAGAAAACACTGTCCTTGAAATGAGACGTTTAAAAATAAATATATTAGGTATTAGTGATGTACAATGGCAGGGACGGGAAAGTACCAAACTACAAACGGCATGATGTATTACTCTATACTCATTATACAATTGGCGCGGAGTAATAAACCTGTCAGAATTATCGAATCTCCCGTATTGCAGTGGCGTAGGTACCTGATACATTTGGAAAATTATATTTTTAGTAGGTAAATATATTATAATAGTAAAATCTACCTTGATATGAATTATTATGTGGTTATATATTATTTATTTTATTTGTATAGTAGATCACATTACAAATTTTACTTGTTACGTATTATATACCATTATTTTGTATCTTGGTATAATACCCACATCTACGGCTATGATTCTCGTTTCGTCAGTACCTGGGCTGATGACAACGTGCTTATACAGATTAAGCTATTGTTCTCAGACCCTAGATAGGTTGATATGCTGCAAGAGCGGCACAATGATCGTATTTTGGTTAGAATTTATTGGTTTTTACTTAACCGTAGAAGTACCGCTTTCACAAAAAAATAAAGAATTATTCCAAGCAATTATGATTTATTACTCCGCGCCAATAGTATACAGACTATAATAATGACGACCCATCACATCGATACGGAGTGGGAATCATTGTGGATAAGGCAACCAATAAAACAGCGACGAAAGAGTTATGCTAATAAACCTAGAAGCACAACCAACTAAAATAAATATAATTCAGGTCTACGCTCCAACAGCTGAAAGAAGCTAAAACGAAATTGAGACATTTTATGAACAGTCGATACCTGTGTAGGAGAATATGGACTAGGCGCACAAAATGAAAGAGAAGAAAGACTAGTCGAGTTCTGTCAAACCAACAACTTTGCAATAATGAATACGTCTATTCAAACTTCCAAACAGGAGACTATACACTTGGAAGGCTCCTGCAGATGGTATGGCTCATAAACCAAAGATATAAAAACTCTATAAGATCAAAAAAAAAAACATATCCAGGGGCAGACCTCTCCTCGGATCATAGTAGCAGCAACATGTGAAGTAAAATTTAAAAAGTAAAAAGACAAAGTTAAGGAATAGAATTGACACCGCAAAACTAAAAATATGGAGATACGTAAAAAAGTAGAAGAACAAGTCAACAGCAACCTAACTAATGCAAAACCAAATATTAAGCAAACAAAAATGTCAACGAGAAATGGAAATACATACAAACAGCAATTATGGATGCCGGTAAAAACATCATGATGACAACAAAGAAAGCTAAAAAGAGATGGATGAATGAGGAGATACTTAAACTAATGGAAGAAAGGCAAAAATATAAGACTACAGACCCACACGATATCAGAATATCAATAAGAATATAAAAAGAAAAATAAAAGAAGCCAAAGAGAAATGGTTGTCCGATAGATGTGAAGAAATAGAAAACTGCAAAAGAAAACACAACAACTTCAATTTACATAAGAAAGTAAAAGATATGGAGGGAATAAGAAGAATAAACCAATCATATATTCTGAAAGACAAAAGGGGAATACCGTAACGAGTGTAGAACAGAAACTTAAGACATGGACAAAATACATAAAAGACACGTTTAACGATAAAAGAATTAATACACCGCAGTGGGATACTAATAATAAAATAAGCCCCGAAATACTTAAAAGCGAGGTACTACATGCGACCAAACAAGTAAAGAGTGGTAAGGCGGTCGGGCCTGATGAAACACCAATTGAACTTATAAAACTGATAGAAGAAGAGACAATATATGTGCTACAAAAGAATGGCTAACCTCAACTTTTGTAGTACTCCCCAAGAAGAAGAACGCAAGCAGTGCTCAGAATACAGGACTATAGCATTAATGAGCCACACCTTAAAATATTTCTAAGAGCAATATACAACAGAATATCCAGAAAACTTGATTATGATATCAGTAACAAACAGTTTGGCTTCAGAAACGCTATGGGAATTAGAGAGGCGCTGTTCGGCATAAATGTGTTGATGCAGCGATGCTTGGACATAAACTATGAGATCTATGCCTGCTTCGTGGACTTCGAAAAGGCATTTGACAAAGTCCAACATGAAGAACTAATAGAGATTTTTAAATCAAAAGATGTGGATGAAAATGACATCAAGAGCATATGTAATCTATACTGGGGCCAAACAGCAAGGATCAGAATTGACAATGAAACATCAGAGGAGATTGAAATTCTCCAAAGAGTAAGACAAGGCTGTATGATGTTGCCTTCATTATTTAATGTATATAGTGAGGCCATCTTTCAGGAAACCCTAGATGAACGCAAGGAAGGGGTAAGAATCAATGGCGAAATGATCAATAATATAAGATTCGCAGACGATACCGTTATAATATCAAACAACATAGACGATTTACAAGATCTAATACAAAATTGAACAACACATGCAAGGAGTACGAGTTAAATATGAATCTGAGCAAGACTAAATTTATGGTAGTAACTAGAACAGCAAATGCTAATGCAAATATTACCATTAATAACACAATTATAGAAAAGGTAGACACATTTAAATACTTAGGAACATAGGTAACTAACGATGGAAATTACTCAAAAGAAATAAAGACAAGGATAGAAATAGCCAGAAATACTTTTATAAAGCTCAAAGGTTTCCTTTGTAATAGAGACCTCAACTTAAATCTTAGAACAAGAATATTACGCTGCTACGTCTTTTAATCCTATTATATGGAGCCGAGGGTTGGACCGTAAGACAGAACGAAGTAAAGAAAATAGAAGCCTTCGAGAGATGGTGTTATAGAAGAATGCTTCGCATTTCATGGGTGGACCATATCACAAATTCCATAGTCCTACAAAGAATAGGCAAAGAAGAAGAAGTAATAAAAACAATAAAACGGAGGAAGCTAGAATACCTGGGACACATAATAAGAGGCAAGAGGTACGAGGTGCTAAGACTGATAATGAAGGGCAAAATACAAGGGAAGAGAAACAAAGGGAGACGGAAAATGTCCTGGCTTTGAAATCTTAGAGAATGGTTCGGGATAACATCGGCAAAACTTTTGAGAAATGCTGTAAACAAAGTGAAGATAGCCAAGAAGAAAAAGAAGAAATTCTTTTTATAAATTTTTAAAACTTGTCGACGAGAATCATTTGAAAACATATTCGACTTGAGTGCCGGCGAAGTTGAAGGCATCTACTTATTTACAAGTAAAAGTTTGATAGAAGTTTATGTTTACGGCTTGCGTGAACTGTTGAATGCATTACTTTTCATATTTCAACGTTATAACTTGAGTGGAAGATGGACATGTTAGAAGTCCAAAATTTTTGACATATGATTTGACGGTTTAAACTTTCCGCGCCAATGATAGTGTCATCGTCATGTACGGCAGTCACATTGACAATTAATTTAATGAATCTACAAGTAATTTATCCCTGACAATTTGTAGTTGCAGACGTTTTTAAACCTATCATTAGAGCAGATTTCTTAGCTCATTATGGACTGCTCGTAGACATGAAAAATCAAAGACCTTCGGATTCAACTACTAAGTGGTGTACCTGAAACTATTCAACACTCTGCAAGACATTACATAACTACCACATCTGGCTTACCAATAGCTCAAGAACATCAAAGATTTGCTAAAAAAAATTTAAAGCCATGTTACAACGGTGTAATGTTTGTTTATCAAAAAGTCCTAGGTCATCATCGTTGTGTAAGAAAAATGACGAATGTGGGGACTATCGGAGACTCAATGCAAGAAATTTACCTGACAGGTACTCTATAATACATATCCAAGAATTCGTTCAATCCTTCTGTGGGGAAAACAATCTTCTCAATATTTGATCTTGTTCGTGCTTTCAACCAAATTTCGGTTTCAGAAGAAGACAACACTCTTCGGTTTTTTTGAATTTCCTTTTATGACTTTTGGCCTTCGTAATGCAACCCAAAGCTTTATTGATAAAGTTCTTCTTAGCCTGATTTTTGTTATGCGTATATCGACGACATACTAGTTGCATTATCATCATTTGAAGAACATTGGCAATACCTAGAGATAATTTTTCAACGTCTTAAGCAGTATGGAGTAACAATTAATTCTGGCAAAAGATGAAAGTTATCCAAGCTTATCCATGTCCAGAATGGTTAAGAAATTGCATTAATTCTTAGGGATCATTAATTTTTTCCCAAACAGTAAAGTTTATGACTCAACGTTATGTATGGCTTTTAATCAGAACACACTGCCGAAAATGGGCTCATAGATAGTTGTCTTCTGTACTAACGATAAAAGTTATCAAGACATGTATTTGCATCTGTTGATACATTCATACTTCCCTCAACTCGCCTCTATCACGTTCACTTGGATATTTTTATTTTACCTACATCTGAAGGGTTTGACAACGACATCACATTCTTCTGTAAGTGATATAGTAGAGCGATTGCACCGCCAGTTAAAATCAGCTATTATGTGCCACCAAGAAATCTGTTACATTTGTTTTTTCCTACTGTACTACAAGGCATTCATTCAGCTTAAAGAAAAGATCTAAAAAAAGATCTCGACACATCTGATCAAACATTTATTCGACATGATGGTGTTAAGAAAGGGTTGCAACAGCTTTATGACGACTGATCAAGTACTTATTTGTCATTATAGTGTTAAAAAGTGGTTGCAACTGCTTTATGACGGCCATTTTAAAGTCTGCACCCGCAACGACAAACATTTTTCTGTTCAGAGAAGTGGTCAAAAAGTGACTGTTATCATCGATCGATTTAAGCCCGCCTACTTCATGGCTGATAAAAATAAAAATATGGTGCCTTCATCTGGAGGTTTTTTCAACAAAATTCGTTCACTTACCGGTGACAACGAGTTAACTGCTCACGTAGATTCAGATGCTTCTATGATTAGAGCTGGTCGGCATGTATATTTTCCCCAAAGAATTGTTGCTAGTTAAAATAGTAACGGGTGGTACTGTAAGAATCTAATCTACGTCTTGATTGTTATTTGTTTTTGTTTTTTTTTTAAATTCAGTTTATGAAGTGAAAGTGTTTTAAAAAATAGATAAGTAATAAACATGTGATAAGGTAATGGCAATTGGAAAAGAAAATGTAAAGACAAAAATATAATTTGAGGGAGAAATAATTGAGCAAGTTTAGTAAGTACTTCTAATATTTAGAAGAAATATTGGACGAGAAAGGAACCCAACAAGCAAATATGAAAAGTAGAATAAAGGAAGTAACTGGTTTCTTTTATGCACTGAAAAATGAATGTACGGAGAAGTATCAATTTTAAAACTATGTATAGAACAATATTATGGTACGTCAGCAGAATCAACCAAATGGCCGCTGCCAGATAGTCACCGCCAACTGGCCGTCGCTAACTGATCGTTTAGGCAACTGGCTACCAAAATAACTAACTAGAACTACAGAAAGCTTGATACACATGATAAGTCAACTAGTCTAATGTCAGTCAACTGAAATCTAGGCAAAAAGAGTTTTTTTTTATTAATTTTGAAAGAACAAGAAATAAAGTTCTGAGAAAAATTTACTAATTGGATAGTATACTTGACAACACTGCATGTATATCAAGTGTGAATGGTATTGTATTTGATAATTGGAGTACATTAAAATCAACCAATGAAGCAATCACATTTTGTATTATTTGTAAAGTAATGAAACATTATCAGTGTCGCCACGTCTAAAGATTAAAAATTAAAAATAATTTTTAAAATCTGTAGTTTGTCAAATGCTTGCTATGACCTCATCAACATTGAGATAAGGCTAAGCGCATTTTAACGCTATATATCAAATTCTTGCTAAACAGTTAACGCCAAATAAATAAAAAGGCTCATTTGGTTTTTAAATATTTTAATACGGCTCATGTATTATCAAGGTTCTGTCCTAAAAATGCAACGTTTGTCTAGTATAACCAAATCGATATCTTTCACGTCACCGAGATCCCCATGCTAGAAATATTTTTAAAAATATGCAGTTTGAAATTCTATAGATTTTTTAAATAGCAACTTTAGACTTTTAAAAACAGCCTCCATAACGTTTATATTTGTCAGCGATCCGTCGGTGGCGGTCAGTAGTCTTGGAGCCAGTTTTTCCCGGTGGCCATTTGACGGTGGTCAGTTCATGGCGACCAGTTGTCCTAAAGATCAACAAAAAATCAAAATACAAGTGGTCTTTAATGAGATATTTAAGGAATAACAAGTAGAGATCGAATAAGAAACACAGAGTACACTAACATACCGTATGTCCACGAATGGGGTTGCCAAGAGAAAAAACTTTTTTATTTCATGTTTTATGAGAAAAATGTATTCTTTACAACATTTTATTATTCCAAAACGGTTGAATCCATTGTCACTGTTTCAAATTTCGTTTCCGTTATAGAGGAACATCAAAAAATAAGCAAATTTAGTCGAAAATTTAATGAATTCGTAAAAAGTCATTTTCGTTTTCATGACAACCGTCAAAATGACATGTTAAAAAGTTAAAAGTAAACGTATATGGAGAAGAACTGTTGTAGTGGGATTATCTAGACAGAATAAACGAAAAAGCTGATATAAAAGACAAGAATAATAAAAAATAGAAAAAGGAGGAAGACCAACAAAAACATGGTATGAAGAAGTGATAAAAATACTAGAAAAAAAAAGGAAAAACATTTTAAAAAGCAGAAGAGGACAAAGAAATTTGCCAAAGTAAATGCGGAACACATTTTTGGGTCGGTTTTTTTGCACGTTTCAGACAATTCTAAGACTTTTATTTTTCAGTGAAAAAAAAATTTTGGGGACAATTCAAAATCGTCAGGGTCGTCTCCTTCTTCAGTCTCGATCGGTGGAACAGACATGGCTGGGTCGTACAGGTCTCGGGCAAGCATGAAGAATAAAATCAGTGGGTCTTGATTCAAAGATTTGACCATCTTGAGGAAAATATACCGGGCGAGGTATCCTCCCAGGAAGGTCTTCTGCCGGTTAGCATAGGGGCCGCTCGCTTTGGCGTGTCGCCTAGAATAGTGGGGTTGGTTAGGTTAGGTCAGGTTAGGTTAGGTTAGGTTAGGTTAGGTTACCATGTGGACTCGATTGAGTTGGTGTGGACTCCGGTTTCGGGGTGCTTGAAATGGAGGGAGTGGTTCACCTGCAGGTTGGTGTAGTTGGGGTGGTCGGTGAGCCCGGAATATCCTTTCCAGCAATCGGAATAAATGGTGGTTCCCGGTTCTATGTATTTTTCAATACATGCCAATAGGGTGTCCGCAGTACGGTCATTCACGACTTCCATGAACACCCTGCCTAACCCCCTTCAATTCCCCCAAACACCCAAGCTCCGTCGACATTTCACACTTTTCTTTTTTGGTTGTCGGGGGTGAACGGTGTTGGTTGGTAGGTTACAGTTATTACAATTTTCTTCTTAAAAAAACTTGTCGAATGTGATCCATTTCACAAGAAACACAACAAACCCACCTGCTCTTACTTTCTCTTTTTACTCTACTTCAACTTCCGCGCTCCCTCTTGTGTCACACCTCTGACGTATTTGGTTGGGTTAGGTGGACCAAAAGTTTTTGAAAAATTTTTTAAAGTTTTTTCTCACTGAAAAATAAAAGTCTTAGAATTGTCTGAAACGTGCAAAAATTTTTCGAAAATTATTTTTAAAAAATTCAGTTTTTGAGAGCGACAAAATTTTATTGCATATTTATGATCAGTGGCATGTAGGCTACGTTTGGTAAAAATTTCAAAAAAATCCGAGCACTTTACCTAAAGTACAATTTTTCCGCGGAAAATAAAAATCAATAACAATACTTTTAAAATTGCCTTTTTAAAGACTCTCCAGTTTGGAAGTGTATGATAAAAAAATTGATCCTTCAAGAAGAACAGCTCGATGTTTCTTCGTCTCCCAGGCAGGAGCTTTGATTAAGATTTGATAAAACAGAACTTAGTCTTAATAAAGCTCTCGCCTGGGGAGCGAAACGTTGCCCTGTTCTTCTTGAAGGATTGATTTTTCTATCATACACCTCCAATAGCAGAGAGTCTTTAAAAAGACAGTATTTAAAGTACAACTAACCTGGAGGAAACTAATAATATAAAAATAATTGCTTTCTTATAAATTAAAGAGAAAGTGTTAGAATTGAAAAGTACCTGCTAGAGCAGGAATTGATTTTTTTTATATTTAAAACCCAAAGAATGTCCTATTAACTTCACATACTTTGTATTGACATAGTTAAATTATCACTATCATCTAATTCAACTGATTGATCAGCTTTTTTTAGTTTTTTGAATTTATAAATTCATTAATTTGCAAGCAATATTAAACATTAGATTAGAAAATGCATTGTTTATACATTATGGAACTTTCATAAGAGAAGGACGCACGACAACGTATATAAGATAAAGGATACTTAAAAATACTTTGAACTTTATATCAACGAAGAAGGTGTGGTTTTATTAGAAATATCACGAGACGCAATGCAGTTTAATGTTTATATTAATATTAAAATGTATAAAATTTGTAGTAATAATTATCTGTTTATTTATTCAAATACATGCCGGAAACGTGCAAGTTTCTTTTAGCGACGGTGAATGTTACTGACCCAATAATTTCTGTAAAACTAACTTATTTTTTGTTTGCTTTTAGTGAAATAAGCGACTTTGAAGAATATGTTATGGACGATTCGAAATCGTCAAAAACTCAGGACGACAGTAAAAAGTAAGTGAACAATAACGGTTGCATTTAAAATTATATTTGTAGTTATGAATGTGTGAGCATTTACTTACAATTCAATTTGATTGGATTACAAATGCATTTTATCGCAACGTAACTAGGAAGCCTTAAGAGGTGGAGTTCAAGGTGGTACTGTTTAATTGTCGAGGACGTTATGAAATACCATAACTGCAATTACATATGTATTTTTTCAATACCCCTTTCAAACTATTCCGTAATTATGCAAGAATTGCAGCAATTGGTTGCATTCAATATGAATGTCGTGTGATTCGATCTAAATCTAAAGATCTATGTACATCTTACTTTTAGACAAAATCACAGCGAGATTGAGAAAAGAAGGCGAGACAAAATGAATACCTACATAACAGAATTATCTTCGATGATACCGATGTGCAACGCAATGTCGAGAAAGTTAGATAAATTAACAGTGTTGAGAATGGCAGTGCAGCATTTAAAATCAATACGAGGAAGTGTTCACTCATACACGGAAACTCACTATAAGCCATCGTTTCTTTCAGAACAAGAACTTAAGCATTTAATTTTACAGGTGTTTACACTTTCAGTTAAATTGCAACCAAGAAATAATTCTTGATTTAAGGTTGCAGATGGATTTTGTTTGTAGTAGGTTGTGACAGAGGACGAATTTTGTACGTATCCAAATCGGTATCTAAAATTTTAAACTATTCACAAGTAAGTCACTGGGTATAAAGAAAAAAGCATTTACTAACTAGAACTCTGTAGGGAGATCTTCTTGGGCAAAGTTGGTTTGACATTTTGCACCCAAAAGACATTACCAAAGTGAAGGAACAATTATCGTCTTCAGATCTAAACCCAAGAGAAAGACTAATTGACGCTAAAGTAGAGTACCACTACTGTGGAAGTGTGTAACCATTTTTAATTTTTAGCAATGTTACCATTAAAAACCGATGTTCCACAAGGGGTTTCCAAATTTTGTCCCGGAGCAAGACGATCTTTCTTTTGCAGAATGAAGTGCAAAGTCGCTGGACAAATTAAAGAAGAAGCCGATACGACTACAGGTAGCCATCGAAGAAGAAAACAATCATCTGGTACTTTCTAATGTTATAACAGATTTTATAATTAAATTGCTTCTCTTTACATAGATAAACATTACAATGTAATCCACTGCACCGGATATCTAAAATCATGGGCCCCAACTAAAATAGGACTAGAAGATCAAGAAAACGAAGGTGATGATACTTGCAATCTTTCATGCTTAGTAGCAGTGGGAAGAGTTTTGCCTCATTTATCTGCAAATTCCAACACGGCTACGCAAAATAAACCTTTAAGCCGATCCATCCAATTTATTTCTCGACACGCTCTTGACGGAAAATTCGTATTCGTCGATCAACGGTAATGTTGTTTTTCTATATAATAAGTAACTTAATTTAATCACTTTTAGTGCTACTTTAGTCCTTGGATTTTTGCCTCAAGAATTGTTGGGGACCAGTATGTACGAATATTATCATCATGATGACATCAAAGCGTTATATGATTATCATAACACAGCTTTACAAAGTTTTGACAAAGTTAATACCATCGTCTACAGGTTTCGGACTAGAGACGATGGTTTTGTTCGATTACAAAGTGAATGGAAAGCTTTCAAGAATCCGTGGACCAAAGAAACCGAATACCTCATTGCAAAAAATAATTTAGTATTGTAAGTTTTAATCATAAATTTCTATTACCAACGCAAAATCACTTTCAGAGCTGACGTTGAAAGTACTGCCGGACAAACTGACGGTTTGCAAAATAATTTAGACTTCTACGTTAACGGTAAGTTAAGTACAATTTGTCGTTGTGTATTTTAATTTATGTACCTAAACGCATGCAGTGAATGGTAGAAACAGTAATAAAATTAGTAATAGTCAAGTAGAAACAAGTAAAATTGGTTGTCAAATTGCAGAACAAGTTTTAGATCAACAAAAGCGAGGGTTAGACGTCTCTCCTAAGGGAAGTCCCGAAAATACACAAATTGTAAGTTTTTATTTATTTTGTTTATGGTTGTTGACAAATTTTTCTTACAGATTTTCCCCCAAAACATTGCACACGATACTCAGATATCTCATTTGCAAGAATGCAACCGAGTAAATGGGCGTTCCAATTTATTATCGAGCATTTGCAGCGATCCCAGTAAGGCTCTAAATATTGCATCGTTTTCTAATAAAACAATATTACATAATTAAGTTTTAGGCAACGGTGCTGATGACGAAATTATTGAGATGATGGAAGATGCTGTTAGAGAATCACCTGGAAACGGACCTCCGACAGACGGAAACGATGAGGCTGCTATGGCTGTTATTATGAGTTTGTTAGAAGCTGATGCGGGACTAGGAGGTCCTGTTGATTTTTCCGGTCTACCATGGCCTTTACCTTGACGACAAAAATTATGTTTTTGCGATTCTTGTTAGTTACCTACAGTGCCAAAAATTATCAAATAAGTGTCTATGATACCAGAATATGAAATAAATATATAGTTACTTTTTATGTGTTGCTTCTTTTAAACTGAAACCTGGAAGAGAATTATTAAATTTATGAGTTTGTCAGAAGCTGATGCGGGACTAGGAGGCCCTGTCAATTTCTAGATATAATGCAATAGTAAGTTGAAGTTTATGTGAACAGGGTCCATCAACAAGACTTGCGTGGGGTATTGCTTCAAACACTTTCAGTCAAAGTTTCAACCTCTGGAATGGATGGAATTGCTTAACTGGTCTTTGACAGTGGCTCGCAAAGGACTTACATGAAAAAGTAATGCAACTCGTCTCATTTGACAAAGAAACGATTTAGCATATTGTATTTTAGGAACTCATTAGCACAAGAAATACGACCTTTTATTACTTTCCCTAGATAGCTACAACGACAGCTGTTAATCAAGAAAAAATTTATTGGAAGACTTACAAAGAGACACTGCCTAAAAACTTAAAGAAAAAAAAAACTATGGATAAAAACATCGGTGACAACAAAAATAAAAATGTAATAGGATGGGAAATTACTGAAAGTTTATAGCTGAAAGAAACTGAAAATTAAAATATCGCTTTTAAAGCGGTTCTAGAATAGACTTATATGGGATCCATCAGGAGGAAAACGCATCAATTTCAATAATTATTAGAAGGTACTTACTCTTATATTGGATTAAAAAATTTCTGACGTATGGAACTTGAACTGCTTAGGAATCGAAAACCCTAAACTACAAACGAAAAAGAGGATGAGGATTTAAAGATTTGTTTTTTACGTGTAAGTTTCACTCACATAGAAAACTGATAAATCAAAATTGCTTACTAATAGGAAGGTTGCTGAGCACCGACTGTAAAATGCTGTTAACAAACTGAAGAAAGTTTTTACCGAATGACTGCACAAAATAATAATCGAAGAAGTACAAAATGTCAATGAAAAATGAAACACTCATTATATTCCTTATTTTGTAGTCAGTTGGTCTTGTTTACAGTGTTTCCTGCATAGTTAAATGATTTCCACCCCACAACAATATTTTGGATAAAAAGACCTCAGAAACTCAACACTTCACTATTTTTGGGAAAATAAAAATTTGCAGGGCTTTTTAATGGTTGTTATCACAAAGACGTTTAGACACATTTTAAAACTAAAAGTATACCGGGGGTAATCATTAATTATCACTTGAAAAAGTGTAGACCGAAAACCATTGTAAATTTCAGGGTTTAAAAGAACTTGATAATTAAGAAACCCAAAGTGTGTTACCTCAAAGTTACAAGATGGAAAATCAGAATATACAAATTAAAGTTCCTTTCCAAAAATATTATGTATTCTCTGGAATAAAAAAGAGAATCTAATTTTATGTAAACTCCCGGTAATCAAAATAGAAGGCACTCACGTGAAGCTCAGTTTTCTCTTGATGATGCAATGGATTTTTGGACTTCTGCCTCATCTACTATCTAAGCTGCTACGTCAAAGTTTTACGACTAATAATCAAATGAGATTATCCGTTAGAGGCAATTCAACAGAATTTATAGTTTCGCTGTTTTGTTATTAAGAGTTACAAACAAAACATCAGCATTAGCATGCCATGCGGAAAGGAAATTCAGAAGCAGTATCTACTCTTAGATACATGTTCTTGCTAAGGTAAACACTACTGATCTCTTTTCTCTCGTAAATTCAGTTTTGCCGAATTTGCCAAATCAACATAAAGGAGGAGACAGTTGAGTGGATTAAAAGTTGTATTGGGTTTAGGAAGATTGTTTTGTGGTTTTTATTATTTCTTTCCGTGACAATTACCAGAATATGATAATGACCAGGAGGCAGTTATCAAACGTAGCACATAGCTCACATATCTGTACTTGGATTTTAAGTAGCTGGGGTACAAGCGTATGCAAATTACTGAGACTGGGTTATTTAGAGTTAAAACAAGAATTACTAAAAAGAAATAAATGTTTTAGTTCTCGTCGTCAATCGTACTTTGTAACGTTCGAAGTGTAAACGCTCCTCCTGTGTACACACTCCTTAACCCAATTTCGCGGGCATTACTTTGTATTGATTTCCGGCGTTGTTAACTTGAAACTGTCCACGATTGGTCCACTGCATTTAAAGAGATTCTGAAACCCTTTAACGTTTTAAAAACTTTATTTTGTAGGTAAAATATGATATCGCATAAAGTGGCTTTTAAAATTTGCTAAGAGGTTGTGCTCCACGTGAACTGTTCAATAAGCACGTCCTGCATTCTTCAGGCTAGGGGACGCTTTACATCAGGTATACGATTGCCCTCGGGGTTTATCTATCGCTAACATCCCTATGTTTATTCTAGAGAGGGTGGTTTATGTCTCCCTATTACGAATATATTCTCTTCCGGTTGTTCCTTCGTCAACTTGTACGGCAATTGCGGGTCTACTCATGGCTTTTGAGGCGTTGTACCAAAATAGCTACCCACGAATACTCCGTCAGATTCGCAGACCACGGTGGAGGCTCATTCCGAACCGTTAGTACCATTGAGAGCAAGAGTAATACTCCTACTGCTCCGTGAAGGTCAGAGGTTTTAATATCTTTATAATTGCGCGTGAACCTGCAGTCGACCTATCACTCAAGTAGAAGTCACCCTTGACACCAACTATCAGGCGCGAACGTAGAAAATTTATTGCGGATTATTTGTCGCTCGAATGTGTAATTTCATAATATACCTGGAACGTTAAGTAGTTATACATAAGAGTATTTAATACCTACGTGGTGTATAAGTCGTATAAGAATTTAAACCTCAATCTTAATTAAGCCGAACGCATTTAGTTCCATTGACTTTCGGTACGAGCTCGTTCCCCGACAGGCCAAAGTGAACAATCGGTTAAACTTCGCGGTGACTGAATTAGTCGTAAAACTTCCCTTACACGTCTTCCTTAAATTCATGTATCTGTAATGTTACTCAGTACCATAAATCGACACATTCTAGGTTAAATTCACCATAGGCGTACCTTCAGTACGCGAAATATCAATTGCATATACGAGACAGTGGCGTAGCAGTAGTAAATATTTGAGTAATTCTCTTTACTTCAACTTGTAATTCTATGTAGCTTTAGTCATTTTCGTGTTACCTGAATGTTTAATGCTGTACGCTACCCGTTTTAGCTCGTGTGTATTCGTAATATATCTGTCTGTAATATTGTGGGTCAGATTCTTCTCTCCAGCGTTACTCGAACCTGGCGCCCTACCTTTTAATTTTTTTTCTATAAGTTCTAGAAATAATGTGACTTTCCTAACCCGCACCCTACTCTCCACTGAGGGGCATATTTTCCTAACAACTGACCGTAACAACTTCTTCCATACATTCTTTATTATCATCACATGCACGTTAATGCTGAAGTTCAAATTTTAATGGCCATGCTACTCTAAAAGCATTGGATTGTGCATAGTAGGAAAACCAAAAGGTCATTCACAGTTGTTCTTCTTGTACTTGTTCCGTTGGGAACTCTATCAGCACTACTACTAGAAGGAGGAAGTGTCTAATTGTAAAGTATTTACTTGCACAGGTGTGGTTCGTTATTGCTTAGTTTGATTAGTTTACCTGCGGTCAGTTCATTTGGAATTGATCAAGTACTGATCTCTAAGCCCTACTAAAAGTTCATCAATTTACGAGATCGTCTAACAGTAATGAAAAATATTGTCATTGACGTTGGAAGCAACTTTACTAGACATTGTAATGTTATGATTACACTGCATTAATTGGGAGAAAATTCAAAATGTCATAATCAAGTGGTGAATCAACCACCCTACGGCATGCTGAGTTAGAGAATTCTTTGGAAAAATTATGGGTTTATCAAAAAATGTGTTGCTTATTAGTTTTCAGAGTAGAGGGCTATAAAAGTAAGGAATTTTGTATAAATTGGAAACGACAATGTACAGATGATAATTGAACTATGGGACTAGGCGTTCAGTTACTACCGAAGGTTTACTCGTGTGATTGCAGATTGTATTCAGTCTTGTCCAACGGCTCTTTCCATTAGAAACTAATTAAGGTTCGTGAAGTCATTACAAAATATGGTCAAGTAGATTTTAACTTAAAATTATTATATTATTTTTAAAGCAAAAAATAAGGTTTAAAAATAAGAACAAACGTTTAATGCAGAACTCCACATCGCCCGATAAGCGAAAATAAAATTGCGTTTTAGAAAAAATTGTTTTAAACAACAGCTATAGACAATAGAATTTCCAACAACTTTTTTCCCTTAACTTTGTTTATAAAATTGTAAAATTTTCCCTATACTACTACTATATACTATACTATACACAGTGCCACAGAGTCAAAATGTAAAGAAAGCTACTTACAACCAATATTTAGAGGTTGTCGTATTAAAAGGGCACCTCCAGTAATTTGATAATTGTCATGAAGAAGTAAATAGTGACACTTTATAGATTTATTTAAAAAATAAATAAATTAACTAGAAGCCTAAAGAAGAGAAAACTGAAAACACGCCCGCATTGACCAACTTTCGATCAAAAAGAACTCGTTAACATGGTAATCGATAACCCCCTTTCTTAGCGCATTTGCTCTATAATCAGGGCTTACATGAAGGTCAAGAAGTGCTAGCTGTCTACCAAATTTACTCCAACCGTTAACTTTTGAACCCGTGTTGAAATTGTTTTGCATATTGATTGAAATTTGTAGATGTTATTTCTATAGTCCCTGTCCTAGTCGTATGTGATCTCGTACCTAAGATAGTAGTGTCGGTTTCTTTCTCTGTTTTTTTCCTGCCTGAATCCGTTTTGTTCTTCAATTAATATCGTTTACATTATTGCTGTACTCTTTTAGTTATAATATTTGCATATATCTTGTATTCAGCGTTAAGTAATTATGTTTGTATTATTCTACCTAATTTTTTGTATTGGTTGGAACTATGCTGATTTATAGCTAGCCAGGTACCTGTGTATGTTGTCAACACATGTTATATAGGTGCGGTAATCAATATTTTAGGAGCAGTCCACTATACACGGTTTCTCACGGCAGGCGTTCTAGTTAGAAGTTTTGTGGTTAGGAAACCACTTGTAATTCTGAAATTTCATACTTAAGGGTTATTCAAAATTTGCTTTCATTTCAAAATATTTCCAAGATCATACCACTTCCGGTTATGCTGAACTCGCCATCAACTTCCTTATTTTGAGAAGAACATCCAGTATATTATTCGATTTTGATTTCTGAAAAAATTTCAAGATAAGTTTTGCCAGGTTTCCCCATACCTATTTCCCCAATCGTTTTTAGATAACTTGATTTTCTTAAAAATTTTGAAATATGTAATCCTATTTTCAACACCGCGTCGGTTACCCAATTTTGACTGCAGGTGAGCGCGTCTGAGAGTAGAGGGTAGCACAGGAATTCAAATTTCGGAATCCGCATCGACAATAAATTTATCGCATACAGGGTATCCATAAATCAATGGACAATTAAATAATTTTCAAAGAATTTCTGTTTTTTCAAATGGGACACCTGTATTCATTGGATGTACACTAGCAGTTAACCGTGATGTTCGAGATCGGTGGATTGGCCCACAAGGACCCTGAACTGGCCACCAAAATCACCCGATTTGGACGCCCATGGATTTTACCTATGGGGCCTGCATAAAGGAACTAGTGTACTCTACGCCTGTGCAAACTAGACAGGATTTATTGAACAGTGTTCATACTGCGTTTAATAATCTAAGACCAGAAGAAGCTAGGAGGTCCGTTCATGAGGAGTACATGGCAGAATCATACAGAGTTTAAATCAAAAATGGAGGTCACATGGCACAACTATTATGAATTTACATTATACAATCTGTTCATGATCATAGGTCATGTTAATTTTTTTTTATGTTTCGAATTTGTTGTTACGTTTTGAGTTTCTTTGTGCCTGTTTTGTTTACATTTACTAATTAAAACAATTTCTTTGCAGCTTCAGTCATGTTTATTTTCTTCGAAAGATCAAACGGTACGTACTTTTATGCTGAAAATCACACACCAATATCGAAAAAATATGAATTAACGAGAAAACCAGTTGGAGATAGGGTGAAGAAAATGTAAGCAAACTTTGTCGACAGGTATGTAAAGCAGTACATAAGTCGATTTCTTCACACCAAAGCCAACCTAACAGTTTGGCAAGTATAAAATTCAGAATCGCCTGCAGTAAAGTGTGCAAGAGGTTGTACAATAGCAAAGCAAACACTGAGAATCAGTCGACAGCTGTTTCGTCCTTTGGGACTCTTCAGAGCAAGAGACCTCGAGTGTAAGTTCACTATTGTGCACAAACGTGTGCCGGTAGACTATATGCCCTCCTAGAGGGATCATCATATTTAAACTATAGGTTTTAAGCGACATCTAGTGTCGAATCGTGAAAGCGATCACGTACGAAAATGTAAGCAAACTTTGTCGACAGGTATGTAAAGCAGCATAAATCGATTCTTCAACAATTATAGCCAACCCAACAGCTTGGCAAGTATAAAAATTGTGAATCGCCTTGCAGTAAAGTACGCAAGAGGTTGTACAATAGCAAACAAACACTGAGATCAGTCGACAGCTGTTTCGTCCTTTGGGACTCTTCAGGAGTGAGAGAACTCGAGTGTAAGTTCACTATTGTACAAACGCGTGCTGTCGACTATATGCCCTACTAGAAGGATCATCATATTTAAACTTACTAGTTTTATGACATTTCTCTCACCCTGAAGAGTCCCAAAAGAATGCTTTGCGTATAAAAACAAATTCAACTTCACATTTCATGTACACTGAGAATGTACATAACTATGATACACGCAACAAAAATAAATGAACAAATTCAAACAGGAATTCTACAGACAATCGGTAGAACATTTTGTTTAACTTTGTTCAATTAGTTACCAGATTCAATAAAAAAAATCAAACAGATAAAACATTTTTACAGAGTAATTAAGAAGATCTTGTGAGATTAATGTGTTATTATAGCATACAAAGTTTAAACTTTTTTAAACTATGTAGTTCTATTAACTAATTCTGTTTTAACCTAGTTGTATTTATATTTTTCTAACGACTGTATTCTGTATCCTTCAGTTAACAACATAATAATTTTATTTTATTTTTTTATTTATTTACGATTTTCTTTCCAAAATTTCTGTATGCTCTTTTGTAGTTATGTTTTTTACTTATGTTTCATTTGTTTTATATGTTTGATTGTTCGCTTCATTTCCCTTGACTTGAATCCACTTTGTTAAAAAGCCTTTCCTTATTTTTATTCTTGCTGTTTCCAGTTCGTCATTCTATATGATCATGAAGTTAGTTTTTGTTCGGCTACAGTCGGCTTCAAAAGCTAGCGGTTTGGGGTGAAATTGGTAGAGACGGGGTAACACTTCTAATCTTCTGCAAAACTGATTTGTTGCGGAAGCAAAGTGCGCTATGAGTACTGGACCGATTGTGTATAAAATTTGCGCCATTTTCGCACTAAAATTAAGCAAAATCGGCACGCAAACAGAGGAGATATCAGATGCTTCATAGAGTTCACGAGCTGTAGTGACTTGAAAGACGTTACAGAGAGTATTGGGCCACTTTTAAACTTGATTTTGACGTGGTTCATACTGCTTACGACAAAGAAAACGGATCCCGAAACAATATTTCGTAGGATTATGAGGCACTTTCCGACTTTTTGGGGAGCTTAGGAAGAAGCACGCGGTGCCTTGCACGGTTCATGCGTTCATTTTATGAATTAATATAACTATCCAAACTCATTCCAACTCCAAAATGAAACTGTTTTTAGACCATTCTAGGAGAGCAAGATCAAAACCGAGACGGGGTGCTGTCCCGGGTCTAAAATAGTTCTTTGGGAGCTTAAGAACAACTTTGCCAAGTAACACTTTTTACAAAATCCAAGGTGGTAGCGATATTTGCGCCTACTTCAGCGTACTAATAGTGTTTCACCCTTTTTAAGCACAATAAAATTCCATATTTAATGGATGATATAAATAAAAATATAAAATTACAGACCAATTACAGGTAATTATTAAAATACCAATCAATAATTTTAATTCATTAAGCCACGTGCTTCAAATTAATCAACTAGTTAAAAAAAAGTGTATACTTTAAAACTCCCGTTTTAAAAGAGATAGTAAACTGATTGACAAACAGTTAAACCAAAGTGTCATTATACAATACAATATCTAGAATTCAAGTAGGTACTGGAAAATTCTAATGCTTAATTTGAATCAGTTATATTTTTTTATATTTCTGAGGAAAACATCATTACCAAAATTTCCTAATAATTGGACAATTAGGTCATTAAAAAGGTACGTGCATGTAATTACAATAATTAGTAGGAAGATCGTATAAAACCGTTCGGGTTTCAAATAATTGATCAGTTCTATTTTAAGACAAAATGTATAATAATTCGTTGTCTATTATTTTGTTGCTAATTGGTACGATTAACGTTTTAATTCTATCTACAGGTATGTTCAAATGGGGAAGCTTCAGTTTTTTTTGAAATTATTCTTAGATGCAGGAGATTATATATGTGCATTAGGGGGGAAATTTTGGATGCAAAATAAATTGCATACCGGGAAGTGGATAACTTTACGGATACTGTGATAACGAAGACAATTGCAAATGTGAGAAAAAAAACCAAAGAAATCGAAAAATGGTACAAAATCTTAGGTATGCCGTTATGGTGGTTTTTCATTAACTTTAGTTATCTCGTTTATTTTTATTAAATAAAATATGGCATAATACAATTTTCTGCTTGTTTTTTTTTATACAATAATCATTCTAACAAAAAAATGTTTGAAATAGTGCATACTCAACACGAGTGAAAAGTTTGTCACACGAACCCAAGGCGAGTGTGACAGATTAATGAGTGCGCGTAACCATTTGAAATGCGTTCCAGAGTATACTTCTTCTACGACATAGATTTTGTGACTTGTTTAAAAGTGTGAGTAATATATTTACCTTACTACCTTTCGATACAGTTTTATGAACTAATTGTTTAATTTGCGCCAAACTGTTGGTAAGGTATGAAATTGATTTATCTCCCACCAATATTTATAATAATATTTGTTTAATAGCACATACACTGCGTCTAAATACGAAAAATTCGGACGCGTCACAAAACGCACTGGAACAAAAATAGAAAATAGATGAAGGTGAATTTAAATAAGAAAAAAAAATAGTTAAAATAAGGAAATAATAAAGGAAACAACAATGTCAGAATCGGAGAGTTTTAGCACAAAGAGAGAAAATCAGGAAGGAAGGAAGGAAATGGGAAAAAGGATAAGGAAAGATCGGAAGAATATATGGAAAGAAATGTTAAAAAATAAGAAATAAAGATCAAGTGGAAAAGTTGGAAAAGGAAACAAACGTTTCCGTCTAAAACTATACACTGCCCGGTATAATAACAAAAATAAATGTCCAAGAGCGTCTAGAAAGTAAGTACGTCGCAACGTAAAAACATTTTGACCCAAAAAGTGAAAAAAAATAACAATACGGTAAATATAAATGTTTTAACAACGGATAACTTTTAAATTAAAATTCAACTTGGGAAATTTTGCTCGAGCAAAAGAAAAAAAATTAAGTTAGAAAAACAGTTTAAATAAAGTTATGGACACAATTTTTTGTGTAATTAGTATTGTTAAAGCCATTAATGTTACGTATCTCAGTAATTACTTATTACATCAAAAATAGTTTAAATAAATAAAGGTTGTAAATAATTACATTACAAACAACTTTAGTTTTGAAGAAAATTTGTTAAATGAATAATTTGCAAATAGTCTGAGAATCTAACCAGATCTGCGCTTATTACAATTAACACCACCAAATACAAGTTTCATAAAAATTAGACCGGTGGTCACAGGCAACAATAACAACAAAATCAAAGACGATGGAGAAGGAGAAGAAAAAATCGTAAAATAGGATAGGTACTTCAAATTGTGGGTGGGTAGAAAAGAACAAAGATGGAGGAAAAAGGGGAGGGAAGGATAAGATAAATCAATGAAAAACGATGGGGACGGAAGGAGAAAATGAAGTAAAATAAACAAAGAGATAAGAAAAAGTAAACTGTTATTTTGAAAAGAGGAAGAATTTTGGAGGTATGTAAGAAAGTTTATAATGGTAGCGGGTAGTAATATGGATGGAGGAATATGGAGTAATAGGATGTTTGAGAAATTTTTATGCAAATTTCGGATTTGAAGAATAGGATAAAAATGGGAAGACAAAAGAAGGAATAATTACTAGGGTAACAAAAAGTATGGAAGAAAGAAGAATTAATAGAAAAGGACACGAAAGTGAAAACTGCACTTAAAGAAGAGGAAAAGGAAAAATACGAATTAATAACAGTACATCGAAAGAATTGAAACGATAATAATAAGAAGTTACTATTAAAGGAGATTTTAATGAAAGAACTGGGAAGAAGAGATGATAAACGGAGAATAAAGAAGAGAAGAAATATAAAGGGAAGGCAAGTATGTGAATTATGTGAAGAAAGAGGATGGACAGTATTAAATGGAAATATAGAGGAATAAGAGAAAAAGATTTAACATCCAAATGGAAAAGTGGAGGATGGAAAATAAATTATGTAACTATAAACGATGTTGGTACAAAAGATATAGCACGTATAAAACAGTAGATGAAGTCGGCTACCAATGAAAATAAACTTGATAAGAGAGGATAAACAGAAGAAGGAAGAAATTACAGAATTGGCAGAAATGAAAGTGTGGACGAAAAAAGTAAATGTAAGAAAAAGATGGATAAAGAGCAAAACAGCAAAAGAAGTGGAAGATGCGTTAAGGAATATAATGTGTGAATAGATAATGCAATGGAAAAGAAAAATTCAAAAGGGTGTGATAAATAAAATGAAAAAAGAAAATAAGGAAAGGGAAAAATAAATATAGAAGAATGTGAAAAATAAGAACACAGTCAAAAAAATTGAAATGAGAGACAGAAAGTAAAATTGAGAAACAGAAAGAAAAGTAAATCAGTTAATGACAAGCAAGAGATTTGTAAAACAGAGGACAAAAAATGATAAATAAATAGAGAAAATGAAAAATAGCCGACTTTGACACAGTGAAAAGAAGAATTTAGAAGTCATGTTGAGATGAAATGAGATAAGGAAATTATAATAGAAGCAATAGAAGAGATGTATAACGAAACAAAATGTAGAGTCAAAGGAAAGCGGAAACTAGGGAAGGTATTTTGGAATGGAAAGGAAAACAAGCTTGTCAACTAACCCCAATATGATAATAAAGTTAAGAAAAGAATGCGTTAAACTGAACGAGGAGATGAATTTGAGATTGATCACTCTACTGCTCGTGAGCAAGTCTCACGGAACAAACGGAACTTTTATTATATACTATTATTCTTAATTAAACAATATACTATTTAGCTTACCTTGCTAGAAAATTCAATTGAACATGAAGGGAATCACACCGAAAGATAGTTTTTGCGTCTAATTGACGGCTGAAGGCTCTGCTACGCTTTTATTGTAGGACAACGTTGATGTTAATAGCTTTTCAAAAAATCAGTTAATTTGAATTGATATCTACAATAAAAACATTTTTTCTTATATTTACTTCTTTCCATCCATGATGAATGATATTTCTTAATATCCCAAAAACTCAACCTGCAGCTGTAACCTTCTCATTAAAGGTAATCCATAAGTTAAACACTTTCGTTGAAAAATCATTTAAAACAAACCTGCTTGTTGCAAACGAGCCTTCTATGTGATGATGTACCAACAGGAGGTGTAGGGATGGAAGAATGGGTAGAACTAGAAAAGATACGAGAGAAGTACTAAAAATGAATATTGGGATTAAAAGAGAAACCAAAAGTAAAAATAGAAGAAATATAAACACAAACAGGAAGAAGAACGGTGATGTATACGAAAAAAGATAGAGAAGAGAGATATTATACGAATGTTGCAAAGAGATAGAAGCTCAAAAAATAAAGAATTGACAAAGTGAAAGAAGATTATACTATAAAACAGGAAGATATGCGAGCGAGGGAGGAGATAAAATGATTTAGAAGAGAAGAAAGAAAGCGTGAAAGCAGAGATAGCAAGATGAGATCAAGATACACAAGTACAAAGAAAGAAAGAAGAGCAAGAGCAACAGAAATTAAATATAACAAAAGGTATTGGGAGATCATTACAGAAGGGATACCAAGATAAAAAAACGATTAATACCAAGATTTAAAGTGGGAAATGAAGAAAGAGAGAATACATGCAGGTGGAATTAAAGAACGAGGATAGATAGTGCAGATTGTGTGGAGAATCATGGAAGAACTTAGAGAATATGAAAGAAGGTTGTAATGAACTAAAAGAGTGGAAGGATACTGTTAGGGGATAATGGGTGAAGGGATCGAGAGATGAGGGAAATAATGTGTAGAAGAGATTAGATGGAAGAAGAAAATGATTACGTTTGAATAAAATATATAATCTGTGAATTGTTCTTCTTTCAATTATTTATATTTATGTATAGGATGTACTGTAACCGAATTGTTTTGTTAAAGACAGTATACAGGGTTATTCACCGAACTCGTTCATTAAAAGTTGATTTTCAACTTTCGACCACTTCCGGTTACTTCCGGAATTTGCTGTCAACTTGCTTATTTTAAATAAAACTTGCTATTTATTATTTCATTTTTAGATTCGGCGTGAAATTCTGAATAAAAAAAAAGCTTCCTGTGTAACCAGTTTTGGATTAGCATATTTCTTTAGTTTTTGAAAATTTGATATTACTTATATTTGGTAAAATGTTGAAAAAGAGTTCTAAGTTTACATTTTTGTAATTGTTGCCGACTACTTTTATACAGGGCATTCAACATTTCGTGGCACACATTCGCATTTTCAATGTTGGAATTTCTGAACATTTTTGAGATAATTAGGCTTTTTGATATGATCGAATTTAGGCGGCTAAACTTTACTATAGCCATTATTGTTTTGCTGTCAAGCATAGCAGATAATGAATATGTATTTTACGTCAATATCTGTTACTAGGAAAGTAAAAGTTTAAATTTATTAAATTTAGCCGTATACATTCGATCGTTTCAAAAATACATTATTATCTCAAAAACGGTCAGGAATAGGTATAGGTAATCTTAATACAACTAGAAACAGAATGAAGTCGTGAACTTGATAACAGTAAAAGTTTTAGAGTGTCTTATTTAAAAAAATGACTTTACCGACATTGAAAATGAGATTGTTTGCCACGGAATGTTGAATGTCCGTAAAAAATAAACATAAAAATACAAGACTGTAAACTGGACCCTTTTCATGATTTGCCAAATATGAAAATCAAATTTTTAAAAACTAAAGAAATATGCTATTCCAAAAGTGGTTACGCGAGAGGCTACTTTTTATTCGAAGTCAAAAATCTCAAAAACGGTTAGATATAAGTATTGGACATTATACATAAAATGTGTTTAGAATTTCACGCTAAATCTAAAAATGAAATAATATTTGGGACGTTCCATTTAAAATAAGCAAGTTGACAACAACTTCTGGTTAAACCATAACTGACAGGGAGTTAAAAATATTTTATAAGAAAAGTACATCTGAAACCAAACTTAACTCCAAGTTTTTAAATGCGTATCTAAATTACATCCCAATAAACTTTTAATAAACGTAAGTTTAAGTGATGCTACGATTTTCATTGTAACAAGAATTTCGGGCGCTTAAGTACTTAAGTGCCGCCGTCAACGGCAACTAATTTTTTGGGTTTTAATTCATCAAAAGCTTCCAATACTTTTTTAGATTTACTGAACCAAAATAAAAACTTAAAAAATTATCAGTATCTTGAACTACAGACTCTAAACTGTAGCAAGATTTTTGGTACTATAGACTGAATTAAAATGATCTGCAAAAGCATTTGAGACACCTTTGAAAACCTCTCCCCATTTTGATTTAGATTTTAACGAATTAATATATGTCCAAAACTGTTTCGAGTCATTAACAACAGATTGTTCAACAAATTTAATATAATCAAAATATGCTTTCTGAATACGATTTTTAAGACTTATGCGGACATCTTTAAAACTCAGCCTCAAAATAAGGTGAGACTCTCTTTTTCTTAGCCAAATTTTTTCTTTTTAGACAACTTCTTAATCTCATCAGTAAATTAAAGGGGATATATATCATCATTTTTAACGCTTTTTTAAGGAACAAATTTATTATTCGCCATAAAAATAATACCATACAATAGATCCACTAAAGTGATAAATGATATTCCATAAGCAAAAAAATATCACAATCATACTCACACAAAAATATCTTAATATCCTTCATATTGTCTCTCTGATACTGAAAATACTCAAGATTATTATTTTGATTATTTACATTTGATACCGAATAAAGATTACTGGGTATCATAAACTGAAGAGTAAGCGCCGCCCGGGTGATACCTATCCTCCACAACAAATGAGCACTGTACTGTTCTCTATATTAGTTAAAACCAAATCTAAAGTTCTACCATAACAATTCAAAACATTATTGATAGACTCCAAATTTAAAAGAGACATAAATTTAAAATATTCGGCAAATTAAAGTCGCCTACTATAACAACTCGGTAGTTACTTTTCCATAATGCAATTAAGTCAGTAACAATTTTAACTAAATTCTCATAAATCTAACTATTACTACTAAGCCGAAAATAGACAAAGCATATGAAAAAAATAACTCCTGATTTATAAAAACTACAAATAACACACTCAAAATCAACAGCAAATATTTTTTTAATTAATTAGGTCTCAAATCAGATAAAATAGCTACCCCACCGCCTCTTTCCAAAGAAACTCTATCAGATCTAAACACATCATATCTAGTATCAAATAATTCATTATTCAAAATTAAAGGATTTAACCAAGTCTCAGACAGCTCAATCACATTAAAATTATTGTCTACAGTCGGAAAATATAAATGAAATTCATTCTTATTACCTATAATCACTAATAATCGATAGAACAAAAAACAAAAAAGAAACAAATCTGTTTCTTCTCAAATCAAAATAAACTTTGCTTAAAACTATGAAATAAAAACAATTATTATATTTTATGAATATTATTAATTCTAACAGACTAACAGGATCATAAAACTTACTGCTTAACTCCTCCAATAAAACTGTCAAACTGAGTTTTTGAAACGAAAAAACTCTACTTCCAGCAGTTTTTCGTAAATAGATCTTATCTTTATTAACCCAAACAAATTTCCAATTTTCTTAAACTTTAAATTTACGCGTCATTGATAGAAGTTTCTTTCTAACAGGCATCAATCCTTCATTGATATAAATAGGTGAACTTTGTTGACTCAGGTGAGTGGTGTAATCCTTCTTTCTAACAGAAACTCATTTTTTTTAAAAACTTTAATAATATTGTAGGACACTCAATACCAGAATCTTCTTAAGTTGAAAACAGGAAACAATCGCATCTAGTTTAAATTATAACCAAGTCAAATATACAACCCTTTAATTAATCAACTTTTGAATTGTTAATAGAAAATGGTATTTTCCTACCAATTTGGTTACCCGACGTACTCAAAACTGAAAAAGTTGAACTGTATAAAACAATATTTCAATTCTTAAACAAAAATTAAAATATCTATTTAATAATTCAATAAAAAATAACATAATTAAATATTTCGTGGCTAATACCCTTGAAGGTAAGGTCAAAAAAAAAATGTCCACACATCCCCAGTGAAAAATACCAGAACAATTACAACATTGATTTTTTAAGAATGCCTAGAGAAACTAAACACAAATTGAACATGAACTAATAGGTACTGCATCTAAATTAAACTTGAAAACTAAAATTATTTACCTAAATAATAATAGGTAATTTAAAAACAAATATTTCAAGAAAAAAGACATAAAACTAAACGTCAGAAACTATTACAATCATTTAAAGCTGCATGGCTATGAATAATATTAAAGCTGTAGACAGACTTTGACCACATTTGCACAGTACGAAGTTCAGAGCGGTACATTATCAGCTCGACCATGTAATGGCATACTTAACTGACGTTTGAAGAGAAACAAATATTACTATTAATATTAAATCATGTATTGGTAAATTTTAATAAATAAATTATAACTTCCAGTCAAACCAATACTAAATATATTTATTTGAAAACTTAACTATAGTTTCGACTTATTAATAATTGCAAGTCATCATCAAAAGTAATTTACATATTACAGAATGACAAGATATGATATTAATCAACAATTGTTGATTTATGTCATATCATTAATTGCAAAATATTAACAAGTCGAAACTATAGTCAAGTTTTTCAAATTAAAAATATATGTAGTATCATTGCCGTCTTGAAATCCAGGCCGTTTGGTTCAAATCGTGACGTCACAGTAAGAGTCGTAAGTAACATAACCCAGCTTTCGTTACATGCCTTAATTTCATAAATATTATAATTTTAATCATGTTGAGTACTACGTTTGAGGTAGGTACTATAACTTAAAGTAAGTGACTTTGTACAAATTTATTAATTTGGGACTCCTTACACCGAGAAATAATACGTCAAACTTTGAAATAGGTTAAAATTTATTTATTATAAGTATTTAATTTTTGTTTGTTATTACAGGTATTTGCAATTACATTCGTTCTTATTTTGGAGCAATTGTTTAGAAGAGTGTTGCTCCAAATGGAAATTGACTTATTTAAAGGTTAGTAGGGAACCCATAACATTCAGAATAAATATTAGTGGACAATTAACTAGAATAAAATATAATAACCATCATCTTTAATCACTTCGTGGTTTCTTATTATAATTTCATCTCGAAAATGTTTCATACAAACACGAGTGTTTTTGGAAACAACTAAATCACTTTAAGGTTTTTTTTAACCATATTGAACTTAGGGATTCTTCATTAAGGCTTTTTCTAGAAGTAGAGGAACATAATAGGGTAAGGATGTTAAGTTTAAAAATGCATTTATACCATCACCTGCTTAGGTATTGTAAATTTAATAATTAAAAAAGTAAAACGGAATTTATTTAAATAATTATGAAAAATTGTCCTAACCTACAATATGTTCAAAAAAAAAATCACACACTATCCCAATACAACACAAACTAATTTTTACAAATATACAACTACAAAACAACAAACCAACACGTAAAATCAAAAAATATTAAATTTAACTTCAAAACACCAAGAAAAATACAAAATTCTTCAACGATGTGCAGGAATCTTAACACTCTTACGATGACGTCACAATAAACAAAAGCGAGTAATCTGACGGCCTTGAGTTCAAGACGGCAATGGTAGTATAGACGTTTTACTTACGTTGGTCCTTGTCACTTGATGTGACATCAAAATGGCGTTATGGTTTAGCTGTAATACTTCAATATTTTAATGTAACAAATCACGAGTGAATTGAAATTTGACAATACTGTATAAGTTGAATCCCCGATTACAAATACATAAATGTTCATCAATATAAATTATACTAAAATTACACTTGCATATATGTGTTTTCACCACATAATTAAAATTTGCGAGACAAAGTAACCCGTGATTCAAAAAATTTTTCATCAAAGTGAACCATGAAAAAATTCACGTACGTCTACTCTAAATGCATAAAACTGGATGTGTTGAAATTAAATCTGTCAGAATTGACAAATGTACAAGCTAAGCTAAGATACACCTGTTATATCTTGCTTTGTCGTTCACGGCAAAGTTTGATGAAAAATTTTTTGAATCACGCGTTATTATGAATGAAATCACAAACGAAAAACTGCAGAAAACTGAAGTTAGCGTTTGTCATACCTTTAAATATTTTTTTAGAAGCAGTCGTGTCAGTTTTCTCCAGAACTTTAGCATATTTATACAATTTAGGGAATTATCTAGTGCGATCATTTTTGCAGATGGCATTAATGGAGCGTGGTGTCTTCGACAGTTTTAAAAAAAAAACACACCAATACATAGCTTATGGAAATCGTGTTGGCGCGAAACTGTTACGCCCTTTCAGCTATAGGTACCCACACCACCCTATTGCTATCTTTCTCTAAGTAAAACGTCTAGTGGTTTAACTAGAAGTTATAATTTATTTACTTAATTTTACCACTACATGAATGGATTTAACCACTGCCTTCTATACTTGATTAACACATTCGAAATGTTCGTTTAATTCACGCAAAGTCCCTGTATACATTTTATCTAATGAAATTTTTAAGCAATGGGAACAAACTCTAAACGAAAGAAATACCTAACCTTTCAAAAAATGCATGGGTTAAGTTTTAAAAATAATGTAATTTACATTAATTTAGAATTATGAAGAATTCCGATGCTATAATTACCTTTGAAAAATCATTCTTACAAAAGCTAGCAAACGAAGGTAATTGCTGTGTGGAACTACGAGAAGAAACTTATCATTTGGCCCTTCATCCTTACCATTTAACGAACATTAACAACTCAATTAAAGGCCTTTTGGGGAAAGGTATTGCTAGATACGATCCAAAGTAAGTGCATGTAAATTGTATGTTCTTTAATTAAACTGATAATCATTTCAGATTGAATGGAATTTTATTAGGATTCGAAAACATTAAGCTTCTAACGCAGGGTACCATTGTGGATGATAGTTTCTTTGTTCACATAGACGTGAGCGCAAATTTCTTTTTGTTTAAACCTGAACTTGATAAAGTACTAGTGGGTGTAGTTAATAAAAAGAGCGAAGACCACGTTGGATGTCTAGTTTTCGAGACTTTTAACGTTTCGATACCGAAACCTGAGGGCACGGAAATCAGCGATTGGTTGGGTGGTAAAGTTGAAATTGGAGATGAAATATCATTCAAAATTACACTTCTTAAATTGGATTCGAGACTGCCTTATATCAGGGGTGAACTTCTGTTAGGAACGTAATTTCTGTATACACAAAATCTTTATTAAATTTGTTTTCAGAACAATCCTTAATAGAAATGTGTCCCAATACTTTGAAGATGACGAAACGAAAAAATCTAAAAAGAAAAAGAAAGATGATGTTCAAATGGAAGTCGATGGAGAATACAAGAAATCAAAGCGAAAAGGAAAGATACATCGTTAGAAGAAATTGAAATTGCTTAGCTTCTAAAGATAAGGACAGAATGGTAAGTGGTAATGCTGGAGGATGATGAGCAACTATATAAGAAAAAAAGAGGAAAGGTAAACATTCTTTAGATGAATCTATCGATGAAGTCGGTCATAGCAAGGATGGTAGTATATCACTATTAAATAAATCTGGTGAAGTAATTGACGACGTTGGTAGAAAAAAGAAGAAAACAAGTTAACAATCGTTCTCTAGATGAAAGTGTTGATGGAGCAATGGTTGAAAGGGAACAGAAACATTCTTTAGGTGAAAGTATTGACGAATTGAGTATCAGCAAGAATGATAGTTCGCTACAATTAGATGAAAGCTTAATTAAGAAGAAAAAGCGCAAACGTTCTTAGATGAATCTATCGATGAAGTCGGTCATAGCAAGGATGGTAGTATATCACTATTAAATAAATCTGGTGAAGTAATGACGGCGTTGGTAGGAAAAAAGAAAACAAAGAAAGCACAATCGTTCTCTAGATGAGAGTGTTGATGGAGCAATGGTTGAAAGGGAGAAAAAGAAAAACGAACACTCTTTAGGTGAAAGTATTGTAATTGAGTAACAGCAAGAATGATAGTTCGCTACAATTAGATGAAAGCTTAACTAAGAAGAAAAAGCGCAAACGTTCTTTTGATGAAAGTGTTAATGAAGTAGTAGAGGCCACTGTTTTTAAAAAGAAAAAGCAGGAACACTCTTTAGGTGAAAGTTTTAATGAATTCAGTTTCAGCACGAATGATGATTTAAAAAAGAAAAAACATAAACGTGATTTAGATGAGAGTGGTCGTAAGTTGAGTAGTAGTAAGGATGTCAGCTTATCACAGTCAAATGAAAGCTACAAATTAATGGACAATGATGTCTGAGAAGGAAAAAAGAGAAAGAAAGACAAATAATTTGCTATTGTAATTTGTAAATAAATATTTTAATAAATTGAGTTAATTGTTTCTTCCCTATCTTTTTGAAAATTGGATTATTGGCAAAATCTATTTTACTGTGGTTCTACAGTAATAATTGATGTGTTCTAAGTACATGCATTGTACTCGAATTTTACAGAAAATAAACAAAATATTTCAAATAAATTCAGTAGTAGGTCTGATTTTTTAAAAATGATTACCAAAAGGTAATGTTTCAAAGTACAAATTCAGAAATATGTTTTTTTTGGGTTTTTCAAACGAATTATTGAAGCATATTAATCGCAAGCAAGTTTAAAAAAATGAAAGCTAAATTCTGCTACTTTTATCGATTATTATTTGGAATAAAATTTTAATGTTCTATGACAAGAAACAAATAAAACCTCAATTAAATCAATTACCTGCACATTTATATTTAAATAATGAAGGAATTTTAAATACCTAATAAATAATGGAATCCTCTTAAGACAGTTCTATCTATTAGTTGGTAGAATAGAACTCGCCAATTTGTGGTGCAGAGGTTTGTAACTACTGTATAATTTACAGTGCAGTACAGCTAAATACAAATAGAAAACTGTACTGTTACTGGTGTTTTCGCAATTTAGGAGGGACTTAGCTTTTTAGTTAAAACGATCATGTTTTAAGATGACGCGACCACATTTAACTTAAAATTATTTATTTTTTTCTTTTTGCCTGAATGTTATAAAAAAGTCTTAACCATAAGGAATAGGCAAAGCAATAGAATACTTAGGTTTTTCGAGCGAATTAACAGTACTCCTTCGTTTTGTAATTAGGACAAAATCTGCTCAATATCACCTCTTAATATCGTACAAAATTGTAAATAATTAAACATAGAAACTAACTCGAATTACATTAAAATATTTCTAGTAAAATATTAGATGATCATTTAAGAGAACTCTGTTACAAAATATAGAAACTAGTACAATTTTAACAAACACCAAGTTTTATACAGAAATGTGTCTATAAAGATTCAACCATTATGTCAAAGATGTCGTTGACGAGCTACCACAACTACGTCACTGCGGTGCTCGTCACGCAATGCTTCCTCATTGTGTCACAACTCTTCTTGTTGTATAACATACTACTTGTACAACTAATTTAGTAATAAACTATTACGTAGTCTATGGACTAAAGTAGCAACTTAAGTTCCATTTTAAATCTCGAGGAATTAAAATGATTTTAAATCTCATGTATAACATAAAATAAATATGCTTTTTCTGTAACAATACAAGCAGTAAACCAGTCGATCCGTATAAACTTAAACGCCAGAGAAGTATTTATTTTGACGTTTAGTATATTTTTTATATTCATCCTCTACAATTTTATTTATAAGTATAACCCCTTTAATCCGTCTTCTTTGGAACTGGGGGTATAGTCGGAACGCAAAAAAACGTCGGGTTATCAGGAATAAATCACAGTACATATATATTGCAGTAATCGCAAGGTCATTGTACTGTATGAATGTAAAACTATACGTATATTGCTTAGTGTTAGAATATATTTGTGTATATTATGCTATTAGGATAAATGGATATTAAGTGCGTATGTGCAAAAACCAAGTGAAAGTGGGGAGGAAACGGTTTTAAGCAGTGAATAAGGATGGGTGTGCAGTTAAGGTGGTGCAATATAAAAATTTTCTTGTTAACCTTTTAAAGACGTGTTTATATACAAATAGTTTTATTGACCCAGCTATTTATAGTAAGGCAGCGTAACGTAGAAAGCCAGCGATGAAGGTTGCCAGTAAGCACGTCGTCCGTTAATGTAAATAAAGCTAGTGTATTATAATGTAATAAAAATTGAAAAAATAGGTTGAAGCGAAATATTTTATTGTTTCTTTAAAACGTGCACGTTGCGTTAATCAAATTTCATTATAATTTAGGCTATGAATAAAAAAGTGCACAATATAGTGTCATGTTCAATACAGAATTTATTTTTTTCTTTACCAAATCGCAACTTTGATATGTACTATTACTTAAAAAAATAGTCAGTTATAGGTTTTTGTTTAGCAGATGAAAGTCTACACTTAGCTGCCGTGTTCCTCCATTTCTTGATCTTGATCCACAAAATGTCCATTGGAGTTCTATCCCCAGCCTTAGTACCAATGAACATAATCCTGCAAAAAACTTTGGTTAATAAGATAAAGTGGGACGAGGAATTCCCAAAAGATGATAGGGAGAAATTGGGAAGTTGGTTTACACAATTTTCTTGTTTAGAATAAATAAGAATTCCGCGGTTGGCAACAAAAAAGAATAAAGCATACATTTACAGATGCGCGTTAAAACTGCTATGCAGCTGTTATGTTTCTAAGAGTTAAAACAAAGAATTCGAAAATATCAGTTCAACTGATGGCGGCATAAGCGCTTGTGGCACATGGGAAGCCGATGACTATCCTTCGATCGTAGCTACTGAGTTGTTTGATTGAAAGTCGTTTAACCAGTTGTTCAGTAAAATATGTGTTGCAGTTGGAAAACGCAAAATAATTTTATTGGACTGACTTATTCAAAGTCTTGGGAAGGACTAAACGGCCGACAGCCTTGTCCAATTTTTGTGGAAAATCAAGTGATGAAGATTGTCGTCCATAATTATGTGGAGAATTAGAGACATATATTTCAGGAGTACTTAATCTCGCTGATCTCCCGCTTTCCAGAGGATGCTTGCCAGCCCAATTCCTAGAGTCTAGATAGTGGGAGGGACAAGTTTGGCTAAAGTAAACCGAAAATATGTGGCCAAGCGGTTCATTTTGACAAACAAAACGTGGAGACTGACCGTCAGAAAACTCTTGCAACAACAGCATCCACAATCATTGAAAATGTCAAGAAAGGTTTAACCTTTACTCAATGACTGCGAATTTTGAGATGGATGCTGCTATTCGTTAATAATGTAAGAAGAAATTAGAGTTTTAGAACCCACTTGAAAAAAGTTAAGGAAGGCAATCGAGAAATCAAAACTCGTCACTAAACTCATTATGAAGACTTATTTGAATAATTGTAATTTTTTATTTTCTAAACTGAAAGAACGATATTGGATCTTTCAGACAGAAATGCCATAAAAACAACCCGTTTTTTCGCCAAGTCAATTTTTCAAAATTAGCGCTCCTTCCCCTTCGCCATATGGAATATGCTGATGTGTTCAAGTTGGTAGCCATCGACTTGACCGGTCCACTAATGTTGAAAAATAAAACTAAAGCATAGATCGTCATCTGGACATGTGTTGTCTACCGGGCTGTCTACCTTCAATTAATTTCAACGTAGAGATTTTGTTGCTGCTTTGAAGATATTAGTTCTAAAGTTTGGTTGTCCTCGGATTATCCTAAGTGATAATGGGACAGAGTTTGTAGGTGCTCATAATCGTTTTAAGTCATTAAGTTAGAACCAAATCTAAAAGAACGGGCAGCTCTTAGGCATGCTTTAGATGATGAAATAAATTTGCAGCCGATCCATCCCCAAATATTTCTGAAACCTCGGTCAAATGTCAAATTCTCCGAAAATATTTACGAGGGCGAAATATTGAGTCTGCGGAAATATGTGCAAATCTTGAAGGTAGAACTACAGCGACGATTTGTGAAGACATCACATGGTGGAAGAACTGGTTTGGCCGTAGGAACGTGAGGTGAGTGTATGGAGAAGATATTTCTGGAAAAACGGAAGACGGGGTACTGACGCGTTTGGTTCAATGGCTGCAGCCTCTTGAGATGTACAGTACCTTGCAAGATGAGAAAAACATTATTACTAAATTGGTAGAGGCATTAGGAAATCAGAAAGACAATAAGCGTAGATAAATTTGTTACTTTTGGGTTTAAATTTTCTTAAAATATATTTTCTTGTTCATAATTAATTTTTATTTTCCATATTTATACTAATTACATGTATTTCGTTTCATGTTTCGACTAAATAGATTTATTTATTTATTTAATCGTATGGCACATTTTAAATAAATGTAATATTAATATAGTTACTAGCATTAATTATCATTATAGTGATCCTTGATTTTTCTTCTTAAAAAATTGTAGTAACTATTAATAAAAAATGATACAAATGAAATAGAAAAAGGAGAGCAAAAGGGGAAAAGTAAGATACAAGAAAATGGGATGATGGAAACATGTATGGATGAGAAAGAATAAGAGGAGTAGAAAGATAAGATGGAAAAGAAAGAAAGGGCAAAAAAAGAATTACAACAGATGTTAGAAAAGAATGAAAGGCAAAAGGCAACGAAGGGAGGGGGGGAAGGAAACAAGATTGATGAAGACTAATGTAAAGGACAGAAGAAGAACAAAGGAATGTAATAATAACAATATATGGAAAAGAAATGAAAACAACAAAAAGAAAAATAGAAAAGGCAGTTAGTGAAAATGAGTAAGAAAAGTAAATCAATAGGTGTAGATTTTATAAAAAATGAAGGGAAAAAGAGGGTCATGCAAATCAAAAGGTAAAGAGAAGAGGAAATCTATGGGCAAGAAAATAAATGGACAAAGGAGAAAATGATTATAGTTATGTGAGGAAAAAGGATGGATAATAATGAACGGCAAATGGAGGAAGAGGAAAAAGCAGATCTTACGTTTAACAAAAAGGAAGGATGGGAAACAGAGAAGGAAGGAACAGGGAAAAGGTGGAAATGCAGAAGAATAGTGTAGAAGAATTCAGGAAGAAAAGAAAAGAATTTACAGAAATTTGTCAAACAAGAAAGAAAGGATACAAAAGAAAAGGTAAAAAAAAAAAAAAAAAAAAGGAGGGACATTTAAAAAATAAAGAGAGTGGGTGGTGTGGGGGGGGTTGTGGGGGGAGTGTGGGGGAGAAAAAAAGGAAAAAACATGGAGGAAGGTTAAATAAAGACAAAAGAGAGTTAAAAAAAAAAAGAATGAAAAATTTGAAAATTAGTAAAAAAGAAATTGAAGAAAAAAAAAAACGAAGGACCGAAGAAACTATGAGGGAGTTTAAAAAAGGGAAAAGAGTAAAATGGATAAGAGAAAAGAATGAAGGAGAGAATGAAAAGCATACATGAATAGAGTTACGGAAAGAGACAGGACTTCTACAACAATGAGTCTAATTTACAAAGGATGGATAGGAAACAAATAAAAAATTACAGAGGAATAAGTCTAATGAATGTCGGATATAAAATATAAGCGAGATACCAAGAAAAAGCTAGAAAAGGAAGTAGAAGAAAAATTAATATCAGATTGAGAGGTGGGATTTAGAAGAGGAAGAAGTACGATTAATAGCATATACGTGCTAAAACAGTTAATAAACAAACAGATGGATAAAAAAGAGAAAATGTTGGTCTTGTTTGTAGATTTGAAAGCAGCTTTTGATATGATGTTCGTTAAGTCCTTGCTTGTTTTCTTTATATATTGGAGATCAGATGGGGAAATGAAGCGACATCAGGTGGGAGGAATAGTGGTATGAGAAAAAAAAGTTTAGATATTATCATATACGGACGACATAGTACCATCAGCAAAAAATAAAAAGAGATGAAAGGGGTAAAATACTTGGAAAAATGTTAGAAGCAATTGTAGGTAAAACAAAAATTATGGAATTTAAAAGAAATAAAGGGAGAAAAGGGAAAGAACATTGCGTTGGGGAGAGGAAGAAGTAGAATCGTGAACAAATACAGGTGTTTAAGAAAAAACTGAAACTACGACAATAAAGATAAAGAACAAATAAGGGAATTGGAAAGGAAATAAAATAATTGGCAAACTGTGGTGAATAGGAGAAATAATATTTGGAAGAGGCTTAGAAAAAAGACGGTAACTATTTGAGAGGATAGTCAAAGGAGTGATGATGTACGAAACAAAGATGTAGGGAAGGAAATAATGGGTAGAATAGAAAGATACAAGAGAAGTACTGGAAGTCAATATTAAGATAAGATAGAGAAATATCAAAATATATCGTGCAGATGAACTAAACATAGAAAAGAAGAAAATATAAAAGATAAAAAAGTGAGAACTAGAAAAAGCAAGAGAAGTACTGAAAGTGAATATTAAAACCAGAAAGAAAAAACACTAGGATAAAAAGTGCAAGAGAAAATAGAAAAGATAAGAATAACAGAAAAAGATAAGAATGGATAGAACTAAAAAGATACAAGAGAAGTACTGAAAAGTAAATATTGAGATTAGAAAAGGAAACACTAGGATACACAGCGCAAAAAGGAAGTAAACGTAGAAAGGATAAGAATACAAACAGGAAAAAAAGAGGTGAGGCATAGAGAGGAGAAAAGAGAATGGGATATTATATGAATGTTGAAACAAAATAGTAATTCAAAAAATAAAGAATAAAGAAAGTAAAAAAAGATTAAACTTCAAAAGAAAGTATATCAAGAGAGGAGATAAAAAGAGAAGAAATAAGCATGAAAGCATGAAGATACTGAGAAAAGATCATGATACACAAATTCAAGAGAGAAGAGCAAGAGAAAAAGGAGGAAAATATAACGAAAAGTATTGGAAGTATATTACAGAAGAGATACCCAGATAGGAGAGAAAGGATTGAAGGAAAAACGATTGACGGGAAATAAATAAAGGAAGAATACATCCTAGTAGGAGGACGAGGATAGATTGTGCAGATTGTGTGGAGATGGACGGAAGTACTTAGAACATATGAAAGAACGAGGTAATAAACTAAGAGTGAAAGGAACAGTTAGAAGGATACTGTTAGGGGTTAAGGAGGAAAGAGTCAAGTAGACGAGGGAATTAATGAATAGAATAAAGATATTGAATAGAGAATAATAAATGAAAAATAATTTTGTTGGCCTAACAATTTATATAAAATAAACTGCTGCCGATAAAACTTTTATTGTTAGTTTTTTCAGGAAGAAGGAAATGGAAAAAAGGAAAGATAGAGATAGATGAATACAAAAGGTTAAAAGTAAAGTTTAAGGGAATATGTGCAAAAAATTAAGAAGAACATAAAAAACAAAACGAAATAAAGATTAGAGAAATAAAAAATGACGGACAGGTATGGGAATTCATTAATAAATAAGAAAAAAAGAGGAAGGATGGAAGCAAATATAGATGAGGAAAAATGGGAAGAACACTGTAAGAAGTTAGTAGTAGGAGAGAGTAAAAAAAAATGAAGAAGTTGGAAAAAAGGATAAGACACAGAGAGGGTGGAATAGGAAAAGAATAAATGGAGAGAGCAATAAATAAAGTAAAAAAGGAAAAGCAGAAGGGACGGAAGAAATACAAGGAGAACAATGGAGGTACATCGGAGAAGGAACGAGAGAAAAAGTAAGAGAAGAGAACTATAGAGGAGTGAGTATAATGAATGCGGGCTATAAGATATATGGGGAAAATAGTTAGAAAAAAATTGGAAAAAGAAATAGAATAAAAAGAATATAATACCGGATTGGAAATCAGATTTAGGAAAAGAAGAGGAACGATAGACAATATATACATATTAAAACACATAA
This sequence comes from Abscondita cerata, assembly GCA_030710515.1. NCBI lineage: Eukaryota > Metazoa > Arthropoda > Insecta > Coleoptera > Lampyridae > Abscondita > Abscondita cerata. Next base: position 155,832 of record JALBCR010004405.1, read on the forward strand.
TCAATAAAGAGTTAGCAAAGAAAGGAGGAAAGATGTACGCAATATTTCTAGACATTAAAGCGGCATTTGATAAGGTGGAAAAAGGGGATTATGGAAAAGGATGGAGGAAGTAGGAATAAAACAGAGATATAAAAATGCAATAGAGGAAATATACGAAGAAACAAGGTGTAGAATAAGGGTAAGGAGCAAGCTAGGTAGAGAATTTAGGACGGAAAAAGGACTAAAACAGGGATGTCCGCTAGCCCAATCTTATTCTCGATATACATTAGTGATCTTGAGGAAGAAATGGAAAAAAATCAAGTAGAAGGAATAATAGTAGGAAGGAAAAGATATGGGTTTTAGCATACGCGGATGACATTGTGGACAATAGCGAGAAATGAAGAAGAAATGAGAGGAGTAGTTAAATTTATGAAGAAATACCTGGAAAAGAAAAAAACTAGCAGCAAATGTCGGTAAAACAAAAATTATGGAATTTAAAAAAAGAAAAGGAAGAAGAAAGGAAGTGAAATGGTGGTGGGGAGGAGGAGGTAGAGAGAGTAGACAAGTATAGATACTTAGATTACAACATCAGATATGATAACAAAGATGGAGACCATATAAAAGAGATGAAAATGAAAGGAAATAGAATAGTAGGACAAGTATGGGGTTAGGGAAAGGATATTTGGTAAAGATATAGAGAAAAGGAGATGGATGTTTGAAAAGTTGGTAAGAAGTGTGGTACTGTATGGAGCGGAGATTTGGGGTTGGAGGGAATGGCAAGAGCTGGAGAAGATACAGGAGAAATACTGAAGGTGGACGTTAGACTAGAGAAGGAGACACCGGGGTATATAGTGGAAGAAGAGCTAGAAATAGAAAAATAAGGATACAAGCAGGAAGAATTGCAGTAAGGTATGAAGAAAAATGGAAGTAGGAAGGAAAATGAAATACTATATGAATGTTGGAAAAAGATCGAGGCACAGAAGGTAAAATATGGGGAAGAAGAAAGAAGAAAATACTATGAAAGAGTGGGACACGCGAGAGAAGAGATAAAGAGATTAAAAGTGGGGGAGAAAGATGGAAGAGGAAATAATTGCAAGAGATAAAGATACTCAGAAGCAGGAAAGAAAGGCAAAAATAAAGGTAGGAAAATATAACGAGAAATACATAAAAATAATGACAGACAAGACACTAAAGTACATAACAGAAGAAAAGGAATGAATGAAATAAGAATGATTGCAAGGTTCAGAATGGGTAATGAAGAAAATGAAAATAAATATTGGATGAGTGATGAGGAGAGATTATGCAGGTTGTGTGGGGATGAATGGGAAAATATAATACATATGAAAGAGGGATGCAGGGAAACAAGACACGAGGAAAAGGAATGGAAGTTACTACTAGGGAGAGAAAGGGGAAGGAAAACAATGGATGAGGGAAGTGTTGGAGAAGAGGAAAGTGATGGAGAGGAAAAGAAAAATACTGAAAGCTTAGAGAAGAGAGGGATGGGAGGTTGAAGAGAGAAACAGGAATTAGTTATTCAAAGAGGTGGACTTTAGGATTAGATAATAAAGACCAGGATACCTAATAATTCAAACAGGAAATAGAGCATTGAAACTGAAGGAAAAGATGGAAAACAGGAAAGAGAATAAAATGCTGTACAAATGTTAGAAAAGATAGAGGAACAAAAAGTGAAATAAGGTAAAGAAGATAGGAAAGCATATTATCAAAGAGGAGAATACGCAAAAAAAAAAATTAAAAAAGCTAAGAGGTGAAGGAAGAAGATGAAAGAAGAGATAGTAAAAAAAGACAAACATAACCAGGTGCAGGAAAGAAGAACGAAGATTAGACAAGGAAGATATAACGACAAATACAACGATTTAATAATGGATGGAATCAAATATGGATAAAAAGAAAATGATTGTTAAGGTTTTTTAGTTAAATTTCGTATTTAGTATTAAGTTTAAAAATATTTGTGAAAGAACCGAATCACTTTGTTATTTTAAAAAGACAAATAAATTTGATTTTTTGTTAGTTTTTCGTATCACATAAAAACATCTCAGCTTCGATTTTGGTTCAAGGTTGCCAAAGCGGATGTATTATCAACTTCGAGATTCTTTAACAGAGCCGTGTGTAAATAGAAAAGATGGTAAAAAACTGGTTAAAAAAAGGTTTCTTATAATCAAATTTTGCATAAAATAAAATAATTTTGAAAAATACAGGCGGTTCCCAAAAATCTTACTCAATTATTTTATATTGAACATTCTATATATTATTTTTAGATTTTCTGTTTATTTCAAGGTGAGTTTCTCTTACATTTTCTATCCCTAAACGACAACGTTTATAAATTATCTTAGTTTTCACCAGAAAATTGACGGTTACAATGTGTAAGAAATATAATCAGATGAAGATGAAAAGTGATGAAGATAAGTTAAAAGTGTTGTATCGATTTCTTTTCTCAAAAGTTCTTAGTATTGTATTTATAATTGAATCACTATATCTTGTTAATCACAGCAAAGTAGGTCTAATGCGTAAAAGTTATTTATGTATCAAGGAACTACAGTTTGATTTTTCATAACCAATATGTTTCAGTTGTAGAGGCGATAACCGAGGCAAATAAAACACGTAAGTCATGAAAAAGAACTTTAGTGCCGAGGTACATATTATATTTTTTCCGAAATCCCAAAATGTAATCAGCTGTTTTCTTTTTACGTCAAATGTTTCCACCGCGCATGCGCGATTCTAAAATTTACATACATTTTACACATCTCTACCGGCGAAAATGTGAACATAAAAATCGTTGTATAATGAATTACTTTAGTGCCGATTTTATATATTTTACTGTCGATTTTTTTGTACTTTAGTGACGATTTTGGAAAAATAATGATAACACATAGTTACCTACCTTACGTTTTTGAATTGCTTCCACTTGTCGGCATTTTATATATTACGTTTGGAACTCGTTACGTGTTAAGCGTGAACACGAATAACTTTGCGTAAAGACGTATATAAACAACAATCAATTCAAAATATATTCAAAAATATACAAGCTCCATTAAGTAAATAGTACAAAGAAAAAGTAATATAGGTTACAAATAACTAATCTTGTTGACTACGTTTTTTAAGGGCATCTACTAACTGTTCCAATTTTTGAATTCTTACTTCAGAAACACTGCTGCTCCCTTATTTTAACTTTCTCACTCTTCATATGTTTTACTAAGTCTTTGAGCACCATGTTCTCTTTAAGTACATGATCGAACTTGATTAAGCGACAGTTTGCTAAAAATATTACTCTTAAATTCTTCGAGAGCCATCTGCACCCCTTCACATTCAACTTCCAGCATGTGCTTTTGACCTGTCAATTGCTCGTTATATGCCATTACTGCTTTATACGATTTCGACAAGTCTTGGTGTTGCTGTTTCAATCCCGTGTTCTCTATTGTAACTTCTTTATCATGTTTCATTATACTATTTAGTTTATTGCAATTCAAATTGTTTTCGGTGTTAAAATTCCGTTTTCAAATTTTAGTTTATCAGTTTCTTTGTGGAGATTAAAATATTTCTTTTTTAAAGCATCTAGCTCGTTAGTTAGATCGGCGTTGCGACCTTTTAAACTATCGACTTCGTTGTGAAGAAAACATTTCTCCGACGTTAATTGAGATTGAGCTTAATTATTCTATTTCTTAATGATACGTTTTCATCGGTCAAAATCTGCGTTTTGGTTCTTATTTTCTTTGTCTGAAAGCAAACACAGATTTAATATAAACCATTCTCGTTAAGTAAATACCAAATCAAATACTGATAAGAACATTTAGGTGAAATTGTTATCGAACTTATTCACTTCATGACTGAGTAAGACATAGAGATAATATATTTAAATTTGTTTTTGGTGAATATAACTGCTGCAGTAATAAATGTTTGAATTTGACGTGGCTTAGAGATCCTAATGAACCACATTTGAATCACATTTTTTTTTTATTTTTACTTATCTTAATTAGATTTTGTGCCAATATCTTTAAAGTAGGTGACAATCTTAATAGTATCTCAATTGGTAGTGATCACAGAATGGTAAAACAATAATAGAAATCAATATAAAGAGAGAAAGATCTAAGCTGATATCGAAAGTACGAAACCTAGAGATGGAATCCCATAGATAACTCCGATGAATACAGAGAGGCTCTAAAAAATGACTTAGAAGGTATTGAAAATCTGGGAACCGACGTTGAGAACTTAAATGAAAAAAATATGTACAGCATTGCAAGAGACACGTAAAGATATGAACCAAAGAGAAGAGAAAAGAAGAAAAACTGTCTAGAGGCACAAAACAGCTACTAACGAAAAGAAGAGAACTACAGAACAAATACACCACAAACAACGAGGAACTAAGACAACTAAATAAAGAAATATCAAAGGCTATAAGAAAACATACCAGAAAATTTAATACAGAGAAAATAAATACAGTGATTGAAAACAACAAGAGTCTTAAAGTTTTACGTAGAAATTTAAAAGTGGGAAAAACACAACATCTGCAAACTAGAAAATAAGGCAGGGCAAGTGACTACCAACAAGGATGAAATTGTAAAATTGTCGAAGACTTCTATGAAGAACTTTATAGAAAACCAGATGAAGAAGGTACCTATCCCAAGAATACTGAACCAGGGCTCTGAAGATGTACCAGACATAACCTACTGTGAAGTAAGAAAGGCGGTGTCTGAGATGAAGAATAATAAGTCACCAGGAGAAGACGAAATTGTTATAGAGGCAGTAAAGGAAGGTGGACACATAGTTATTAAAGCCCTATGTAAATTATTTAATAAATGTCTACATCAAGGAGTAACACCTTCAAAGTGGAACAACGCCACTATAGTAATAATGCACAAGAAGGGGAACATTGGTAATCTAGCAAATTACAGACCCATTAGTCTCCTATCCCACTTTATGAAGATCATTGCTAAACGCCTAACTGCAAAATTAGATTTTTACCAGCCGAAAGAACAGGCAGGATTTAGAGCAGGGTACGGTACGAATGACCATTTACATACAATCAAGACCCTTATAGAAAAATCAACAGAATATAATAAACCTCTCATCCTTGTTTTCGTAGACTATGAAAAAGCTTTTGACTCAACCAGCCAACAACATATGCTCAAATCATTAACAGACTGCAGAATTGATTACAGGTACATTGCACTGATTAAGGGTATATATGAGAAAGCAACGGCGTGTGTAAGACTACATAAAAACACAAGAACATTCCGAATAGAACAAGGTGTACGTCAAAGAGATACCCTCTCTCCAAAGCTGTTCACCACACTGCTCGAACATGCCTGTAAGAAAATCGATTGGGGGGAAATGGGCCTAAATATAGACGGTGAAAGATTAAATAACTTAAGATTTGCAGACGATATCGTCCTTATCACCGACCGTATAGATCAAGCGTCCATGATGTTGGAAAAATTATATAATGCTTCAAGGGAAGTTGGCCTAAGAATTAAGTTTGCTAAGACGCAAGTCATGACAAACCTAGTCCCCAGTGAAAACATAACTATTGGAAGCAAATCTATTGAACAGGTCACCACCTACAAATATTTGGGTCATGCGATCCAAATAGGACGGGACAACCAGACGTGCGAACTTCTCCGGAGAGTAGGCTTGGGGTGGGCATCTTTGGAAGATTAAAGTATGTTTTCAAGTCGGATATTCCCATCAGTCTAAAACGAAAAGTATACAATCAGTGCGTATTACCAGTGATGACATACGGAGCCGAAACATTGACGCTTACAAAAAAGTCAGCAAAGAAACTGCGTGTCACCCAACGGGCGATGGAGAGGGCTATTCTGGGTATTTCCCTCAAAGACCAAATACCAAATGAGATTATTCGCCAAAGAACAGGTGTTATAGATGGAATCGAAAAAATAACAACAAGTGGAACTGGGCCGGCCACGTAGCTAGAAGAACGGACGGAAGATGGTCTAAAAAACTATTGGAGTGGCGTCCGAAGCGCGAAGCTTATCGTAGTAGAGGGCGCCCCCCCACACAATGGACCAATGACATCAAAAGAATCTGTGGTAGTTGGATACAAATGGCTCAAGATAGAGCAGAGTGGCAAAATAAACGAGAGGCTTATGTTCAGCAGTGGACTACTATAGCTGAGTGATGATGATGATGATGAGGTGACAATCAAGAAAGGCTGTGGGGATTAGCTTACAAAATATTCAAATTCAGGTTGAACGCGGGGTATGTAGTTCCTAGAAAAAGAAAGAGCCAGCATAAACGCCAAAGTGACAGTCCGAATGAAGCCAAAAAAACTAAAATAGCACTTTTATTGTCCAGCAGGCTAGGAGACAGAAAGAAGCTTCATACAAAAGAGTATTAGACAGAACCAAAATGATAGTACGATCAAGTAGATGGATTTAATCTATTCCTCAATTATGAATTTACTGAGAAGAAAGGTATAAGAAACCTATTAAACTTGATTTATAAGTCAAGGTACTAATGCTTCTATGCAAAAAATGCGGTCACAATGAAATGACGGTGATACTAAATTCCCACACTTAGAAAAAACCTAAACTACCCAGCGTAGCACCTTTGTGAGATTTTTTCAAATTCTATAGATCAGCCGACGGAAAGGATCTTACCGTAAATGCAATAAAGGAGGAAAGAGCCTCCTAAAATTGTCCTCTTTCTAGATAACACAGTAAAGTGCGTTCAAATGAACCTCCATCGTGCACAGGCAGCTTCTGATTTGCACACAGCATAAAAATTGTGAAATTAGTTTAAGAACTCTGGGTTAATGAGGAACCATATGCAGACTAAAAATCAACAACATCAAGTTGAGGGTTTTCCGAGGGTAATTCTAATCAATAAAACCATGATGAGGATCTTTTCGGAATACATTTACACTGATGTAAATATAATTAAAGGTGATCTTCACTTCAACATACTTCTCTCGAAAGAAGCACAAAGCGCCAATCGACTTGGTAAAACACCTCACCGGCTACTGTAAGGGAAACGAAAAGCACTCAATTAACCAGGATTAACCAGGAATTCATAATACAGTCTAACAAGAGCAATTAATGACCTAGAAGAGACAGTCTTTCTTACAGCAAAAGCTATTACAAGAAACCTATGAGGCGAACTGTTTTCTAAAAACTAAAAAAACTGACAGTCGAGTACGTTGATGGTACATATGTAAAAGCAAAAGAACTTCCCGAAAAACATTTTGTGAGAACGCTAAGTACCAAAAGATTTCTTAAAAGATATTCAAGAAAACATAGGTGCACTGAACTTACAAAGCATTTTCCAGACGTATAGCACCATGTGAAATAAGAATTCATAGAAATCAGAGCAAAACTATAAGGTTTATTTAGGCTGTAGCATCCATCCTTTAAGAGTTAAGATAAAGTATTCAGAGTGTCATTCGACAAAAACAGGATATATTAATTGCAACACTGATAAAAATATTTAAATCCAATGGAGGATAGAAATTATTTAAACCCAAGAGCGGTGAGAAGCCTTTATGTTTAATAGAGAAACTGACAAACCAATTTTCAAGATGTCTTGACCAATTGTAAGCTAAAATGATTCTCTGAAGTTTTTTCACATATGACTTCCTTTTCAAGATATTGTGCTTTAAAATTGTCAACCCTACTGGTGTTTTTGATGTTTTTGTACTTAAAATTAACTTAGTAGGTCAAAACAATTAAAGAAAATCTAGGATATCAATTAACAATAGATTAACAAAGTCAACTTTTATTAACAACCCAATAAAATAAATTAAAAAAAGATTCTTAATCGTTCCCCTCACCAACAGCTATGGACATGTAAATTCTTCGATTAAGTTGCCCCTCCCAATTATAATTTTCCACGTTAGTCCTGATTTGGGTAAATGATTCTTCCAATAAGTTCTTCTCTTCCTCTGATAATAAACCAGAGTTTTCGTATGACCCCAAAAGTAAAAATCTAATGGATTAAAATCTGGAAACCGTGGTGGTCAACGGATAGACTTGTTCTTCCCAACCCTTCAAAGCAGAAAAAGGCACACTGTATAGTGCGATGATCGGGCGCCCGTCGCAGCGAAAATCTAATGGCGTACTCTCCTCCCTGGAGTTTTTATTACAAAATCCATAAATAAACACTATATCGGCATATTCATCGTTGCTGTACTTAAACAGCATGATAAATTCGTTATTGGAAAAGTAATTAACGCAATTCGTAGAAAAATACCAAACATAATCATTGTCATGATTTTGTCCAGACAGACTCAACACAGGCGTTAGGATTACAAAAATTAAAATAATTCATTATATTGTTTTTGGAATTTATTGTGATACTGTGCTTTACACTAGATATGACAATGGTAAGTATGTAGAGAACTCGATCACATCATGACCATAACTCGGTAGAGCTGATAATTGTAAAGCGCAATATCTCAAAAAAGAAGCACTATACGAATACACTTCAAAGAAACATTTTAGCTTAGAATTGGTCAAGGAGCACTTCTACAAAGTTTGGACCATACCTGGTTAGACACCCTAAATAAGAACGGATGTACTAATTGATAAACCTTTAAACAAAAATTAATTTACGTATCAAAATAGCAAATCAGTTTTACACAAACTTGTCACAACTAAAAAGGAACACTTGAATCAAGAGAGATAGTCCTATCAGACTTTATGGACATACAGCTTATAGTTCAATTATTCATTTTCTGGGTTATACCGATGACATAACAAAAACTGTGAGAGGCAAGCATGACTCCATCATTGGAGAGAGAATGCAATATGCTATGAGAATAACACTAGACTGATGCATTATAGAAGACCTGAGCGTAAATCCAAATTAAATCAAGGTTGTACCACTTACGAAACGAATTAATAACTATTGAAAATTTAGTCTAGGACCCTTTCTTGGTAGAGCAGGAGTAAAAACAATTAAAATTGTTAAAATGGCCGGCGCTTTCTATGTGAGGGCTTTATCAACTTTTGTCTCATTGTCAATATGTTTTGATAAAGCTCCCACATAGAAAACAAAACGTCGGCTATATTAACATTTCAGTTGATTTTGTTTTTCACCTCTACCTAGAAAGAGTTTTAGATCAAATTCTACATTGATACAATTTTTTGAAAAAATCTCACTTTACTCACCTTAAAGCAAAGTATCTCTAGTATCCAACTAAAATGATCTATTGACCCCTCTCAAAGATTGAAATACCAGATGGTGACTCTAACCAAAATTCACATGGAAAAGTCACTTGTAGTTTAGTGGGGAAAGATTGACCAAAGTTCAGCAAATGCCATGAGAATAATACCTACCGCCGTGATTAAGATTCCGTTTGGTTTGGATACCATACTAGTGGTAATCAAGAAGAAGGCAATTGCGGCAAATTTTATTTTGAACACGAAAATGGTTTTTGACCACAAATTGACAACAAGTTCGGATCCCTGAGTAGAAAGTAATAGAAAGGGCTAATGTGTGCGGAGAGACCACATATGTAGTTTACAGATAGACCAAAAATAAAAAAAAATAGTGTGGGTTGTGGAGTGGTAGCTCCAAAGTCTAAACGACACGTAACGCTTGATGAAAATGGCATCATCTTCCAAGCAAAAGCATATGCTATTCAGATGCCTCTAAAACGTCTGATTACCAAGAACCGACGCAGACAAAGAATGATGTGAGGATTCAAGCAAGGCAACATCCTGAAGCCAATAGTTACGAGTGCTATCGATTTCTAAACTATCTGGCAAAAAAATAAAGTTGAGATTGTCTGGATGAAATAATACAAAGGAGTACTAGGCAAAGATGATACTGATTAAAACGAAACTTGTCTCAGTTAACCTTTTCTAAGACGATCTCTCATGTAGGGTTTTGACCAAAAATTAGTATGTCTCAAACACTCATTCATTTACCTAAATTATTAATAGAGGTAAAAAATTAGTGCCGTCTAGATTCGGGTCTAACAGCTCTCGCTTACTTCTTCCTAACAAGCGGTCATTTTTTTAGAAGTCCTTGCGTCTCCGATGTCGGATGTAGACTAGCTACGGCCATTAGACCCAAATCTAGACGGGAAAGCTTATACCAATTTGTTAAAAAGAAGGAGGTAAAAGATCTGAGAAAGGCGACGTCGAGACAATATTATGTGTGTTTGACTACTTATGCAGTTTCTCAGTAATTATGGTTAAACTTGCATTCAATAAATCGTACCAACGTTATTAGCTAAGTCAAGAAAATAAAAATAAGCGCCAAAAAAAAGGAAGATGTAACATCGTCACCAGGTATAGCAAGTTGTATGTAATGGGGTAAAGAAATTAACCCGTTCGTTAGAAGCAAAAAATTCACGTGGTGAACGTAAAAAACTAGTAACACGACACAGGAAGAAGAAGATACAAGACAGTCAAAAGGCGAAACACAGAACAAAAATTAGACTATAAAACAATTAAAAAAGAACAACAATTTACAAACATACAACAAATAGAGGAGTGTAAAGTATGCTAATGAAGAAACTCAAAAATAAGTATGAAGAACGGGAAGTATGTTGGAGCTAACAAAAACGTTTGCTGTGAAATTAAAAAAAAATGTAACAGAAATACAATCGTAGCAAAAGCTACAATAAAAGCATAAATATTTGAATCACATAAAAAATTAATCAAGAGTCTACGAAACCCGTAGCTTACAAACAGGCGAGGAACAAACATATAAATTAACACAAAATAGTAAACAAACTCAAACCCCGTCTGAGAACAGACAATGAGTCAAATTTATTGAAAATATGGACCAAGAGGAGAAACTAAAGAAACTTTGGAACAAAATGAGGGTTTATAAAAAACAAAAATAACGGAAGGACACCCCATAAACTAAATTCAGATAATATGACGTTGACTATATGGGTAGAAAAAAATACCAAATAATTAAGATGTTTCGAGAAAATAAATTTCAAGATTTAAGCAACATATAAAAAGGGCCGGTAGTACCTACCAACAAGCTCAAAAACAGAGTATAACAATGATACAGAAAAGAAGATCACAAAGCAAAGATGATCAAAGTGATTAATAAAATATTTGTTGTAAGAGAATGCACATAGAAACCTTAAGAAAATTGGTGAGTGGATATTTTCAAAGAGGAGGAAAAAGGCATTGTAATCTATGCATAGAAAGGGAAAGAATTAAAATTGAAAACTTAAGAAGTAAAAAGATAAAGAATGTTATTAATTGCTACTTAAAAAAATAGACATAAAAATTGTAAAAATAAAATTGTAAACACGAAAACGGTAAGGGGCGGTATAATAAAAGGAAAAGATATTAGAAGCACTTAAAAAGAAAATTATAGATATCCCTTGAGAACAAAGACAAAAAATAAAAGAAACGATACAACAGCTACAGCTGTCACCAGAAGAAGTCAAAATAGAACTGAATACATATAAAGTCGACAGATTACGATGCAACAAATGCTGGCCACTAAAGCACGTGAGCAAAAGAGTGCACAAGACCGGACAGAACAAAACACTGTCAGAGGTGTGCCGAAGAGACCGCAAAGAAACAGAATGCGAAAACGCATGGTCATACTGCGACAAACACAACATGCAAACCGTTAAAATAAAAACTACAAGAAGTTAAAAATAAAACAAATAAAAAAGAACTAAATTATTAAAAAGCAGAAAAAATCTAAAAAAGAAAATATGCAATTTTACAATTAAACACTAATTAAAGTAGAAAAGCCCATGATTTACAACAACGAAATATAAAAGAACAATACATTGATGTCATTCCTGGACCAAAGCCAAAGAAGAAAAAAAGTACCGATTGGTGTTGCAATTCTAACTGTAATAGTTTCATAGGAATAAATAAAAACCCAAACATAAACAAAGATAAAAATATAGTAAGCGCCCTATACAGAGAAGTACATCTTTTCTTTTTTGAATGATAAAATGAAAATAAAATTTTGAAAAATTATTCGAATTAGGAATACATGTTGTTACGGGTTATTTGTAAACAAACTAAAAAATAAATATATAGCAGTAGTTGAAGGCCTGCCGGCAGCTCTTTTAGTAGGAAGTGGTCGTGGGCTGATTGAGAATCGTTTGAAATGAAAGCCTCTACACTGCACAAAGAATTTATAAGGCGCCACCTAGCTCAATTAACACACATAGACACGATAAATAGATAATATCATTTAGAATAAATAGCAAAATATAATTATCAAATAATAATAATTCACGAGAGCGAGTTAAAACACAAATACAAATTCGAGGTCCCAAAATAAGTTGACAGTCGTAGCACCGATTAATCCCTACAAGCGATTCAATGTATTTGACAACAATACGGACAGTACCGGACCTTGGCTGATTATTAAATAGATTAAAAGCGCACAAAAATTGATCAGGTAACTTAAAAAATCTTTCTAGTTAACAAAATTATCTATGCAGCTCCAAAAAGGTACGTTGCTAAACTCACAACCACGACATGCATAAAAGAATTAACTTAACTTGTATAACTAGAAAGTCTTCGGTGTTCGACAATTAATCAGCAGATGTGACAGCTTCCGTATCCAAATATAATATTTTATTATCCAATGAAGAAAAAGGAAAAACCAAAATGGAGTCCGTTGATAACAGTTGCTGGGCTGCTCACAAAGAACCAGATAAACGGCTTATCTTGGATAGTGTCCTTGACCCGAGAAGGTTTCAAAGTAAATGAAAATTCCAGCGTTAGGTGATACCAGATCCACTTCGATATTTTATAATTTTCGGATTATTATCCTTGCCAGCATAACTATAATTAAATATCCATTGACTAATTAAAACGGTGTACGTCTGCAATGACCAGCAGAATAAGCCAATGGGTAAATCCACAAAAGAAAAAAAAGGTGCCTGCAATTAATAGAACCCGTAAGAGCAAATATTTTATTAAAACAAGGAAAGAAAAAAAAGTACTTACACAGGAACAGTAGTCGAAGACTTATTCCCTAATTTCACAGGAATGATTTTAGTTCAATCAAAACACATGTCTACTTGTTCAATTTTTAGACAGCATTTTCCATGTACACCTTTTTGCGACAGTCAGCAAATAGGAAGTAAGTTATAACTTTTGCAAATGCAGACAAATCATCGGGACTGGCAATTCCAAACAACTAAAATACTTAGGAAACTGTTCAATATAAAAAATGATATTTAAACGCATGAGTTTAAAGACGGCTGCCTATACTGTAGGGAGAAATAAACTTAAACTTAATAACAATAAAACAGTAAATATAATTTTTGGTCGTAAACATAAAATGTTTGGTGATTACGCTCGCCAAGTTAAGTATTTGGGCATTCATCTTGACTCTAAATTATAATGAGTCATACATATTGACACTTTAGCAACAAAGTTGTCCAAAAATATATTTGTAATTAGAAATTTAGTCAATCTAGTTCCAATTGATGTACTATTAACTGCGTACTACTCACTTTTTGTGTTACCCATTTTGTATGGTTTGATAGCCTGGGGTCAAGCACCACATTCATCTCGTATATTTGGGCTCCAAAGACAAATAATTCGCATTATGACAAATTTGAAGTATAGAGCCGACGTAAAACATCAATTGATCCACCTGCAAATACTCACTTTTCCATGTTTGTATATTTATCAGTCTTATTTATGTTAAAAAAAATCTAGCTAATTATACATTGAATAATGATATCCATGAGCACTGTACTAGAAATGCTTGTGATATAAATATTGATTATTCTAGACTTCTAGCTAACAGATGAGTATTAAAAATTTTAAATATGCAATTAAATCTATCTTAATAGATAATGCATTTTAATCAATTTTTTAATTTAAATTTGCGGTGTCTTTGTTCTGTGTCAATAAATAATATTGTATATTTTATCTGTAGATTCTTTACTGTTTGGGCGGTTGTATGCTGTTGAGTGCAAGCTATTTTTGACGTGTACAAATAATTTTTATAATTGTAACGTATAAATAATAATTCTATAAAAAAATGCGTTTAATGTAGTACGATGAAAAAAATTAAAATGGACATTAATTAACATAGATATTAACAACTATCTCAAACACTTGATGACCGATTACCTAAAAGGAGACACATTCTACGAAGAAACGATAAAAGTTCCAGCTGGTGTTCCACAAGGATTGCTGCTTGGCTCCACTCTATGGAACCTCTATTACGACTAGTGGTGGCAAAACCGTCAAAACCAAAAACCGATTTATCGATTTTAGAAAAAATCAATTAACCGAAAAAATTGATTAATCGTTACTTCACGAAAATCGTATATTAAAATCGATTTTTAAAACTGTTTCTAAAAAATCGATGTTTAATCATTCATTTTAAAAAGAATTTATATAAATAATTGTTTATTAAAATCTGCAGTAATAATTTAACTTTAAAATAATTTAACCTCCACCCTTCGAGCAACACACCTCTTTGTAATTGATATTGTATATTGTAGTGGTAACCCCATTAATGTTAATATTGTGAATAATACTAGAAGTAAGTGTTAAAAACGGTACTATTTTTAACAAAATCATTTAAAATTTCTAGGTTGTACGTTCTGCAGTAATATGAGGTTACAAGCTTTATACAAAATATTTTTTTGAAATTTTAATATTAATTTTACCTTTAAAATCATCTAAATAAATGACTCTTTAATAAATTTTTGTATGTGCAACTTTATTTTTCAAAAATTAATAGTAATTCTCTGTACATTATACTAGGAATAATAATTATCTATCTTTTTCTAGACCACCAAATCTGAACTGACTTTCACGATGTTACCAGTAATTAAAAACCACAAAGTAACCAACAACACATTCTTTCTTTAGTTGGCTTTGACAATAAAATCATTCAGCCACGAAACGTAATAACATGTGTTTGTGTAATCGAATATTAAATGTTACATATGCTACATAAACTTTTCTGTTGCACGTACTACGTTGTCCAAAAGGTAAAGAAGGTGGATATTTAGAAATTTTAAAGTAGTGGAATAGTGCAAATCCATATGTGTTGCCATTGGTCTTTAATATCAATTTTGATGCACTTCTAAATATTTAAATACAGAAAAAAATTAAGAGTGTTGCCACAAGTAGACGCTTCTTTTGCTAGTTAATCGACCTCGCAATTACCTTCAAATATTGAGTGACCCCTTATCCACTTATAGGAAACGCTTTTCCATGTATCTAAAAGTTCTTTATGATTGTATAGGATATTCTTTATTATATGGTTATGTAGATGCTTAAGTAGACGTTTTAATGATTCTAATACAAATTTCAAATCTGATAGAATGCAGTAATTTACACTAGTGTTGCTTATTTCTAGAGCCAAAGTTTAAGGCCATGAAAATTGCTACTGCTTCTGCTGTAAATATGAATCAGAACGAGTTTAACTTTTTGTTCAATGTATAACCATGTAACGGTTGTAGTTCACAAATAATAATAAAAGAAAGCGACGGCTTTAGCGATACAACCTAGAAAGAAGAACAATACTATTTCACTCGAAGTAGCGCACTAAATTCGTGGAGAATCCAGTATTTGTGGTAGTTAGCACAACAGTGTCCGGCTTAGTCGGTGAGTTGGGGAGTTGGAAGGTCCATGAGGAACTGTAAAGAAATAGACTGCTGCCTAACGAGGGGTAATAGAAAGAAATAAAACCGACCAACAGAAATTCAATAGGTTTTACTAAAGGTCTAATACGCTAAATCAAACACAAATCAAAAAAACAAATAGACAATTAAATGTAGCAAATAATACTTACAATACTAGGAGAATATGTGAGAAGTAAGAGAGATTGTCGCATAAGATTTACGGGTGTTAGCAACAACAATTTAATTAAAACTCGCAATCAATGTGTCGTAATTCAGTTAAGCTTTTGTTTGTTACACCCCAAATTAAAGTTCGCGTTCCAATTGAAGATTGGTTACTAAGGAAACTCGGCGTACACACGTCACTTACATACGGTGACTTAAAACTAATTTAAACTCGGAATAGCACGTTAAGTAGCTCCCGCCAACCCAAAAGGCCTTTTGTTTTAGTTTCACCCACTTTATCTAAAGCGCCCAAGCTCTTATAGAGCTAGTTAAAAACAAAACCAAACGTCGGTGATGGAGTCTACCACAAATAAAAATTTACTTATATGCTAGGGATTTACACCGTTAAATGTCACATGTACGCATGGATAGTAAATAGGTTTCTTAAACAGTAAACTTAGCTGTATTTTGTAGTAAGCACTTCCGAGAAGGAAGGTTCTTGTAGCGACAGTATTTGACAGTTTCAGAAGATAGGTAGCCCTAGGATTTTCCTTAGGAGAAATATACAACAAAGAACGGAAGGCAGATATGTTCCCTCGAAGTAACAAGTATGCAGCGTGAACCACCCCTCAGCCTGTTAAGTTCAACGGCCGTTAGCAGCTTAAATGTAGGCGAAACCGTAGTAGTCGTCAAGTTATATAGCAAAGGATTCTTAACTAGCCATTCCAGCACCCCCCAGAAATTATCCAGATTGTAATACACGAGTGAAGACACGTGCTAAAGCATAAGTCGTAATTAGAATTAACACAAACACGAGACAACAAAAGAAATGAAAAAGAAGTACTTACGTCGAATGCAGTCGGATTTACATCTACACATCAATTTAACTTGGAATTATTGAATTACACATTAATAATTTACGTGTAAAATTTTAGCTTCACGAAGCACGCCGAAAACGCCCAATAGAAAGAAGTAGCAAAATGTCCGCTCGTAATCTTAGAAACTTTTCGTGAATTAATCAATCTACCAATGGAATAATCGCAACATGCGCAACAAATTCAACTTTCGTCGTAATGTGTTACACACTACACAAGTTTCTAAGAAGGCTCCTGACGTACGTTTTACTTTTTGTAAATAAACCCGTAACAACCACATATTGGAACAGAAACTACTGCACCAACCCCTTGTATTGTTTTGAAACCGTCTGCATTGTAAATGAGCTGGTAATTAGGTTCTTTTAATTCTGCAACTATCCTGGTGGCATAATTTTGGTCCGTTTTCAAAGGGTAAACCACATCAGGTTGAAGCCACAAACTATCGAAACAAGTTTGTTGATGTGTTGGAATTCTCTCACTACTATAAGTTTTATCGTATTTGGACATTTTTGTAGAGGCGTCCGCTAATACTGGAGGATTCTTATTTCTCCAAAAACGGAAAGAACATATATACTGTGCAAGATAGAATAATTTTAGTAGCAACTCGTAGTTCAAAATAATGTTCTGTTTGTTAACAAATTTTTGGCCTAACAGTAGTCTACGTAAACGTAGAGAAACTTTCCCAATTCAGCAACCAAAGCTATTGTCGGAGTAGACTTTACAGCTCCTAAAATTGAGCTTAATATTGAATCCGGTCTAATTTAAGTAGGCGGGAATTTGGCTGAAGCGATTTAACGTATGATTGATAGAAAGGAAGGCTTATTTTGGGGTCAGCGCCGTATGTTCTTTTATTAACCACTTTCAGAATGTTTAGTTTTTGTCACACTTCGCAACACAGTTATTTATGTGATATTTCCAAGTTAATATAGAGTCCACGTGCCTTCCTAAATATTTGTACTGACTTCAAAGTGACTTAATGTAATTGAAAAATATTGGGAGTTCTATGACGAGTATAAATTACTATGGCAAATATATTTTTAAATAAAATAAAAATTATGCTTAGTCATATAGGAGTTTATATTCTCCATAGCATCATTAAGGATAGATATACAAGTGTCGTACTTTGTACTAGTGACATGAAGCAGAAATCGTCTGCATACTGTGGGAAGAGTTCAGTTTTTTACATCATACATACATCATAAAATTAACCAGGTTCACTTCCATTTTTCACACCCAAATTATATTAAATAAAATTAATTTGATTTTCTTCCCTTTCCTCCCCTCCTTCTGTCTTGTATAACTACATTTTCATAATTCCTTTTTCTTTACTCTTAATCTATGTTTTATATCTTGATTATGTTTCTTTTCTCTCTTTCCATTGCTTCTCTTTTTTATTACCTCTTTCATCCACTCAATCCTTTCCCTCTTTCACCCAGCAGTTCTCTCGCTCTCTCTCCTCTTCCCTCAGTTCTCCATATTCCTTACTTATGTGTTCCAAGTTCTCCAACCCATCTCCATACATTTTACATATTCTATCCTTGTCCTTCAACCAATATTTGTTTTCATTCCTCATTCCCTACCCTAAACCTTGCTATAATTTTTTTTCCTTAATCCACTCTCTTCAATTAAATATCTGGGTTTTCCTTCTGTCCTATCTTCCGTTATTTTCCATTGTACTTCCCTTCTTTTATTTTTCCCGTTCTTTCTTGCACCTGCGAGTCCACATCCGTCTTTACTATATCTGCTTCTACCGATTTCTCTTCTCTTCTTATTCTTGTTATCTATTCTCTTGCGTACCTCTCTTTCGTAATATAATTTCCTTTCATCTTCTCTACATTTTACCTTCTGCATTTCTATTTCTTTCCAGCACTCGTTTAATATCTTTTTCTTTCTCTTGTTTTCGATTTTTCCTCATATCTCATTGCCCTTCTTCCTGTCTGTGTTTTTATTTTTCTATCTTGACCTTCTCCTCCACTGTGTATCCCGGTGTTTTTTTTCTAATCCTAGTGTACATTTTCAATATTTTTTTGAATTCTTTCCAGCTCCCTCCATTCTTTCCATCCCTATAATTCCGTTCCATATGTCAAAACACTTCTTACCATCCTATCGAACAGCCATCTTCTTTTCTCAAGGTCTTTCCCAAATATTCTTTCTCCTATACCCCATACTTGTCTGACTACCTTATTTCCTTTCTGTTCCAGTTCCTTTATATTTTATTCTTATTATCATAGCTTATAACGTATCCCAGATATTTGTATTTGTCCACTTTTTTATTTCCTCTTCCTCCCACCACCATTTCATTTTTCTTTCTCTTCGTTATTTTTTTATTAAATTCCATGATCTTCGTTTTCTCCACATTTGTCTCCAATCCTTTCTTCTCTAAGTACTTTTAATTACTATTATCGTTCTTTCATTTCTTCCTCTCTCTTCGCCACTGCCACTAAGTCATCCGCATACGCTAGCACTCTAACTTTTTCTTCCCTACCACGATCCCTCCCACTTATTGCTTCTCCAACTCTTCCTCCATGTCCCCTATGTATGCTGCGAATAAACACGGGCTCATCGGGCATCCTTGTCTTAATCCTTTTAGTAACCTGAACCCATCCCCCACTTCACCTATGACTCTAGCTCTGCTTGTTTCTGTTATAGCACTCTTTAATCGCCCCTACTAAACTTTTACTTATCCCTTTCATTCTCAAATATCCCCACAAACACTCTCTTTCCACGCCGCCTTTACGTCTATAATAATTGTCCACATTTTAGCCCCATTCTTCTCAATCCTATTTACTACATGCTTTAGAATGTAAATATTGTCGATTGTGCCTCTATGTTTCCTAAAACCTGCTGGCCAATCTGGTAGTAACCCTTTTCCTCTATTTTGTAGACCAATCTCTTTCTTAGAATTTCCCCATACACCTTATACCCTACGTTCAATAGGCTGACTGCTCTGTAAGGTTTTTGCCTCTGTCTTGTTCCCACCCTTATATATCGGACACACTATTGCCTCCCTCCACTGCATTACATAAGTAATACCATCCCACTCAGGTGTTGGTTTGGAGGACGTTTTAATGTGGAAATCTAATTCATCTACCGATATGGGTTTGCCAATTATATGGTTCTTTATAAAGTTCTCCATGAAAGATGGGGAGGAGTAGAGAAAAAAGAAAATATGGACAGAAGAGGTTATAAAAAGGTATAAAGAGAAATTGGAGGAAAAACGGAAAAAACAGGAGATGTAAATGAAGATATGGAAAGGATAATAGAAAAAATGGATTCGGCAACAGAAAAGAGAATATACAGAATAAGAAAAAACCAGGAAAAGGCAAGGAATGGTGGAATGCAGAGTGTGAGAAGGAGAAAAGAAAATGAGAAAAGGAAGAAGGAAAGATAGAGATAGAGGAATATAAAAAGATAAAAACAAAATTCAAAGAAAAATGTAAAAAAGAAAAGAAGAACATAAGGAACAGTTAGAGAAAAGGATACAAGAAATAAAAAATGAAGGACAAGCTTGGGAATTTATAAACAGAAGTAGAACGCAAAAAAGGACGGGAGTAAAGAGATACGCAGAAAAATGGGAATATCACTGTATTAATCTGTTAGAAGGTAAGGAAGAAAAAGTAATAGACAAAGGAGAGAAGGAAGAAAACAAGGAACAGAGAATGGGGGATAACTAAAGAAGAATTGGATAAAGCAATACAGAAAATGAAGAAAGGAAAGGCAGAAGGGACAGATGGAACACAAGGAGAACAATGGAGATACACTAGAAAAAAAAATGAGGGAGCACTTAAGAAGAATATTTGAAAGTATATGGGAAGGAGAAGGAATTCCAAATAAATGGAAAGAGGCTATAATGTGTCCTCTATACAAGAGTGGACAAAAAAACGAGGCGAAAAACTACAGAGGAGTGAGCCTGATAAATGTAGGATATAAGGTTTATGCAGAAGTAACGAGGGAACGATTAGAAAAAGAAATAGAAGAAAAGAATTATCCCGGACTGGCAAGCCGGATTCAGAAAAAGAAGACGGACAATAGATAATATATACATTCTAAAGCACATGGTCAATAAAGAAATTTTGAGAAAAGGAGAGAAAATGTACGAAATGTTTATTGATATCAAAGCAGCGTTCGACAATGTGGATACTATGGAAAATTATGGAGGAAATAGAGATAAATGTAGAAATTAAGGATGAAATTAGGTATAATAATAAAGATGAAGACCATATAAAAAACTCGGACAGAAAGGAAACAAAATAGTAGGACAACTTTGGGAGATAAGTGAAAGGACATTTGGGAAAAATTTAGAGAAAAGACGATGGATTTTCGACAAAATTGTTAAAAGATTTGGGGATGGAAGGAATGGGAACTATTAGAAAGGACACAGGAGAAATATTGGAAGTGGACGTTAGGGCTGGATAAGGAAACACCTGGTTATATAGTGGAAGAAGAAATGAAATTAAAAAAATACGGATAGAAACTGGAAAGAGAGCGTTGAGATTCGAAGAAAGGATGGAAAACAGGAAGAACAATGAACTTTTATATGAATGTTGGAAAGAAGTGGAAGCACAGAAAATTAGTTACAGGGAAGAAGAAAGGAAAAATATTATGAAAGGTGTGGATATGCGAGAGAGGAGATAAGAAGTTTGAAACAAGAACGAAGAGATATGGAAAAGGAAATAATAACGAGAGATAAAGACATGCAAATGCAAGAAAAAAGAGCAAGAATAAAAGAAGGAAAATACAACGAGAAATATGAACAATTAATAACGGGAAGAGTGCTAAAATACATAATGGAGGGGAAATCGCTGATAGAAAAAAATGATAGCAAGGTTTAGAACAGGAAATGAAGAAAGGGAGAGATGAAGAGAAAATATGTAGATTGTGTGGGGATGGATGGGAAAGCATAATGCACATGAAAGAAGGATGTAGAAAGTTAAGAGAAGAGGAAACGAAGTGGTGGGTGCTATTGGGTGAGAAAGGAGAGGGAGTACAATGGATGAAGGAAGTGATGGAAAGAAGAAAAAGATGGACGAGAGAAAAAAAAAGATAATAAAGAATAAGGGATAAAGATGAAGGAGAAGAAAAAGAAGATTTTGTTAAGGGAAAGAAGATGAAAAATGTTTAGAAAAGATGAGGTAGGAGAGTTAATTTTGTTAAATAAGAATATTGTTAGTTTGGTAGTAAGAAAATGTATGGATTTAGGTTATATTTGTATAGAAAACCGAATTCATTAGTTATTTGTATTTATAAAGTTCTCCAATCTAGGTAACTTCTGAGGTACAGGATCTGGGGCAAGTTTTTAGCCCACGATTCCAAAAGTTCATTATTTAAGTTTAAATCCAAACGTGTGGGTTACTGTGAACTAAAATTACGCGTTATAAATTAAAATTTTGCAACAGCGCTGTGAGCATAAACGACCACGTGGTTATCAAACAAAACATACGTATTTCGGACGTGCAAGAAATGGTATTATTGTGTCAACCAATGTTTATACCGGAATGAACTTAAAGATTAAACTAGAAACTACTACAATAATTAAAACTAATCTCTGGTCACCAATACAGGTATGTGCCATAGTAAGTTTGTATTTTTCTGTGTACAATAAAATTTCACCGTAATGTTAGTAATGATTAAAAACCTATTAACTGACAAACTATGAAGCAAAATTCACTTAATTGATTTACCAATTTTTGTCAAAATCACGTAACTAATAAGCACACGAATAATTATTAAAGACAAAGCACTAACAAACACGTCTTGCACATATAACATACTACAATTACCACAAAATATTGCGACACAACTTAGGAGAACTAAGGAAAAACAATAACTTTCACAGATGACCTAGCCTTGATAAAATAGGGGAAAAAAATAAAAATTGAATGAAGAGAACTGGAAATTTAATTGCAAATGGAAAAATGGTAATAGAGGTGAAGTATTTTGAGAAATACGTAATTTGTAAACGCATTATTGATAGCAAAATTTTTCTAAACAAAAGACTAATGTACAAATTAAAAAAAAAGATATATACATCACAACAATAATTAAATTCCTCAATAAATGCAAAGTTTGTTTTTATTTTGAATTAAATTAACAGATAACGTAAGAACATAATGAAAGAATTACAGAAGAGAACGTAATATAAAACATGAATAAATAATAACGTTTTAAAGCTTGATAGTCAAAGCGAAGATGATATTGTAGTTTCTGTGTTGAAGATTAAGCGTATTAATTAAATTTTTTTTAATTAATTTCATTAAAATGAAATTATACATTTTTAATCTGATACTTTTGAGCAAAATGAAAGATTTTAATTAATTCTTACTGTTCAGCAATATAAAACAAAAATCGATATCAGACATTTACTTAAACCATAAAAAACTTAATTAAGAAATAGTAATAATTAATATGATTCAGCATGCAAAAAGTGTTTATAAATAAGATATTTTTCTTGCATTATAACAACCTCTTGTAGTACCTACGTACGTGTTTAAACCAATTTTTCTCCACTTTCCTTTCACATTAAAATTTCAAAATTATTTTGAAAATCTTTTATACTCGTTAAATCATTTATATTATTTCAACAAGGTTGAGCCTTCTATAGGAGTGCAAGAAGGATATCAAGCAAACACCATAATTATGCATTAAACCAAAAAACGTTTCGACCGGATAATAATAATAATAATCTCCTCCCATCTTTCACGATCTTGTGACATCGATATACATCTTTTCCTGCTAGTTTTCGTATGTCGTCACATTATTTGATTTTTGGACGTTGATTATCTTGGTCCAATTTTCTTGTCCCATTCTAGCTGTATGTCCTACCCACTGCCACTTCCTTTTCATTATTACGTGACTTGTGTCTTCCATTTTTGTTTGTTGCCTAATCTACTGTATTGATTTCTTGTATTTTAGAGTGATATTTAGTACTGCTCGCTCCATCTTTTTTTGTGTGAGTTGTATATTGTGTAGTGTCTTTTTGGTAAATGCCCACGTCTCTGTATCATATATAAGTACACGGATAACACATTTTTCTAAAACCTGGATTGCGAATTTTCTGTTCTTTAGCATATGCTGCAGCGTTCCGAAAGCCATCTACGCCAATTTGATTCTCTACTAAGTCAGCACCTTACTTGCTTCCATCTAATCTTATTTTTTTGTAGTAAGTATATAGAGTTTTCCACTACCGCAATTTTGGCATTTTCGAGTGTTACTTCTATTTCCTGTTGGTTTTTGATCTCAACATAATTATTGTTTTTGTATGTTCATTGTAAACCCCACCTCTTCGGATCTGTCTTTTAGCTCCAAAAGCATTTCGTTTACGTCTTCTTTATTGTATGTGATTAGAACGACGTCATCTGCAAATCGTAAGTTGTTCATTCGTTCGCTATTTACAATTAATCTTCTATTTATCCAATTGAGCTTTTTAAAAACGTCTTTCATTGCTAATATGAACAATTTGGGGATATTGAGTCTCCTTGTCGTATTCCTTCTTTCATTTTAATGGAATTGGTTTTCATATTCAATTTGACAGTACTTCTTTGTATAAATATACGTTGAGTCTACCCTACAGTTCTGCATTGGTTTTTATATATACCATATGTGTCCCATTTTAATCAATCCACGCAATTAACTTCTGAATTACACTTTTTCAGAAAATATGTTTGAGACAGAAGTTATTGCGTTTGGAGGGGGACATTTGATGATGACCATCTCCCAGCATTCCTACAGTCATAAATTCAAACGATGCACAAATTAGCGGGTTGAGAAATGTAGTCCAAGTGTTTGCAAAATTTTTCTCTACTCTTTACCGATCATCTACTATCTGTAATAAACCTTCCGTGCATCAACACAAAGATATATCAACTGACTCTATTGAAATTGCTGCAAAACGTTTAAAAAGCTCTTTTTTTTCGGGTCCTGACTTTATTCTTAATTTTATCATCAAGGACTGTATAATAACATTTCTAAATCCCCTATCTTTTTATTTTTAATTTATCAATAAAATCCTCTAGTTTTTTCAACTTACTCGTGTTAGTCCAATATTAAAAACTGTTAATCGTCAAGATATCAAAAATTATAGACCTATAACTCTTCTTAGAGCATTTGCAAAATCTTTGAAATTTGTATACAAAACCAAATTTCTCTACCATTATCCATTTTAATTTCTTCTAAGCAACATGGATTCTTTAAACGCAGATCAGTCGTCACAAATTTCGCTGAACTTTCAAACTATCTATTAGTTTCACTGAACAATAATATACAGTTGGACGTCATATACTATACCAATTTCTCAAAGGCTTACATAGTAGACTAGTCGAGTTATTTAAATCGTACCTTTCAGATTGATCAATGTACACTCATGAAATTTAAAACTTGGACACCACAATTTCTGTAAACAAAAGTTTGCACATTGTGAAGCGGGCTTAAGGGTATCATTTACAATTCTAACAGCAGGTAGTCTCAGCAGGGGTTATCTTATAGAAGGACTGTAGAATGAATCATTACACTAAGCACGTTTTAGAAAATAGGTAATTTACGTTGCTTACTTAATTTTTTTCTTTAAACAATATATTTGAAGGTATCGCTAATTAAACACCATAGCTCGATTAATTATCGAATCAAAATTTTGTTTAGGAAATGTTTACAAAATAAAATTAGAAATAATTTTGATTTAAAAACGTCTACAAGCAATAACTTTTAAATTAAATCAAAAAACTAAACATGGTTATTGGGTTGACTGGTTATTACTTATTTTTAAATAAATCTAACCTACTAATTATTGTAAGTTATTAAAAAAAATCATTAAACTCTCTATTCATAATATTTAGTCCTTACAAAATGTATATTTTATGACGTTTCATTTTTTCTGTAGTTAATATAAAAAGTGAAAATAAAAACTAAGGCAATTCTTATTGTCAACGTATATATTTAGTTTTTTGACAAGAATTTATTACATAATTATAATTAAGATACCAAGTGTTATAGTTTAAAATTAAATAAAAACGTTTTTTTTAATAAAGGTATTACTATATAAATAAATATAAGAAATCAATAATGGGTGTGACCTCCATTATTATTGATACATTCTTAGAGGCATCTGCTCATTGACGCTATCAAGGTATCAATATAATTAATATTAATCGTTTCCCATGCGGTATCAATGGCTGCAATTAGTGCATTACGGTTTACTGGTATAAAATTTGGCCCTTGTTGTGTATCTGCTATAGCCCTGAGTATGTAGCAAATGGTTGTTCTGTTACGTAATGAAACAACTCGAGATCTTGAGCACGTGTAGATACTTTAGGTCTACCACTTCCGATGGCTCTTTCCAAAGTGTGTTCAAGATTCCATTTTACTCGGTAATGCCCTACGGTGCTTTTGGTATATCTAACATACGTAAAATTTTACGCACGCTACGGCTCAACGCTAATTCCAAAACAATCCGCGCTTTCAAATCAGCACCGAGATGAGGTGGCACTTTCACAACACTTCAAATTTTAAACTAAAATGGAATTTACATATCTTACTTTATTTATTGGTTCACACTACCCTTTCTCAAACAGTAGGTAATTGTTTATTTATTACATACTTCTAATGACCAATGTAACAACCCTTAGAGCAATATGACTCAAAGGAAGTAAATTAAACAAGCAAGGATATTCTATTGTTATTGAAACTTATTCATAAAGTAAAAGCCATTTCCTTATAATGCTAATGGACAGGATTTTCTTTTAAGTATTAAGATTACAATAGAGGACTTATAAACTTTCGAAAATATCTAATTATAAATATTTACACTGCAATTGCGTTTTTTCCTTAATAATTTCTTAGCAATAACATACACGTTCTTGGTTTTAAGTTGTCATAAATTTGATATGATATAAATTTGTGTTTCTAATATTACATCACAAACTAATCTTTATTCGCCAAAAATTGTTGCTTAAGTTGTAAAGCTTCGTACACACCTGAACAACAAACCGAGCAACAAACATAACAACGAACCGAAAGTCAAACAGAACGACAAACGATCTTTTATGATTTCCACAATCCGAACAACAAACGGAACGTTTGTGCTGTTCCCATAATTATTTTCAGTAGTTTTCAGTTCATATATATTTATTATTGAGAAGAGAAAATTGCGGAAAACAAGAAGATAGTGCCAACCAAATTTTTACGCACAAAGAAGAGTAAAAAATTATAATTTACTTCGCTTTTTTTATTTTGGAAATTTCCCGCCCAAATGATGCTAATAGGGACATCATTTTTTTCTTGCATTCTTAAACACTGATTAATTTAAAACATTTTTCTTCTGTCAACTCCATAATATTACCTAAAACACAACAAACCCACAAAAGGGAGGACAAAAAATAAATAATTTAATTCTCCCGCATAAGTTTGTTCGCCGTTTTGTTTAGATTCGTCCAAACCTGCAAACGCATTCGCGCGCATTTTCTTTGATGTCGGAGAAAAACCGACAAGTTGCGGGAACGCCGCAAACCGTTCGTGGAACAATCAGGACTTGCGAATCTGTTCTAAAATTCGTACGTAGCACCGTCCAAATTAATGTTCCGATTGCCGTTCGGTTCGTTGTTCTGTTTGTTCCTCGGTTTGTTGTTCAGGTGTGTACGAAGCTTTACAATAAGCATATTAATATGAACTATATCTTATGAAAGGAGAGTTATGTAACTATAATTAACGACTTAACGTTACGTTAGTAGATTCCATTTACTATTTACACATATTTTCTTGGAACATTCGATAATTAACTATCGGGATATGATGACCCTATACTTCGCAGGTTGTGCGCAACTGGATACAAGCAAATAACTTGGAGCTGTTACCCTGGCCAGCAAAAAGCCCAGATTTTAACATTATCGAAAATGTTTGGGCTCGAATACTTGCTGTTATCCGAAGACAACAAGGGCCAAATTTTATACCAGTAAACCGTAATGCACTAATTGCAGCCATTGATACCGCATGGAAACGATTAATATTAATTATATTGATACCTTGATAGCGTCAATGAGCAGACGCCTCCAAGAATGTATCAATAATAATGGAGGTCACACCCATTATTGATTTCTTATATTTATTTATATAGTAATACCTTTATTTAAAAAAAAAGTTTTCATTTAATTTTAAACTATAACTTGGTATCTTAATTATAATTATGTAATAAATTCTTGTCAAAAACTAAATATATACGTTGACAATAAGAATTGCCTTAGTTTTTATTTTCACTTTTTATATTAACTACAGAAAAAAATGAAACGTCATAAAATATACATTTTGTAAGGACTAAATATTATGAATAGAGAGTTTAATGATTTTTTTTAATAACTTACAATAATTAGTAGGTTAGATTTATTTAAAAATAAGTAATAATCAGTCAACCCAAATAACCATGTTTAGTTTTTGATTTAATTTAAAAGTTATTGCTTGTAGACGTTTTTTAAATCAAAATTATTTCTAATTTTATTTTGTAAACATTTCCTAAACAAAATTTTGATTCGATAATTAATCGAGCTATGGTGTTTAATTAGCGATACCTTCAAATATATTCTTTAAAGAAAAAATTAAGTAAGCAACGTAAATTACCTATTTTCTAAAACGTGCTTAGTGTAATGATTCATTCTACAGTCCTTCTATAAGATAACCCCTGCTGAGACTACCTGCTGTTAGAATTGTAAATGATACCCTTAAGCCCGCTTCACAATGTGCAAACTTTTGTTTACAGAAATTGTGGTGTCCAAGTTTTAAATTTCATGAGTGTACGTTGAATATTGGGGCCATAAATCTTGTATCTTTAAACCTACATTCGGTGTGTCACAAGGTTCGAATTTAGCACTTTTATTATTTAATATACTTTTAAACGACATTGTGTCTTTCATTGATGTGGAACACCTTTTATTATCTGATGATGTGAAGATTTACAGTAGAATCTCTTCTGTTGATGACTGTATGAAACGGCAAAATAACTTAAATAATGTTCTAAACTAGTGTAAGCAAAATCTACTTCATCTAATATCAGTAAATGCAAAGTTCTATCTTTCAGCCGCCAGAAACTTTCAACATACTGTGATTATTTCTTAAATGACGTTGTTCTTTAAAGGGCAACATCTGCGCGGGACTATCACTAGCACACTTCGTGTCTTAAAAGGTTAGAATTCATTATTTGTAATATAATACGTGAATTTGATAGAAATTATGTATTAATCAGGTTTTATAATTCCTCGTTAGATCGAAACTAGAGTATGACGCCATAATTTGGAGACCTCATTATATTTATCATATTCATTTGTTAGAAACTATAGATTATTAAAAACTTTATGGTTTCGAGTTGATCGTATATATCCTACTAGAGGTTTTCCGCAAAATAATTTACTGAAAGAGTTTCCATTTGAGTCACTAGGGTCTTGACGGTTAATGTTATTAATCACACATTAGCTCAAAATAATAAATAGTTTTGTTGACGATAGTCATGCCCAATCGTTACTTCGTTTTAATGTTCCCCAAAAGAGTCTGCGCAATTACCCAACTTTCTATATTATAAAATATAATTCTAATATCATGCGTCATTCGCCAATTCATGAAATATGCAGATTAGATAACAGCTTACAAACATAAATCGACATTGATATTTTCCATCAATCCCAAATGGCCTTCATTCATACTGTACACGTACATTTAACTCCATACTTAATTCATAATTATTATTGTTTCATTAATTCAATATTCATTGTGTATATAATTATTAATTAATTTAATTTGATGTATTATTATATTAATATTACTGTTATAAATTTTTGATTATTCCTTTATTGTGTAAAGTGCATTCTAAAAATTATTTTGCGTGTATATATTTAATTTTATTGATTTTTCTTTTTTATGTACACTCATGAAATTTAAAACTTGGACACCACAATTTCTGTAAACAAAAGTTTGCACATTGTGAAGCGGGCTTAAGGGTATCATTTACAATTCTAACAGCAGGTAGTCTCAGCAGGGGTTATCGTTATAGAAGGACTGTAGAATGAATCATTACACTAAGCACGTTTTAGAAAATAGGTAATTTACGTTGCTTACTTAATTTTTTTTTAAGAATATATTTGAAGGTATCGCTAATTAAACACCATAGCTCGATTAATTATCGAATCAAAATTTTGTTTAGGAAATGTTTACAAAATAAAATTAGAAATAATTTTGATTTAAAAAACGTCTACAAGCAATAACTTTTAAATTAAATCAAAAAACTAAACATGGTTATTTGGGTTGACTGATTATTACTTATTTTTAAATAAATCTAACCTACTAATTATTGTAAGTTATTAAAAAAAATCATTAAATTCTCTATTCATAATATTTAGTCCTTACAAAATGTATATTTTATGACGTTTCATTTTTTCTGTAGTTAATATAAAAAGTGAAAATAAAAACTAAGGCAATTCTTATTGTCAACGTATATATTTAGTTTTTTGACAAGAATTTATTACATAATTATAATTAAGATACCAAGTTATAGTTTAAAATTAAATGAAAACGTTTTTTTTTAAATAAAGGTATTACTATATAAATAAATATAAGAAATCAATAATGGGTGTGACCTCCATTATTATTGATACATTCTTGGAGGCGTCTGCTCATTGACGCTATCAAGGTATCAATATAATTAATATTAATCGTTTCCCATGCGGTATCAATGGCTGCAATTAGTGCATTACGGTTTACTGGTATAAAATTTGGCCCTTGTTGTCTTCGGATAACAGCAAGTATTCGAGCCCAAACATTTTCGATAATGTTAAAATCTGGGCTTTTTGCTGGCCAGGGTAACAGCTCCAAGTTATTTGCTTGTATCCAGTTGCGCACAACCTGCGAAGTATAGGGTCATCATATCCCGATAGTTAATTATCGAATGTTCCAAGAAAATATGTGTAAATAGTAAATGGAATCTACTAACGTAACGTTAAGTCGTTAATTATAGTTACATAACTCTCCTTTCATAAGATATAGTTCATATTAATATGCTTATTGTAAAGCTTCGTACACACCTGAACAACAAACCGAGGAACAAACAGAACAACGAACCGAACGGCAATCGGAACATTAATTTGGACGGTGCTACGTACGAATTTTAGAACAGATTCGCAAGTCCTGATTGTTCCACGAACGGTTTGCGGCGTTCCCGCAACTTGTCGGTTTTTTCTCCAACATCAAAGAAAATGCGCGCGAATGCGTTTGCAGGTTTGGACGAATCTAAACAAAACGGCGAACAAACTTATGCGGGAAAATTAAATTATTTATTTTTTGTCCTCCCTTTTGTGGGTTTGTTGTGTTTTAGGTAATATTATGGAGTTGACAGAAGAAAAATGTTTTAAATTAATCAGTGTTTAAGAATGCAAGAAAAAAATGATGTCCCTATTAGCATCATTTGGGCGGGAAATTTCCTAAATAAAAAAAAAGCGAAGTAAATTATAATTTTTTACTCTTCTTTGTGCGTAAAAATTTGGTTGGCAATTTTCTCTTCTCAATAATAAATATATATGAACTGAAAACTACTGAAAATAATTATGGGAACAGCACAAACGTTCCGTTTGTTGTTCGGATTGTAGAAATCATAAAAGATCGTTTGTCGTTCTGTTTGACTTTCGGTTCGTTGTTATGTTTGTTGCTCGGTTTGTTGTTCAGGTGTGTACGAAGCTTTACAACTTAAGCAACAATTTTTTGGCAAATAAAGATTAGTTTGTGATGTAATATTAGAAACACAAATTTATATCATATCAAATTTATGACAACTTAAAAACCAAGAACGTGTATGTTATTGCTAAGAAATTATTAAGGAAAAAGCGCAATTGCAGTATAAATTTTATAATTAGATATTTTCGAAAGTTTATAAGTCCTCTATTGTAATCTTAATACTTAAAAGAAAATCCTGTCCATTAGCATTATAAGGAAATGGCTTTTACTTTATGAATAAGTTTCAATAACAATAGAATATCCTTGCTTGTTTAATTTACTTCCTTTGAGTCATATTTCTCTAAGGGTTGTTACATTGGTCATTTTGTAAACATTTCCTAAACAAAATGTTGATTCGATAATTAATCGAGCTATGGTGTTTAATTAGCGATACCTTCAAATATATTCTTTAAAAAGAAAAAATTAAGTAAGCAACGTA
Source organism: Abscondita cerata (assembly GCA_030710515.1). Lineage (NCBI taxonomy): Eukaryota > Metazoa > Arthropoda > Insecta > Coleoptera > Lampyridae > Abscondita > Abscondita cerata. The sequence continues at coordinate 187,594 of JALBCR010004405.1, forward strand.
AATTACCTATTTTCTAAAACGTGCTTAGTGTAATGATTCATTCTACAGTCCTTCTATAAGATAACCCCTGCTGAGACTACCTGCTGTTAGAATTGTAAATGATATCCTTAAACCCGTTTCACAATGTGCAAACTTTTGTTTACAGAAATTGTGGTGTCCAAGTTTTAAATTTAATGAGTGACCTGACCCTTTCGTTAAATGGATTTTTTTAGAGCGGGTCAATAAAATAAAATAAAAAACACTGGGATAACAAGACCCGAAATAAACAAACTGTTACTAGAAGAGACTAGAGAATTAGATTTATGTGTCGGTTTCCACATAGACAAAATAAGTACAGTGTAACATTTAGGTAATTAACTTTTGACATTATAAGCCGGATATCGATAAAAATTAACAATAATAAAAACATGTAGTTAAAATATAAACAACTACTTTAGACAAACGATTGTTTCTTTATTAGAAATGTATCGTAAACAATAAAAACAAAATTACTTGGAAATTTTCTCAATTGTACTCATGCATGACCGTCAGGGAAATGAATCCTAAAATAGATGCTTATACCGGAAATTCTATTTTACACGGAGGCCCTCCGTAAAACGGAAAATCTTCCCAAACGCGTTCTTAAATCTAAACGTAAATGCAAAATATTCGGTCACGAAATAAGGTGTACCTACGTACAAATATGAAACTTATTAAAGTAGAATAAAATTGAACAGAGTGACCAAGTGAAATGCAGAAGGCCTCTGATAGCTGATAGAAAACGGCTTCAAGGCGGTGTCATAGGAGAAGGTTTTGTAGGCGACCCGTTATCACGATTCTATGGTGTCGACAAATTAGCATACAGTTACTGCAAGAACCAGACAGAAGTTATAGATGATAGTAACGTTGGTGACAAAGAAAATCAAATTTTTTAGGTAAAAATCGTAATGAGTGTTTCACAGGTGTTTGACAACACAAGCTGAACCCGATGTAGGTATACAAAAAATAACGTAATGGCGTTTATCAGGCGAAACAACCATTTTTTAACTTTTAACAAAAGCAATAGTTTCTTAGTATAGATGAAGCTTGGAAAACCACCAATTAGAAAATGACAACTTTGAGGAAAATGTAGGGTCCTCGTAGCATTGCAGCAGGGAAGTGTAAAACGACGAGATTTTAAGTCTCACATGGATTTTATCTCGATGCTGTTGAAAGCATTTTTCACGTCAATTTTTAAACTTGCTTTAGGATAAGAAATTTAGAAGAAAGTTCGTGTTGCATGAATTGCTGCTTTACATCATTTACACAATCCGAAGTTAAGTAGCGTTGGAGAAAAATGTGGCACTAACACCTCACGGATTTGTTGGCATACAAGTTTGCTGAGCATACGGCGAAAAGTCAATCCAATAAGGATGGGACGTATACCACCGTCTTTCTTGTTTAGTGCGATCAGCTTTCGATAAAGATAAAGGCAAAATTGTCAAATATCTTTCCAGAAAGGAAGAAATTAAATATCAATCTTTAAGTAATTTTACACCAGAATTATCGCCATTTTTTCACAAAAGGTTTTTTAAGTGTTGGGGACAAATTTCTCTAACCCATCGAATAAAACATTAGAAAAGAAAAAAAAAAGAATTGAATAAATCTTCATATTTCGCCGTTATTGAATTCGCATCAGGTTGTTGTGCCACAATGAACTTTGTGGACATCGGGCTCTAAAGGTGTCCTCAATGCAAATGTATCATCAATTTTCTCGACTCTTGAGTCCACATGTACCAAGATAATCAATCGTAGTCATTTTTAAATTTTGATAATAAAGCAGGCATGCTTGTGCATTTGAAGCGATCGGCATGTAAACTGTTTTTCAGTAACGTCGATTTTTATGAGGAAATAAAACTCAGGATTTACGGCCTAGACACGTTCTACAAAACTTGGCCGAAAAGCAAAAAGCCGTATGAGAAAATAATTATTCCAATACAAATTTATACAAATTCAATGGGATTGGTTTCAAATTTTTAAATATATAACATGATTGATCATTCAAAATGCATTTTCTCTTTTATTACATTAAAATTAAAAATACATACATAACAAGTACATACATTTGTACATAAAATAATAACAGACTCCAAAACCAACAACAATCTATAGACAAAAAATTAAACAACTTTATGGTATATATAAAATTTGTGTTTGTATACATTGCGATGACAAAGGGGTAAATTTTAGTTTTGTTTTAATGTTAGACTCCTTCTCTCAATGGTAACTTTTTTACCGGGAAACAAAAATGTTTTCACATGCACGCGTTTTGTACACCTACTATCCAAACAATTTCTGTCACTAAATTTTGTGTTATTTGTCTTATTCCCTTCATTAAAACACCTTCTCGGCTCAACAATAATTTATTTTAACTAACACCATTTTAGAAATTTATTTACAAAACTTTGACAAATGGTAAGTTTGGCAACGTATACAATTTTCACGTGCCCTGCATTACGCGCAAGTCTTGATTTCGTGCACGTTGCTTATTTACATGAGTTCTTAACCTAATTGACCCACAACTACTTTATAAACTTATTCCTACTTAAACTAAATCTACCTGGTCATAACGCCAATTTCGACGGTGAGTATTTTTGTTGTATTCGATGCTTCCGATGATCTTTTACTTTCTTTTTAGGTTACTCCTACGTCGTTCCAATTTTGCGCAGCCTCGACCGTTCATTCACCTAGGTTCACGGACCTTTTACCTTCCGGATCACTTTCATTGGTGAGTATTTACTTTCCCCGTTTATTTTTGTTTAGTTTTATTACTGTACTCCTTCAACTTCTCACTTTGTTTGCACTTACCAATTTTATTACTTTTGAATTATTTTTATCGTGACGTCATCTATTTAATTTTTAGGTATTTTTCTTTGCACAGATGTATGCCTTTACGCTGTGGATTTTTAACTCCTTTTTGCACTTAGCACTTTTATTAATTTTTAATTGTTTTATCGTGACGTCATCTATTTAACTTTTGTGGTATTTTCTTCGCAACGATGTACGCCTTTACGTTGTGATTTCTGAACTCTTTGAGCGTCTCTTTCGCACTTCTATTTATTACTTCCGGATCTATGGCTAACTTGTTTATCAATTTATTCAAATAAATCCGTTACGCCGCGTCGGTTTTTGTGCTGCCATCTACCGAATGTTTATCTGAACCCTTAGTTTTTCTGCAGTTTCCTTTAATTTTTATAATTAATTTTCTTAATTATTTGTTAATTACTGCCATTCTTCTTCTGTTTTTCTGCCCTTCTTTCCTTGTCTTTCTTTCTTGAAACAATATTGCGCCGTTTGCATTTTGTCTTTAAATTTTGTTTGGATTCATAACCCAACTTTTTATAATTAAATTTGTTTAAACCCCGCATTTTCACCCTTTACGTCCTTGTTTATGTTTTACATTGTCTATCACTCACTTTTATTTATCACACTTTGTCCCTTTTATCACTCTCACCTCACATTTTGTGTCCTGGCAAATGACCTTGACCTATTATTATTACCTTAATTACACAACTAATACTAAATTTTACACAGGTTTTCTTTGGTTGAAAAGATTACTGATGCTGTGGGACACTTAACAATGATTGAAGATCATCATTACCTAGGATCAATTCTCCAATTTCTAGCAGAATTCAATGATCTTTCCGAACATAGCCGATTTACAACGAATATGGAATTTTTGCCTTAAATGGGGTTTTAATCGATCTGGGATGGCACTTTAAAGACTTTTCGAGGATTATGGGACTGGCTCAAATGCAATAACATCGCAACGTATATAATTTTGTTTAAATTGTGTTAATCTGAAGACGATGAATAAATGGTAACCTGCAGATCACTGTTGTCATTATTTTTGTTTGAAACAGAAAATAGCTTTTGACAACTTTTTTTGATGTTAGCTGTTTGGATACAACAGACTCTGCCTCTTCATCGAGTGCCAGTTCTGATTGCAACTGAAGAAGTTCCCTTATTTGAAAGGGGTTTTCTATGAGCTTCAAGTAGATCAAACACATCACGTTTGTTCAAACCTTCAAATCCGAAATCATGTGCTAGATTCAAAATGTTTTGCCTAATTTTAGAAAGAAAATTAACTTCTGCATCAGTACATTTTACACATTCTGCCATGTTTTTTTCCAAACATGGTTTATTGTTGTTAATTTTAATTCCTTCCATGATTCACTGATGCTGTCAACAGCATCCTTGATGTTATAGTTTTTTCAAAATGTTGTAATTAAAGAATCACCATCGGTTTCTCTAATAAGTAGTTCGGCGTAGGTAATGTGCATTAAAAGTGACTATTGAACCCTGATCCATTGGTTGAATCAGCGCTTTTGTATTTTTGGAAGGCACTCAGTCATAGCATCTTCAGATAGTTCCGATAAATTAGTAGGGTGTCCTGGTGCATTATCCAAAATTAGCAAAGCCTTGTTGCTTAACTTATTGTCTCGCAAATATTTTTCACTTCTGAACAAAATAGATTTTTGAACCAATCCTGAACAATAACTTTAGTCATCCAGGCTTTCTTGTTGGATCTCCATATTCCTTAGATGCGGCTTCATCGGCGCTAGCTGCTTTACCTTTCATTTTCAAATTATGCAAATTCAATCTATTTTTAAATTTTTTAAACCATTCTCGGTTTGCTTGGAATGTGACATAATCAGCAGATTCATCGATATCTCCATTCTTAAAATTTTCGAAAATACTTAAAGTTTTTTCCTAGATAGTAATTTGATTCATTTTAGCAACATGTAGATATATTGACATTGAAAACAAATTTTTTGCCGTTATAGCGAAACACTTTAGGAAGTAAATCAAAAACGTGCCTTAATTGAATGTGTCTGAGTTTGTGAAATACGGTTACATAGACTACTTTGGGAAGCCATTACAAATAAATGTTAAATCTTAGATCCCAAATTTAGTGTGTAGGAATTGTGTCAAGTTTTTACGTTTGTGGACAAATAGAAAAGACGTACTTTTAAGTTTAAAAGTCCCATGATCTGGCGTAAACAATCAAGCCATCACGATGACTGCTATTTTTGTGTTGTGAACATTACTGGACAAATCGAAAAAATTGTAAATTTATCCCAGCTAGCAATCTGCTATTAGGCCTGTTTTGAGTTCTAGTAATTTGTCAGTACTACAGTCCGAACCTAATACATCCACTCACACATTGCCAGAAAGAAAGAAATCTCGTAACACCCGATACAATTATATCCGTTTATCGCAGTCGGGAAACAAATTTACCCCCTTTCTTTTCTGAAGAGGATGATTTTGTATTTTGCAACAATATTTCTGGCTTAATGACGGCAATGTCTATTTATAAATTCCTTGAAACGCTGTCTTAAATGTGTACTTTTGCATAATGGCAATAAACTTTGCCTATTGTGCATTCAACACAAGTAAAAGAAGAATATCCTACAATATCATTAGTTCTGGAGAAAATAAAGTACATAAAATATAAATGGGTTATATGCGTAGATCTGAAAATGGTTTTCCTGTTGGGTCAGCAAGGGGGTACACGAAATGTCCCTGTTTCATATGCTTATGGGACAGCTGAGCTAAAACTAAGCACTAGACTAAGAAAAGTTGGCCTGTTATAGAGGCCTTAGTTCCAGGAATGCTAAATGTGATAAATGTTCCACTAGTATCAAGAGACCGCATAATACTGCCTCCTCTGCATATTAAATTAGGGCTAATCAAACAGTATGTAAAAAAAGCTTTTGACAAGGAGGGAGAATGTTTTAAGTATATCACAAGAATGTTTCCCAGACTGAGTACTGAAAAGATAAGAACTGGCATTTTTAATAGTCTTTAGATCAGAAAATTAATAAATGATCCATATTTTACCAGTTGCATGACAGTTGTTGAAAAATCTGCTTGGGATGAGTTCGTTTGGTTGGTGAAAAATTTCTTGGGAAATCAAATGTCGGCTGACTACCATCAACACATTCAAAAACTAATGCTGAACTTACAGCGACTTGGATGCAACATGAACATTAAGCTACATTTCCTCTTCAGCCATTTAGACCGTTTCCCTGAGAATCTGGGTGATCTGAGTAAAGAATAAGGAGAACGCTTCCCTCAAGGGTTACTGGAATGGAATCAAGTTCATCACGTTCTAAAACTTTGTTTGTCAAATCTGGAAAACATCAAATATGTATTGTTTAATCGTTGTGTGCATTTTCGTTTCTGTTTCAAGTCTTCTAACTACGTTGTCTTTAATTAGCGATTCTCCTAGCGTCAAAAGAAATAATTTTTGAGAGTCTTTACATCTGGACCTTTTCTCTGGGAATTTGAGTCCCCACAATACATATGCGTTTACACAAGCAACGTCTAAAAATTGTCCGAACATTGCCATTGGCCATCGGTTGGTAACTCGACGAGCTGAATATTCTTTGACCATCTGGTCTTTAGTATCTACAGCTCCTTTTGTTTTGTTATAGTGTAGTATGATATCCGGCTTAAAATTGTTGTTCTCTCCAGAAACTGCATCGTCATGATGTTCTGTGGATAGTAGCAACACTGCTTTTTCTTTACTTGGAACACAGGACACCATTGTGTGCCGCTGTTTGAAAGCAAACATACTAGGAAAAACATGTTTATAAGATTTTGGCAACAATTCGAGAGGAATCTATGGTTTATTTTGCGTAATGTACCACACAGAGTCATCCCTTTTCCTAGTAATTTATCTGCCAGTTGTAAACTACTAAAAAAATTGTTCGTCGTAATCCCGTATCCAGACCCTAAGCAGCCGACTAAGTCTAAGACTCCTTCTCCTTGATTCTTATCAGCTACATTGTTGGTTTTGCCTAAATATGGTTGCATGTTCAGAGTGTATGCATTACCACTGTCAGCTGATGCCCATATTTTTAGCCCATACTTATCGGGTTTACTCTTCATGTATACCCGAAATGAGCAACGACCTCTAAATGACACCATTTGCTTGTCCACAGTAACGTGACTTCCAGGATTGTAGGCTTTACTAAAATTGTTTACAAATATGTTGAAGATTTTTTTGATTGGTGCCAATTTATCAGCTGCTTTTCTAGTCACTCTTGTACTCGAGTCATCAAATCGGAGAAATACAGTAATGGCTTGAAAACGGCACGAGACATTAATGCGGCAATAATCGGCCTCGAATAACCTTTTTAGAGCACCACAACATTGATATAGATTCTTTTGAAGCTTGCAAAGCACCCAAAATAATTATAATTTCTATATAGGCTTTGATTTCTACAGCATCGATTGGTTTCCATGTACGTTGCTCTTTGTCTGGATTAGCATTATTCCATTGCATGAATACCTGCAAATAAAAAAGTAAACAAAACATACAATAGAAAAATGTTTGTTACCTTTTCTGCTCTGTTGTTGGTGTATGAAACAATATTATCTTCTCTCAAAAACAGTCGAAATGCATTCAATTCAGAGGAAATATTACAGCTATAAGGAGTTAGTCCTGCCTTTTTTCTTATTATATTTTCCTTAGTTGGACAAGTTTGTCTAAATGGTAATTTACTCCAATATACCTTAGTCTTGGTCTGGTAGTACGGTAGGACTTCTTCTAAGCTAGTTTGATTTTCACCCATACCGGTGCTAATCGATTCTAGTTAATTGTTTTTTATTGTAACTACATTGTCTTCACATTCTACAATTTCCGGTTCAAGGTCACTATCTGTCAAGGTTTTGCAAGACGTCGTCATCAAAATTCGCATACAAAAACTGTTCCAACTCTTCATCAGTCAGTCTGTTAGGATTACGCACCTTTATATTATCAGCCATACCAAATTTTTAACACAAACAGAGAAGAAACTTCCTTTCACTACAAAGTGAAGTCTAAACTGACAAGCTCAGACCCGACAATCATCGCATCGGCTAAGTAAGAAACTGCAATATGCTGCGCGCGACGATTGAGTTGCAACAATATCGCTTGAGCACCGTGCGGGTACAAACGTACCCCTGACCAGTTTTTATTTTTTACGTGAATATTATAAAAACTATTTTGTCATTACAACCTGCAAAATATTGTATAAGGTGTATTAAAGATAAATAAAATCGTGGTGTAGTATTACCAATATTAGTTGAAATTATATCAAATATGATTGTCGGGTGCAGTTGTACCCTTTCGGTGCGACGAAGTTTAAAAAGGCTAGAGTTAAAAAAAAGACATAAGAATAATGGTAATTTTTTTGAAATAATAATAATAATTTGTATTAAACGAAATAATAAAAATGTTCACTTGGTTAACTACTATGGAAACACAGTTATTGAGACAATGAAATTTTTAGAAAGCTGGATTTCCGAGGTGACTAACCGACAGATAATATTAAGTGGAGGTAAAAAAAACAGACATTAGCCAATTAAAATGACCTTCAACGTTAACTAACAGTTCGGATAAACGACATTTACAATTTAATACCAAATAAAATTGCAAAAAATGTTTTAATTTTTCAGTATTCGAACCTTAAAAAAATTGTGCCCTTAATTACTATATCAGTTTACTCGCATTTCTGAACCACCGTCATATTTTACCAGATTAGTGTTAAACAAATGCATCCGCAATACAGGGTGTAGCACCTAAACTCCGTCGAACCATATTTCCTTTACCATAAAAGTTTTAGAAAAAAGTTTAGGAGCAAAATTGTTCGCAATTATCGTCGCCATGCCCATAAAATATTTTTGGTCACCAATGGCGTGCCATATTCCACAGGCGTATCAAATTTATTTTTTTAAAATAGAATACCCTATATTTTATTGCAGATTTAAAAGCACTCAAAGAGTACTTCTTTTTTCTGTAACATGTTATACACCTAACTTTAGCGGTTTCGATGTTATAACCGCTTCTCCCAAAATTTGACCATTTTTGGAAATTTTCTTGACAGAAACTAAATTGCGCCGGCGGGTAATTTTTGTATTGACGGATAGGTGGAGGCTTGTTCTACCTTCACGTATTTTTATTTTCGGGTACTATGGAAAAAGGGAAATTTTTGATTGGCATTCGCAAATTGTAATTTTTTGAAAATTTTAAATAACACCCTCTAAAAAATTACAGCGTTGGATAGCCGCAACTTCAAATTTTCTATAGGTACTACAAAAAAACCCATTGCATGAAAAAAATTTACAGAAAAATCTCCGATTTGTCAATAAACGCCGTTTCCTAAATACCTACAAGTATGTTATGATAAAACAAAAGATGTGCAGTTGTCAAAATACTTAAAAAGTCAAACTAAGATTTACCTGAAGACACCTTCTGTTTGTTTTCGGATCAAACGTTACAGAAATGCTCCCAACTCAAGAAGAAGTGGTTAACATGGTTTTTATCCACAGGCCTTTCAAAAAGTGTTGAATTGATTTACAACTACTGGGAGTGTTAAACGAGCAAGAAGAATTAGAACGAAGCCAGTATTGACCAAAGACAATGCATTGCAAATTCTGGCGGCAGCTGTGGAAAATCAATGTGCGTGAAATTAGTAAGAATACTGATATTTTAATGTGTTCTGTGCATCGTACTCTTCAGACGTACAAGTTCCATCCGTTCAAGATTCAGCTCTACAAGATTTACAACCTCAAGACTTTCAACATGCGGGTTACCAACAAAATCCATCAAAAGTAATCGTTTCTTATGCGCGTCTTATTTTCTGATGAATTGACCTTTCATAAAAATGGTGTCGTCAATCGCCATAATTGTCATTATTATGCCGATGACAACCCGCACGCCATGAGAATTGGAAACCATCAGAAAAGATGGTCATTGAATGTTTGGGGTGGCATAGTGGGCGAACACCTTCTGCGTCCGTACTTCTTTGAGGGGCACTTGAATGGCAGTTTGTGACGATTTTATTCAACTCTTAAAAGATGTTCCTTTAACCACTCGACGACGGATGGTTTTCCAACACGACGGAGCTCCTGCACATTTGAGCCATGTTGTTCGGGAATATCTCGATGAAAGGTTGCGGATTCGTGGATTGGTCGTGGGGCCCAGTAAAGTGGCCGCCAACCAGACATCACTCCCCTCGACTTCTTCCTGTGGAGGTACATCAAGAATGAAGTTTACAACACGGTACTAACTACTACCAAGGACATGCGGAAGACAATACGTGCAGCTTTCCGTGGTTTATCAGAAGTCCTTAAGGAGGTGTCTATGGCCTGCGAGTCGAGGGTGCGGCTATGCCTCTAAAAAGGAATGTCGTCATTTTGAACATTTAGTTTAAATTCTATTTTTTTACTCGGGTATTTGTAAACTTATTCAAGATTCTTTGAAGGGCCCGTGGATGGGAATGTGCTCTGCCATGATATCTGGCGCTAATAAAAATTTTTTTTAATAACCTCCAAGAATAAAAACATGTCAACCATTTCTTCTTGAGTTGGGAGCATTTTAGCAACGTTTATCAGAAAAAAAACTTAGTTGAGTCTTAATTTGACATTTTAGGTATTTTTTTAAATCATGCCACACTTGTAGGTTTTTGGAAAAGGCCGATTTTTTACAAATCGGAGTTTAATTTTTTGTGTAATTTTTTCAGGTAATGTGTCATTTAGTAGTACCAATAAAAAATTTGAAGTTTTGGGTATCCAACGCTGTAATTTTTTAGGAGAGTGAAATTTGAAATTTTCGAAAAAATGACAACTCGAGAATATCAATCAAAAATTTTCTTTTTTTCCATAAAGTACCCGAAAATAAAAATACGTAAAGGTAGAACAGGCCTCTACCTATCCCTCAATTGAAAAATTACCCGCCGACGCAATTTAGTTTCTGTCAAGAAAAATTTCCAAAAATGGTCAAATTTTTCGGAGAAGCGGTCATAACATCGAAACCGCTAAAGTTAGGTTTATAACATGTTACATAAAAAAAGAAGTACTCTTTGAGTGCTTTCTAAATCTGCAATAAAATATAGGGTATTCTATTAAAAAAAATAAATTTGATACGCCAGTGGAATATGGCACGCCATTGGTGACCAAAAATATTTTATGGGCATGGCGACAATAATTGCGAACAATTTTGCTCTTAAACTTTTTTCTAAAATTCTTATGATAAAGGAGCCTATAGTCCAAGAGAGTTTAGGTGCTACACCCTGTATAAGTGCAAACTATGAAAATATCACATTTTCGGCTGCACAAAACTATTGTTTGCTGTTAGCTCAGGCGTTCATGCACAGAATTGGTCCAATGTCCTTAAAATATTGATGAGATAAATTATAAAAACTATTTTGTAAAGAAATTAACTCTCTTAATTTCCATAACCACGTTTTTACTCTAAAGTTTATATCACCGGAGATATCGACGAAATTGAAACAAACTTTCAAGATGCCGCTCAATTCCAGGTTTTCAAGGAGGTCTAATTTTAAAGGACAATCCTTAACATTAACTTAAAAGGATTATAATTTATTCAAGTCCTGAATTATTCCCGCAATTAATGTACTTCCAGACTTTTCTAAAAAAATGAGATATTACAACAGCCGACTTAAAAACTCGTCTTTTTCAATTTCTTTTTGATAAATTGTAACTGTCATAATGGATTTATACGTACAAAAATTAGATTCCCTCGAGTATTTAGTATTCTTGAAATGTAATGTTGAAAAATGTCTGAAATGATAATGTAGAATCCGTTGTAATAGAAGCTAACACGTAAAATAGTGTGCATGAAGGGTAATATCACTTGTCTACCATTCGCAATTTGATTCTTGATGTTATATGCAACATTGTATTGAAGATTCTATTGAATATTCGTGAGCTGCTGTACATGCATTGTGATATTATTAAATTTAATGCTTCAAAAGAATTTGTATTTTATAAGTTCCCGTTGGTAAAATTTAATATTTTTGTACCTAAATTATCTGAAAAATATGATAGGGCTAATATTTTAATAATTTATTTAAAAAAGTTTTTTTAAAAACAAAAGTTTGATGTTAAACTTAAGTTAATCTTTATAATATTATTTATGAGTATATTACATTCTAAAACGTTAGTTGCAAAATTCTGTGAAATGTGAGAATTGTTTCAATATTTAATTTTGAAAATAATTTTTGGTAAATTTAATTGCCAATTACACGTAAATAATTACGCATATCTTACTTTGATTTTAATTCATTTACAGGATTTAATTTATTATAAAACAACAAATATGCGCGATTGTCTTGGTTTAAAAAATGAAGAAAGAGAGGAATGGGAAATAAACTAGTGTTTTAGAATGTAGCTCGGATAATGAACAAAATTGTTTGGAGAATGAGAGAAAAGGAAAAACCCGAGCAAAAGAAAGGAAGTTAAAAAAAATAAAAGAAAAAAAAAGAAAGGGAAAAAACAATGAAAGATATTGAAGAAATGTTAGGTGATGTACATACAAAAAGGGAAAATGGATAGAAGTGGGATTTTAATGCGAGAACACAGAAATAGGGCAAATAGTAGTGAATTGCAAAAAAAACAAATGAAGAGATAAAGACTTAAACGAACTAGATAGAAAATTAATATTTTTATGCGAAGAAACAAGATAGACAATTTTAACCTAGAAAACGGGACGGTTTAGCCAAGGGCTTATCTTAAATTTTACTAGTCAATAAAAACAGTTCTATTTATTTCAAATTTTTATTTTAAATGTTACCCGAAAAAACATGTCACATATCCTGTATCATCAATGTCAACTTTTAAATCATAGACAGTTAGGGTCGTTATGGCCCTAAGTGTGAATAAAATTTGAATTTGATATTTCAAGTAATAACCTAAAAACGTAAAATATCTTAAGGCCGATATTGACCCAATTAAATGTTTAAAAATGGATATCTCAAAAAGTACCATTTTTTGAGTAAAACTCGTATACATAAAGTTACCATAGTAGATTCCAAATAAAAAATTAAAAATGTATGACTCTGTTGAATACCTGGTGCAATATTTTGATTTTTTCAAAATATCGTCATCAGTATTTCCACAACAGAAATAAAGTTCCGTGTGATTATTTTGTTGAAGTCATTGATGACAATACATATCTGGATCGTCACAGATAGTGCCATCGTACAAGTACCAAACGTTTAATCATGATTCAAGAGATTAAATTAGAGGCTAAATTCCTAGGTTAAAAATTACACTTAAACAAGCAACTTTAGCAGCCAATCTTTGAAAACGCCACCGATAACAATTGGCCTTAAACCACTATCCTTCTTACAAAGAACGCAGTATAAATGAAACGACAAGTGCCTTCAAAAATATTTCTAGAGAACATCAATTGCAGAGGTCGGTGATATTGTTCAAAACGTGTTGTTCAGCTTATCAAACAACATGACAGATACGTTCTTTGAGATGTTGTAGTCGTAAACTATCCATCACCGAGGCTAAGCCAGAAGGAAAGGAAAGAATTCCTTACCCGACTAAGTTAATGTCGACTTCTAAGACTTTATTCTCTATAGCAGGCAAGGGGAAAACTGGGGATTTAGTGAATAACTTGGTTTTTTAACACCAAGGATTTGTTGGTGTCATTATTAGATAGAGTAAATCAGTTATTAGAAGACAAAGTTTTACAGTCCCACAAATGTCAAAATCGGCTATTTTGGTTTCAATCCGTTTCTTGACTGTGGTAGGTTCTAGCTTCAAATGTTTCTGAGACGGTAGGGAGAAAGTGTATATGTTTTTCTTAACCAACAATGTTAAGCACTGCATAAATTTTTATTTTGTATGTTAGGGCTTTGTAAGAGAATAACATAAGATTGTGTCAAAAAATTTTATTTTTAGAAGGATGCTTTGTTTGATTAGGCTGCTTAATTTTCTGGCAGTGATCATCCTTGAGCCTTTGGGGATTCCCTTCAAAACACGAGAGTTTTAAAGGCTTCATAGTAGAGCGATTAATATTAAAAATAAGAAAAACCATACTTTTTTAAACACTAAAAAACAAAACAAAAATAACAATTGACAATTAAAAAAAATACAGGACTTTCATAAGAACAACGAATCGACCACTAAATAACCGCCTTCAAAATCGACTACCCCATAGCACAAGGTACAGCTTAATACTATACTGGAAGGTAATCAGAGAGGCGATTGAAATAATCAAAAATGGGAAAAAAACGCAAAGTTTTACAAGCTTTATAAAAATTGCAAATGACCCGCTATCTAGTGTTAAGCGAAAAACAAAGAAAAACAATAAGGTAGAAAAAGACGCGTCAGCATAGAAGAATATTAGCCTACAAAAGAATTCAAAGAAGTTCGGAGAAAAGGAAAAGAATAAGAGAAGATAAGAGAAATACTAAAAAACAAAGAAAATAATAGAATAACAACGTTATGACCAATTGAAAATAACAAAAAAATGAAGAGTTCAGGAATATAAATAGATGAGATGGAAATGGAAGAATGGGGTTGTTAGAAAATTATGACGATAAACTGAAAGTAAAGTAAGGAGCATGGAATATAGAAGAAAAAATGAGAAGTATGGAAAAAAAAGTAGAAAGAAGCAACGAGAAATTTAAAAACGGAAAAAGCGCAAAAACAAATGGAACACATGGAGAATAGTGGAAATGCATAAAAAAAGCTGCAAGAAGGATTGAGTACAATGTGGAGGAGAAAAAATTTATAGCAGCTTAAATATTGCCAACACAAGATAACAAATTTATGCAGAAAGATGCAAAAGATAAAAGGAGGAAGATATAATGTGGACTATGAAAAATGTTAAAAAATAATATTTTATAAAGTTAATTTCTTAATCCTTATTGTCATACCTCACCGTATATATTAGATGTTCATACTTACTCTTCATCTTTATTTCTTCCTCTCTCAATTTCCATTCCACTGTCTTACGTCTACCTTTTTTTCTTCTTAAACTACACAATTTTGTATTTTCTACATTAACTTGTAATTTCTTGATTTTTAAATATTTTATCATCACCATTATTATTACTTTTATCCCTCTTCTCGTTTTGCCAAGTACACCGTATCATCTGCGTACCCACGTTATTCTTCTTCCCACCACTATTTCTCATACATGTTGCCGTTTGATTTCTCTCTCTAATCTCTTAAATATAAAAAATAAACAAAGGCTCAGTGGAAATCCCTGTCGTAGCCCTTTTTCTATGAAAAGCTGTCTTTCTAGCTTTCCCCCTACTCTCGTATTGCACGTTTACTCAAAATTAAGTATTACAACTATTGTATTTTATATCAATACAATTAGTAGGTATTTCCGTTCATAACAATTCCCTTCTATCGTTTTGCTTCAAAGGTGTTTCCATCTCTGGTGTTAAATGTAGACTGATGTAGATCGCGTTGCTCAATTGCGTATCTTCACTAAGTACGATTCGGGTGTTCTTAAACATTTGAATTTCAGATCTGCTTTGTTTCAACGTGTTTTCTTTTCTATTGAAATTTTCTTGATGTTTATGGATCTCAATCGCCTTTCTAAACAATATGTTTTGATAACCGTTAACGGTTGCTAGCAACTTGGACCTTTCGAGAGGTATGCCAAACAACCACATAAAGTTTGTATTTAACTTGGTAAGACAGTATTATGAATTAAATATTGTTTGTATGTTTAGACCAATTGTTCTATAATAGTGTGATATTGGTTTTACCTGAGAAACCCTATCCGTAGTTATTATACAGCCACTGTTTGTTAACTGCACCGAGTGGTTGTGGATGGAAATTACAAAAGTGAAAAGTTTTACTTTGGTACTTTGTTTGAAGTTGGTAGAAAGTTAACACACTAAAAGCTGACAACCCTAGAAGGTGACCCATAGAGGTGATGACACAAAGAAGAATTTGTTTTTTTGGTTTTTGGTTATATCTCAAAAAAAAAAAATAAAATTCTGCGCTTCAACACTAATTTTATAGTTGTTTATTCAATTCCCAATCGTTGCCAAACAATCATCCTTGAAATATAACCAATTATGAAAAACTAATTTTTGGAAATTTTCAAGTTCATTTCTTAATAAATTGGTCATAAGTGTGAATATTTCGAAGTTGTGCAAAATTTTGTGAATTCTTAGTTTGTGTTTGCAAAAATGCAACACCTTCAGGAATTGAAAGTCTTATAAACTCACCAATTATCAAAAATTTTGTCAATATGGTTCCTCAGTAAATAAGAAATGCTTATTTATTTTCTAGTTCAAGCGAAACAGATTATACCAAATTTTATTTTTTACACATGCCATAAAATATTCTGATTTCATATGCCATGCCACTGTCTAGCTTTTTAAACGTTAATTAATCAACGGTTTAAAACACGTTAAAACGGCCTTTAAATACGTTTGAAGGTTTGCTGAGATAAAACGACTTATCATTTTTGTGATGAAAGTGTCACCTCTGTTTGGTAAAATTATTTTTTTTACGCGTATATTATTATTTTAGCCTTATTCAAGTATTTGTTTTAAGTGGGTTGTACTGTATTTTAAGTATATCTTGTTTTGCATTAAAAAAACGTATGTGTTCGTTTCAACGACCCCTGTACTATTTATTTCTTTGTTCTTTGATACTTTTAAACCCGTCGTGCTAACAATTAAACTTAGAAAAATGATTATTTCAATTATTTTTATTAAAAAATTTTAGTGTAACAACTAACTAAATTGTTGTATTTATCAGAAGAAAACAGAACAACTGTAAGTAAATTGATTGTTTACTTTGGAGAATTATCGTATATGATGCTTGGCGCGCATTTAAGAATAAACCAATTAAGTTAGGACGTCCCTGCGTTTTTTTTTTGTTTGTTTGTTCTTTAAAATCAAACTAATTGGAACGGGGGCTGTGAATTTCAAGTTGAGGCTGAAGTAATATTTTGTTTTAAATAACGACCACGCTCCCACTTTGTTTTACAAATTTTTTGAATCTGTAAATTGTGATTAAGTAAATTTCGGTATAAACTTTTGGAATGCGTTTAATGTAAAAGAACAGGACCGTGGTGTAATCAACAATGCATTTCAATAGAACAACATTCATATTTCATGTTTCTTTCTTTAAAAACTTTTCTTTTAAGTGTTTACGTTTTTCCTAGATTTTAGTAAGCATTTGTTGTACATTTAGAAAAAACGTATGTCAAATATCTCGACGTATTTGAAAGTTAATTTGTTTTTTTTCAATGAGTTATAAAATTTTATTCTCACTTAAAAAAATGTATGAGAAACTTTGAGTTGAATGGTTAATTTTCTATTAACTAATTATCGATAAAAAGTAAAATACTGTGTTAACATACAATCGAAAATTCTATACCTCCGCTAGAATGTATGATTTTCATGAATCACTTTAATCTCTAACATTCGTATACTTTCGTCGTGAAATGTATTTTCTTCTCAAGAAAATATGATATATAAATTGAAAGTGCTAAATTAGAATTTTTTTATGCCGTTCAATTTTATATTCCAAAAATAAATTTTTTTTGTATAAGTGCAAAATAATATTAATTTGTACATAAACACATTTTTTCAAATTAACAATTTAAGTGTACTCTATTTTTAATTTTATCACCTAGAATATGTTCTACATAACCGGAAATAAGTGGAAATTCTACCCACGTCACATAGATATTGATTTTAATCGGTCTGTTAGAAGGTTTATTTACGTAGAAGTTTGTTGAATTTTAGGTTTTGATCATGTTTGACTTCACATGGTTTTATTTATTTTTCTAATTTATATCCTACACATGCTTTCAAAGTAACTGCAAAATATGTTTTTTTTGTACAATATTCGGGTTTTAACATGTAATGGGATTTTCTCATATATAGAATTTATTGGATTCGACTTTTAGTACGCGTTTCTATCTTATACTTTGTGAAAAAAAATGCAACTTGGCAGACTTACGTATGGATGCTGAAAAGAAAGAATATTACACCAATAGTGAGTTACCAAATTTAACGATCTTTCTAAAAACTGAATTAGATACTTTAGATGAAATTGAAGGTCAAAACCAATAAAGTTTCCCAACTCCTAAAAATGTTTTTAAACATAATAATCCCAGTTAACCTAATAAAGAACCATTTAAAACACGTTTTCTTGTTAATAATACAAATAAAAACTTTTGCAACCTATGTAAAAAGAAAATCATTTAACCCATTAATGCCCACCAATTTCTTCAAGGGCTAAAATAATTGTTTCTGATTTAATCCAGTCAAATACACTATGTTATTGTCATTTGTGCTTCATTTTTAGCTTATTGGCCTAAAACGAAAGAAAAAAAATGGTGTACTCAAGTGGGCACCACAATTTCTGTAAACAAAAGTTTGCACATTGTGAAGCGGGCTTAAGGGTATCATTTACAATTCTAACAGCAGGTAGTCTTAGCAGGGGTTACCTTATAGAAAGACTGTAGAATGAATCATTACACTAAGCACGTTTTAGAAAATAGGTAATTTACGTTGCTTACTTAATTTTTTCTTTAAAGAATATATTTGATGGTATCGCTAATTAAACACCATAGCTCGATTAATTATCGAAACAAAATTTTGTTTAGGAAATGTTTACAAAATAAAATTAGAAATAATTTTGATTTAAAAAACGTCTACAAGCAATAACTTTTAAATTAAATAAAAAACTAAACATGGTTATTTGGGTTGACTGATTATTACTTATTTTTAAATAAATCTAAACTACTAATTATTGTAAGTTAAAACAAAAATTATTAAACTCTCTATTCATAATATTTAGTCCTTACAAAATGTATATTTTATGACCTTTCATTTTTCTGTAGTTAATATAAAAAGTGAAAATAAAAACTAAGGCAATTCTTATTGTCAAGGTATATATTTAGTTTTTTGACAAGAATTTATTACATAATTATAATTAAGATACCAAGTTATAGTTTAAAATTAAATGAAAACGTTTTTTTTAAATAAAGGTATTACTATATAAATAAATATAAGAAATCAATAATGGGTGTGACCTCCATTATTATTGATACATTCTTGGAGGCGTCTGCTCATTGACGCTATCAAGGTATCAATATAATTAAAATTAATCGTTTCATAACTTTCCTTTCATAAGATATAGTTCATATTAATATGCTTATTGTAAAGCTTCGTACACACCTGAACAACAAACCGAAGAACAAACAGAACAACGAACCGAACGACAATTGGAACATTAATTTGGACGGTGCTACGTACGAATTTTAAAACAGATTCGCAAGTCTTGACTGTTCCACGAACGGTTTGCGGCGTTCCCGCAACTTGTCGGTTTTTTCTCCGACATCAAAGAAAATGCGCGCCAATGCGTTTGCAGGTTTGGACGAATCTAAACAAAACGGCGAACAAACTTATGCGGGAGAATTAAATTATTTATTTTTTGTCCTCCCTTTTGTGGGTTTGTTGTGTTTTAGGTAATATTGTGGACTTGACAGAAGAAAAATGTTCTAAATTAATCAGTGTTTAAGAATGCAAGAAAAAAATGATGTCCCTATTAGCACCATTTCCAAAATAAAAAAAAAGTCAAGTAAATTATAATTTTTTACTTTTCTTTGTGCGTAAAAATTTGGTTGGCACTATCTTCTTGTTTTCCGCAATTTTCTCTTTTCAATAATAAATATATATGAACTAAAAACTACTGAAAATAATTATGGGAACAGCACAAACGTTCCGTTTGTTGTTCGAATTGTGGAAATCATAAAAGATCGTTTGTCGTTCTGTTTCGGTTCGTTGTTATGTTTGTTGCTCGGTTTGTTGTTCAGGTGTGTACAAAGTTTTACAACCTAAGCAACAATTTTTTGGCGAATAAAGATTAGTTTGTGATGTAATATTAGAAACACAAATTTATATCATATCAAATTTATGACAACTTAAAAACCATGAACATATATGTTATTGCTAAGAAATTATTAAGGAGAAAGCGCAATTGCAGTGTAAATATTTATAATTAGATATTTTCGAAAGTTTATAAGTCCTCTATTGTAATCCTAATACTTAAAAGAAACTCCTGTCCATTAGCATTATATGGAAATGGCTTTACTTTATGAATAAGTTTCAATAACAATAGAATATCCTTGCTTGTTTAATTTACTTCCTTTGAGTCATATTGCTCTAAGGGTTGTTACATTGGTCATTAGAAGTATGTAATAAATAACGAATTACCTACTGTTTGAGAAGGGGTAGTGTGAACCAATAAATAAAGTAAGAAATGTAAATTCCATTTGAGTTTAAAATTTTAAAATTTCCCGGATGCCGTATAACTGCAACAAAAATATTAAAGGAGATAGGAATAAAGAAGTATAATTCTGCTGCGAAAGAAGTTCTCAGTGACAAAAATATGAGACGACGTCTGGAATTTGCAAGGCGATATGTGAACGAACCTTTGGAATTTTGGAATCGAGTGATTTTTAGCGACGAAAAAACGTTCAATAGCCGCAACGATGGACCACTAAAAGTTTTCAGAATGGAAGGAACTCGTTACCAAAATAATCACATATGTCCTAAAAAACGAAGTGGTTATTTTTCTGTGAATGGGTGGGGTTGGGCTAGCGCGCGGAGTCCAGGAGTTTGTTAGGCTATCGATGGACGTCTTGATTCTGCTGCGTATTTAGATATTTTGGAAACTATTATGAAACCTTCAGTCGAAGTGTTTTATCCAGACTAGGATTATATTTTCCAACAAGTAAGTATTCTTATTTCACTATACTTTCTCCAAAAAATAGTTCGGGATCTGTTGAATTAACATTTTCATAATGTATTTTTGTTGTTAAAGGACAACGCCCTTATTCATACTTTGCGGGTTGTGCGCAATTGGATACGAGAAAATAACTTAGAGCTGTTACCCTGGCCAGCAAAAAGGCCAGATTTTAACATTATCGAAAATGTTTGGGCTCGAATACTTGCTGTTATCCGAAGACAACAAGGGCCAAATTTTATACCAGTAAACCGTAATGCACTAATTGCAGCCATTGATACCGCATGGGAAACGATTAATATTAATTATATTGATACCTTGATAGCGTCAATGAGCAGACACCTCCAAGAATGTATCAATAATAATGGAGGTCACACCCATTATTGATTTCTTATATTTATTTATATAGTAATACCTTTATTTAAAAAAAGTTTTCATTTAATTTTAAACTATAACTTGGTATCTTAATTATAATTATGTAATAAATTCTTGTCAAAAAACTAAATATATACATTGACAATAAGAATTGCCTTAGTTTTTATTTTCACTTTTATATTAACTACAGAAAAAATGAAACGTCATAAAATATACATTTTGTAAAGACTAAATATTATGAATAGAGAGTTTAATGATTTTTTTAATAACTTACAATAATTAGTAGGTTAGATTTATTTAAAAATAAGTAATAATCAGTCAACCCAAATAACCATGTTTAGTTTTTTATTTAATTTAAAAGTTATTGCTTGTAGACGTTTTTTAAATCAAAATTATTTCTAATTTTATTTTGTAAACATTTCCTAAACAAAATTTTGATTCGATAATTAATCGAGCTATGGTGTTTAATTAGCGATACCTTCAAATATATTCTAAAAAAAAAATTAAGTAAGCAACGTAAATTACCTATTTTCTAAAACGTGCTTAGTGTAATGATTCATTCTACAGTCCTTCTATAAGATAACCCCTGCTGAGACTACCTGCTGTTAGAATTGTAAATGATACCCTTAAGCCCGCTTCACAATGTGCAAACTTTTGTTTACAGAAATTGTGGTGTCCAAGTTTTAAATTTCATGAGTGTACAATGGGCACATACAGAATATAAATAAACCAAAAATCAAAAAATTATTTATTTAAATAAACTCAGTGGATATGTCAAAAATTAATTAGTGTGAAATATTTTGAAACAGTCTCTCTCAATGCAAAGAGTAACATAGCACTTGTCACATGCATATCTAATTCTGCTGTGACGTACGCTGCATTGTAGTTGATTCGGCAACTTCTTAGGAAAATGACCTGTGGGATCGTCTAATAAACGTCTAGGTAATGAACCGATGGTCGTGCTGAAGTTGATCTTCTTTAAATGGCCTTGTTATAAGTAATGACGAGTAATATTTCGTTAAAATAA
The DNA here is from genome assembly GCA_030710515.1 of Abscondita cerata. NCBI lineage: Eukaryota > Metazoa > Arthropoda > Insecta > Coleoptera > Lampyridae > Abscondita > Abscondita cerata. The sequence goes on from JALBCR010004405.1 coordinate 209,558, forward strand.
TAACAAATCCATAGCGTCTTTATGATGAAGTTTCCATGCCTTTACAACAGTGACATAATTTATCATGTGGGTGAAAAGAACCCATCACTACTTTTTCCCATGAATTACAATTCGGTAATTGTTGACCGATTGATCTAAAAGATCCGCGTCTCCCATGAACGCATTGTAGGTATTGAAAAGCTTCGGTTTGGGTACTGATATTTTTCCTTTTTCTTTGACGACCACTTTTTCACTTGTGGCATTAGTTCTATGTTGTCGTAATTGGTTGTTATAATAACGACACTATTGTCGTGCTATCTCAACGAAAAGGGAGAGTTTTTCTGAATCGATAATCAAAATTGCCATGGTCTTTTTTTTTACCTGTCCAGAAGAAAGAATAGGACATTTTTTAGTACGGTTCTCTCACACAGTTCCGGTAGCTTGCATACCTTTCTCTCTCAAACTAGTTAGCAGTTCGTATCTTGTAAAATAAATGTCAAAGAACACAATGTGGCAAGTAAGTTCTTCGACAATTTTTAAAAGATTAATTACTACTTGCAATCCTAGGGAAGTGTAGACTTTAATAGTTCAATCTCACCATCGGCTTTAGCTTAGCACCAGTACGTATCAAAGGCATAACAATACCCACTAGAACTTCATAACACCCAGTACTTGTAACCAAAGCGTACTGGTTTACCCTTGATAAACTGTTTCGCAGAATGATGTCCATAACATCGAACCATCGCTTCATCAATGGATAAAAATTCGTGAAAATTCCGAATTGTAGAAACTTTTTTATTGAGTATGTTCATCAATGGCCATATTTTAAACATTTTATCATTTCTGTGTTATCTGCCAAGTGCATATATTTTTTTATCTTCTCGAACTTGTTTCTAATAATACAGTTTAAGATAAATGAAACATTCATGCTTCGTCCCACACCAATATAAACGCGTACGAGGTAATTTATAATTTCTTAGTTTATACTAATCATACGTGTCAATGTTTTACACGAGATGTCGTAAGACACTCATTTTGCTTATGTTCATTGCTCCACGAGAGTTTAAAAGACCAACCGCCGTCTTGTATAGTTGTATACCGCACTTAAGTATACACCTCTGATGAGCTCATAATAAGAGCGAAATGCGGCATCAGGTGTTCTTTCGTTGCGTGTTATGCTTCTGTACAAGTTTTCACTTGGCTTTATCGCACACGTGCGTTTCAAGCATTAAATCTGTTGCTTAGATAGCGATATGCACGTTAAACGCACACATGTCGTTACAATTAACTGTTGGCATTTTTCTTAGTTTATACTAATCATACGTGTCAATGCTTTTACACGAGATGTCGTAAGACACACATTTTGCGTAATTTATAATATCTACTAAAAAGAAGCACATCTACAAAAATCTCGATTTCGTCATTAGTAACTTGAAAACTGTAATTATTACTGGCTTTAGCGTATTTATTCGTTTGTTCTACTATAAGATTGACAACTTGTTTGTTGTTGCTTGCACTTTATCCTAACAAGTGGAATTTCCATTAATGGAAATCATTTTCATAGCGACTAGTTCACTACTCCACTTGGGCTGACTTACTTTTGCTTTTTTCAATAGTGTAGTTCGAATCTTAGATAGCGGCGTATTGTATTCTTCATCGCTATCATCCACTATCGCTATTTGAATTTCTCCTGGAATATCATGGGGACGATGAACTGTAATCAAATCGTCTTTATCAAACTCTTCTTCATCAATTCGATAGTCGGGTTCTAGCGGAATAATTACGACTCAATTTTTGAGTTTGAGAATCTTACATTTGCTATGGTTTCGCTTGCAGAAGCAAGTGTTGTAAATCGTTTTTCATAAAAAAAAATGAAGAGGAAATATGTTCGAGGTCTTCCACCATATAAGAATGCTTGAAAATATAGAAACTATTTAGAGGAAGAAAAATATCCCATTGTACTCAATCGAGTACACTCAAGTGTATCCCAATATGAAATAAAATGTAATGTCGTTTTCACTTAAGTAACAAAATAATCTTGTTTTTAGGTCTTTGCCAAACTTTCCAAATTTGAAATGAAACTGTAATTTTAAATAATATTATTTAGTTGTCACCATTCAACACACAAAACGTTATGAAGACCTTTTGTGTATGTGGGATAATTTGGTAATATGACATATTTCTTATCAATTTTGCTATTACTAGTTTCTAACGTTGTAATGTTCCTAATGTTTAACTTATGTTTATGTTTTCTAATTATGTTTGTGACAATTTATTCCTGAAAACCATTGTATGATGCAATCTGCCTAATATTTTGCAGTTCTTTATCAAAGTTTTGTTTTGACAATGGGAAATGTAATAATCTGTGAATCAAAAAGTTGAAAGATGCAAGTTTATGTTGCATATTATGGTGGGAATCATTTGTTATAAACCTCTTAGTGTCAGTGTACTTGCATCTTTCAACTTTTTGATTCTCAGATTATTACATTTTCTATTGTCAAAACAAAAAAATTGATAAAATACTGCGAAATATTAAACAAATTGCATCATACAATTGTTTTTAGGAATCAATTGTAACAAAACATAATTAGAAAACATAAACACAAGTTAAATATTAAGAACATTACAACGTTACTAACTAGTAATAGCAAAATAGATAAGAAATATGTCAAATTACCAAATTATCCCACATACACAAAAGGTATTCAAAAAACATTTTCAAAATAATAATAATCTCTAGTAGTAACACATGAAAATCTTTTAAGCAATCCGAAAGAACCAATAGAAATGTGTGATAAATCGGGAATATAAAAAATAAATTGTAAAGACTGTAACCAAGGACAAACCGAGAGCCCTATTAAAACTCATTTTAAAGAGCACTTAGCAAATGTCAAATATTATTGCTCAGTGTTGCCATGCATATACTTGAAAATTGTCATAGAGTAGGCACATTGAATTAAGTAAGAGAGTAGATAATAAAAACGAACTTGATTATTGTGAAAATTGGAAATTTTTAAAACCAGAAGTTTGCTTATGAATTATGATAATCACGGTCCATTATGATTTCCGGAATTATTCAAGCTTATATAAGAATCAATGAAGGGTGGTTCGCAGATAATATATATAAGCTTCCTATTGTTTTTATTTTTAGTATTGGTTTGCTGATGGTGATAGCTTAGCTATTGAAACGTGTCCAAGTATAGTTTTTTTGTGTTTTCCTTTTGTTAAAAATATACGCTGCAGTTTAAAGTTTCATTCCTTTGATCTGATGCTAATGAATATTTTCAGAATCTTTACAGATGTTTATGAGACGAGAAACGAATTGTTCGAGACGTTTGATAGAACAGTAACGTTGAGTATGTCGTAGTTGATAATTATGATACTAATTATCTTGTTGTTAATTAATGATTTACATACCGGTGACTTCTCCGTGTAATGAGTACCTACTAACGGCTCCAAACAAGTAACTGAAAAGTCACCATTGAACAGAAAAACAAATATAGAGTGACTCAGAAAAAATATTGCAAAGGTAACTAGATGAAAATCCTTAATTAACACGTTGTATAATTTTGATTTTTATTTGCTAATTTTCTTCAGGATCAACAAAAGTACATCTTTGGAGAACATTAATGATAATGTTAAAGGGAACCCTTGTAGGTAGATTTGAGTGAATAAAATTTTTTTTATTGCTACGGTTTAAATTTTCAAATCCCGTAAATTTTAAGACTTATGAAGCAAAATCCAAACAAAGAAAAGAGTATGGTATTATGTCTTTTGCAGAATTTGAACGGCAGGACCATAAAACTAAATACTGAATTCTTGTGCAATATAATTTTTTATTTTAGAATTCAAAACCACTCTCTGCATAAAGAACCTTGCATTGTAAAACAAACGACTGTTATTACCGGCAATAGGGTAGTCAAGTTGGGATATGGGCTTGAAACTGTATTGGATATACAGTATAATCACTGTAAAATATGTACGCTTGCAAAATTATTGTTAAAAGTGAAGTACCTATTTCCCAAGGTTTGTTTAGTACAGTTGCATTAAGATGCACAATGTGCAATAAAATTTCTAACATCTTAACCGAAAAACCGCGCAAGTATGGTTCTCGAATAAACGTGAATTAGAAATGTAACTTTGAACTCAAATTTTTTTGTCCGTCAACAAAAACCCTTGAGGCAACATATTGGTATTAGTCTGAATAGCTGCTAACGATTAGTTTCTTGTTAGGTTTACTATTCAGCTCCTTGGAACTTGGCGCCCTTAAATGTTCGACTTTCTTCGAACCGATGTTATTGGTACACCCCACGAGCCACTTCCGACTGAACTGGTATTCTACAACTTCTGACCATATCTTATATTGTCCGCAACTTTTAATTTAGCGACAAGTCTCCTTAACCTTGTAACAACATATTAAGTACCTTCTATTTTAGGAAAGATTTACGCTACATCTCAAAAAAAAATTAAGAATTTATTTCTTGAAAACATATTATCCAATCGAGTCGAGTTAGTGCTCATTTTATTCGTATTTTTATCTTCTACAATTTTTTTTTACATCATTAACTTTGGTGTATTACATTTCACTCTACTAAAAAAATGAAAAAATACGTGTTAACACCATAACGACAATTCATTTTGGCATAAAACATGGCTAGAAAATACTTTGTACTATTTACAACTAAATGGCATAGGCGGTACCTACTATTATTTTGGTCAAAAATGTATCTCTATTTACTGCACTATTGCCCTATTCTTTAAACATGACAAAAATATTCTATTGTGCATTTGAATATAATGCAGTTTTCTAAAAACTGATTAGTACCGGTAAAAGTATTTGCACTAAAACCGGAATAATTTGATGAACTAGTACATTCTTACAAAATCAGCCAATTCAATTATCAATTTAAAAATCAAAAATTAAAAGGGTTCTTTCCTATAAATGTTACTTTCTACTAACTCACACCCTATCAAAGGAGGGATTTAAAAATTTAGGTTATATTTTTTTTTCTTAAAAATGGGTCAAGATAGAGGTGAAATTTTGTATGTGACATACATTCCCAAAACTATATTATTAAATACTTTATACATCTCCCCCGGGTTGTACAGTTTTAAAATTAAAAATCTAGCATTACATTTGTTGCATTATTTAGAAACTTATTTATATGGGCAGTTTGTTCTCTAAAGTTTATGGTATTCAAATAAAAAAATAAAATTCATTGAAATTGTTACAGGTTTGTTGTTTAAGCATTTAAAAAAAATTTAATAGTGAGGAAGCCAGTAAGAAACCTACCCGTAGCTATTTGCCGTAGAGTGGGTCGTATGAAGGAAAGAATGAAGGTAGTTGAAGGCTTCTAAAGAGGAAGCGGGCGCCAGTTACTGGATCCTAGTAATTACCTATGTAGTATCGGACAACCAACACCGAGCTGTGGTTTATGTTATTGGTGACAAAGAGGGCACCAATAGAAAAGTATTTCAAATCAAATCAAATAACTTACGGCGTTTACAAAACGTTGCTAGATTAACAAGTTCCCAAAAATATGTTATAGAAACTCACAAGGACATACCTACGACGAATTGCAATATTTTAAAGATTTAATTAGAAGAACCATCGTAATTACCTAACAGCGTTCGTTCCATTTACGACTGTTTACGTTAATTTTGATAACGGATATAAAGGATTTAGTTACGCAAGCGTAGAAGTACTAGTAAGTACGTTTGGTAAGCTTGTCGCCAAACAAAAAGAAAATCCGAAAAGTAGATTAAAGAAACTACGCTAATAAAAATTACCGTCGCAAAATGTTGGACATGTACACATTTTCAGAATATTTTGTATTTTAGTTTCTTCAGTGACGTTTGTGCAGAATTTGCTTTAAACATTTTTTGAGAAAAATGGCACACCACCACTTTAACTTAAAATAAAGATTAATTTATAAATCATATTTATTTCTGTGCAAAAACGGCCCCTGTAAGACCCCACGTAATTTTTTAAAGAGGAATCACCTTCTAAATTTGTTCGCATAATTTAGGAAACACCCTGTATATTTGTTAATGCAAATCGGAAATAAAAAACTTCTTAGTTATACGATTAGTCATACTAAGTATCGTATAACTATTTTATGTATAAAATTCCGTAATCATCGACGCCACGTACATTGATGTAAATTGTATTATAACCACATTTTGCTTAAAATCAGTCAATTTTAAAATATTTGTATTTTTTCAGTTATGTCAAATTCTGCTACTGTAGCCATTACTTTTAATCTCTTCATTTCATTAGCGATAAAACATCTTTATCATCAACTTTAAAAATTGTGACATCACTGATGACGCAATTCCATACTTACAGTGGTTCTACCATACTCTACATACGATTTCTATTTGTAACGGTAATAGACTTTCTTATTTATAATTTATTTTTGAAATGTATCTCCTTGATATGAGTAGGCACTGAAGTAATAAAAATTAGACAACAAAATTAGCTAACCTGCTGTTTTTTCCCGTAATATAAATCTGTTTAATGTTGATAAAGCAGCTTAGAAACTTATCCGTAGCTGCTATGTCGTAGAGTAGGTCATAAAGATAAAACGAAAGATATAACTGGAACAGCTTCTAAAGCTGCACCGGGCGCCACCCACCTGATCATAGCTATTACTATCAAGCGGTAGGACTTAAGAAAAGCAAAAACAAACTTGTAAGAAAACTGGAGAATTTAATCTGACGAGACTTGACAAATTTTTAAAAGTAATAAACACAATTTATCCCAGGTAGAACAAAACGTTTTTGAACATAACAAACGTTTCAGTTAGGAATATATTTGACCCGCGTAGCACGTTTTCTTGGGATGTTTCAAATCATGCTTACAGAACGTGCGCATAAAACGTAAGATTGAGAACGTTTCTTGGTAACTCATTTTTAAGTTTTAAATAAGTTACAGACACTGCTATGATGGAAGATTAGTGACGTTTTATTGAAGGTTTATATTTGGCGTTTTTGAAACGTTTTCTTTTGTGTTTCAAAAAGTGATTATGAAATCTCCGTTCAAAATGTATAATGTAAAACATCGTAAAAAATTGCTTCTTGTTGTACGATTTGAAATGTTCTATGTATGCAACCGATTTAGTGATACTGTAGCTACTGCTTTTATATGAAAATAGATAAACAATTACAATGCTCGAGAGGGTAGAAAAGATACATTTTTAGGATCAGGCAGAAATAACATAATATACAGTGAATCATTAATGTCGTGTTTGTTTCGATAATTGCACTTTTTAAACAAAAGATACAAATGGTACATTTAGTTTGCATAAATTACGTCATATTTATTGTTGTCAATAGACCGTTTGAGTGCTAGGTCATGCACAATGCAAACAAAAGATAAACTTGCCTTTCACTTTCTAAATTTTTACAAATTCAAAACAACAAATTCATAAGTTCCCGCGCAAATATGTAACCACTGATGTGTCAGTAGCCCCGGAAATTAACTTTTGATTTTTTTATTCTAACGGAAGAGCTGTTGTTTTAATGAGTACTTGAATACAATAAATTGAGTACAAATCAACACCAACTTTTCAATATATTTTATTCGATTTATAGTACGACACTGACCAATCAATACGTAGTTTTAACGTCAAAACGGGAAGAGTAAATGGTGTTAGCAAAATTAAAAAAGTGTGGTAAAATTAAAATAACAAAAATAAATGAAACATTTTTGCGTTATTGATTTTTTTTTAAATTGATCGTTATTTGTTAAAATACATTTATACAAAACATCGCATTAACGTTACCGTAAGGTTCCGATTGGACTAGCGGTTACTACCGTTGTAAGTCGTATTACACACACAGGTCCTCGGTCCGAATCTCACACTGGATCGTGTTTAAAATCTCAATTTCAACACTATAGTTGTTTTAAACGTTCTAAGAATACAAATATGTAGGCAAAATTAAGCTAGCAGTAGTAATTAAGATATAATTTTTTTTAAATAATTATTTTAAGTATTTATCATTAACGTTCCAAATTTGTTTATGCGTTTAAATAACGTTACATTTACATTAAAATGGAACTTTCTAAATTGAAACGTTTTTGAAGCCGGACCTTTTACGTTTTGAATGACGTCTTTGAAACAATTTTGGGACGTTATACACTTCAGTGGAACGCACGTGGAACGTTTTAGAAACGTAAATGTTTTACCTGGTGATAGATTATCATAGGAAGTAAGTAAGTTAATCACAGTCCGTTCAAACTAAAATAATTGTAAAAATATACTCCACGAGTCAATGTGAGAGTCAAAACAGAATTTATTATGTATAAACATATTAATAATAATAGAATACCTACGTCGATATGCACATTCATAAACGTTTGAATTAGCACAAACAACAAAAAAAACAAATCGTTAGACTGCTGCAAAGATCGTTGAGTTTACAAACACAGTGCTTAACTGGTTTCTTAAAAATTAATTTGTACACACATGCACAAAAGACGCACTAGGTCGAAAGTCCAGTTGACAAACACAATCACCAAATTTTTTGTTTAACAGCGAAGAATCCATCCAGAAAAGTACAGATGTCGACACAAAAATTGTAAGCGAATGCATAACTCATAGATACAGGAAGGTTTAAAAGTAGTCCGTAGAAAAGTTTTCAAAATGGAGATATGGCCACTTCTATATTCACACAGCTTATGGCATTTGTGAAACGTTGTTGAGTTACCTGCAGAAGCAGTCTGTACAACGCCACACTATACAAGTATATACTGATCTTCTAGGCACCACACATAACACTTAAATTACAATAGAATAATGAAAATAATGTACCATACAAATACATAAATAAAAAGACAATTTTTAAAAGAGAAAGAAAACAACAACGGCTTTGGCTGCCTACCGTAGAGGGCGTTGAGTACCACAAAAACAACATTAAAAATTAAAAATGTAAAAAATTGCTGTCACGAAGTGACACAAAAGTTATATCATCCGAAGACAATACCAATTGTAATTTGTAACTACATAAATTAAATTTAACAAAAAATTAATATCCTGTAGGTAAAAATTTTTTTAATTTACGTTTTAATGAAAAATGTCATTTTTGATAAAAAGTTTTGCTTGTCATGAAACCCCATAAAATGAAATAAAATTCAAGTTTGTCGAAATCTGTCTTATTTCATAGTCAGCTTTATGAAAACCGTATGAATTTTTGCAAATATGAAAATAATGTGTTAATCTCGCGAGTGACGTTTACGATGTACCAAAGAACTGTCAATTTTCAAATTGCCATTTTTATTAAATAGATGTTCTTTGTTTACTGTTTGTTTTATTTACATGATTGCACTGTACTGTTATTTTTGATAGTGATTACAGTTCTTTCAAAAACTTGAATACTATTTCATTTTATGGGGTTTCAGAACAAGCAAAACTTTTTATCAAAAATCACATTTTTCGCTAAAGCTAAAATTTAAATCACGTAATGTATTGACTTGTTCGTAAAATCTAATTACTAATGCAATTGAATGGTAGAAATGATGGAACTAGCATCGGGATTACGCTTACTGCAACATTATTGTGTGAATTTCCCATTAATTAAGATAGAATCAATAGATAGCAAATACAATATAATTTCCAATTATAACAAACAAACAACAATATTTGAATCCATCTAATTCGGTTACTAAAAAATAAACCTTTTTTTTCTAATTACACAGTTGCAATGCAATGGAGAGAATACAAATCTTTTTTTTGGAAAATAAATCAACGAAAACGCAATAATAAGATAAGAAAAAAGACATTATTATAGAAATAAATTTTCCTGCAACATAAATCAAAATTAAAAAAATTAAAATTCAATTAATGCGAAAACATGAACTTAAAACCGCAATCAATGGTCGCTCTCTCATTAATAGAAACACGATCAAGAATACATCAAAAATATAAAACAACTTAATAAGTGAGGGAAAGAATTAGAAAATATCTACGATATTGGAAAAAAAATGAAGTATAAAAGAAATATACACGTCTCTAGAGAGCACCAAGCGTGCCAGAGTAATAACTCGAAAGAAGTACTAAATGAAAACTATAAATTTATTGTTCTTTCATACTTTGTGTTAACTTTATTTATAATATGATTGACTCTAAACTTTTGACAAGCTGTAATTAAAATTAAAATTTGTATATTTTTATATATTTATTTTAAGATATTTGTCTAATTTTATGTTAAATATATATTTTTAATTATTCAATTTTCTTTGTTTAAAATTCTTTGTCCACGACTCTATTATAATATAGTTATTATACATGTGTCTTTTCAGCTATAAAGGTATCCAATATTCACAACTGGCAGTGATTAATCATTAATCACTCCTTGGCAGTGATTAACGATTAATCATTGTTTTTTCAAATTTTATCGCGTAGCTAGTTAGCGTGTTGGCGACATGTCATTTTTTTAAATTAAATTAAAACGTCAAAAACCATTTAAGTGTAAAAGTGCTTTGAAATTATTTGATAATAGTATATTATGCTACTAGGAGTAGAACGCATTCTTTTTGTGTTGAGCGAAGGTATTGCGGCCGAAGCGCAGATGAGGCCGCAAAATACTTTGCGAAACACAAAAAAGGCGTTCGACTCCGTGTAGCATATACTATTTTTCTTCAAGCGTAAAAAACCAAATTCTTGAAGTAATTGAGGTGGTTTTAGAATGAATAGGCAACAGCGTTAACTCAACTTTACAACTGTCAAACATGACTGTCAAACAACATTATTTTTGTTGTGTGTATTAACACGGTTTGTAAAAGGAAAATTTTTGTATTAATTTGTAGAGTAAGAAAGAAAGCTATAATTATTTAACAATACAACAATAATAATAATTAACTCTTATTTCAGATGAAAACTTAAAACAAACATTCTTTTGTAGTAACTATATAGTGGAAAAAATACCTATTTCTTATTTATAGTAATATTAAAGGTACAATTTTGTAATGTCGAGTTAATAATATTTAATCCACTACTTGCTGTTTTAGAACTGACATTGACGTCATTATAGTCGTGATGGATTTCATATTCACTTGACTGGGATATGCTCGATGTTGCGGTGGAAGTACTAGGCCTGTTAAGATCACCTGATGTTACGGTAGATGTGTTACCTTCATCGCACCCTAATATTCTATTGGCAATTTCTCGTTTGTTTGAAAGGGAGTCTTCGATGTATCCCTCAGCTACATTGTTAGATTTCCATCCACCGTGTCTTTTTAGAGTGGTAATGTCTCCACCATTGTCAACTAACAATGTAGCTGAGGTTCGTCGCAGTGTATGACCAGTGTATTCCTCTGGATTAGGTAGTTTTAAAAAAGTTGCCACTTGTTTTGGTATACCTGAAATTTTATGTATCCCCATAACGACACGGTGGCATCTACCATTTTGGTATTTTAAAAAGAATCTTGTTATGTTGATGTCATTAGGTCGAAGTGTCATATATTGTCTACATAAATTTAAATAAAAATCTCCAACTATGGTAAATGTCCGTGACTTATTCGATTTAGTATTAGGAATTTTTACTAGTATTATACGTTCCAGGTCTTCGATATCCTGTATTCTTAAATTGACTAGTTCGTCGCAACGACATGCCCCACTAACTCCGAATATTAATACGATCTAAGAAAATAGTATCTACTTTAGCGATTGAAAAAGTTATATTTGAAATTACCTTCATGGCCAAATATTCATTGTTTGGCGCATTTTGTAAAAAGTTATTAAAATGTTCTTTGAGAAAACTTTGCTTTTTTTGGTTGATACCCATCAGCTTGGCGCTTCAAGAAGGAAATTAATTTTGCGTAATTTTTAAGTTTATGTCATGTTTAATATTTAATTGGCACTTTAGCATGGAATATTGTGCCCATAATGACGAACTTTTCATAGTTTCCGCCAAATGGGAAAAATACGCTAACATAACATTTTCTGTGTAATTGATTATATTATTTTCTTGCGCCCATTTCAAAAATTTATTGTAAGCAAAATCATATATTTTGCGCGATTTGTTGGGGATCAAATTTTCAACTAAGGCATCGGCGATTTGTTTTATTTTAGGTGGAGTTCCTTCAATTTGCGACATTTTTAAAAGTTTAAATTTTAAATGGCGTTTCTGCTTAAAAAGTGCTAATACCTCTACCGGCAAACTAAGTTACTAATTGAGCGTAAAATAATAATATTATTGTACGCCGTAAAATAATGTAGTCGTTCTATATATTCAATGCGGTATAGTAAAATTCATATTTTAGCACGCTTGAAGAAAAAAAAATGCATTCCGAAAGTGATGAGAACGAAAGATCTTCAACACCAACTAGTATTAAAAAAACCGCAGAAGTGGCCTTCTTAAATTTACTACCTGAGAAATCAAGAAAGCTTTATACAACAGTATACAGGGTGGCTAAATACAAACGAAACGGCGGCCATGTCGGTTCGTAAAGATTTTAAACAGAAAACGCTTTGGACACGTCAATTTAGATTGCCAGGGGGAAACATTTTCAGAGTATAATACCACCCCTATCTGTCATCTCTCCATCAGGGTGGAACTATCCTCAAACATTTTAAACGGAATAGTGGGTCGAGTTATACCTTGTTTGAAAGGTCTTTTGATGCTCTTTTACGGCTATACCTAGTTTAAAAGATTTTACTTCAGTGGTTCTCAAACTATTGACTATTTTAACATTTTACAGTTTTTTTGAAAATAAATCGCAATTCTTTGTCTATTAATTTATTAACAATCATACATAAACACTAGTCCAACAAATGCTGAAAATGGCCACCATGTCGATACATGTAAATTCGGCATACCTATGACGTCACCGGTATGCGCAATTTACTTATCAGTTGAATGGCCCGCGCGGTCGCCTGATCTTTCACCTCTAGATTTTTTTCTATGGGGTCACCTAAAGAGTAAAATCAATGCTACCCAACCAGATTTAATAGAAGAATTGCGCGAAAGGATTACATTGGAATGCCAACAGATAACTCCTGATATGCTACGAAATGTGCGACGTCGATTTGAACAAAATCTGTATTACAGTATGTTTGTTCCACGATATGATGGACCTTCTTATAGGAGTATTTTTGGAGTGGACTATTAAAACTCCATATACTAATTCGTGCCAACGTTTCGGTCAAAAGCGTTCTAACCTTTATCAAAGCAAAAAGAGATTATTGGAGTTACAATAGTAAAAAGTATTTTTTTCTCATTTGAATCCAGGTTTTTTTTATATTATTATAAAATGTAAATAAATATATATTTTATTGAAATTTTACGTTTGTTCCGCGTTTTATATTCGTTTGTCTGCATTAAGTGTTGTCCATATTTAGTACTCTTAATTAATTTATTCACATTTTATAATAATATACTAGAATTAAATGAGAAAAAAATACTTTTTACTACTGTAACTCCAACAATCTCTTTTTGCCTTGATAAAAGTCAAACGTCTTTTGACAAATGGAGTTTTAATAGTCCACTCCACTCCTATAAGAAGGCCCATCATATGGTAGAACAAACATACTGTAATCAATTAAGACAGGAGATTTCATTTACAAAAATCTATATTATTGCATGGGGGTTAACGGTGGCCATTTTCAGCATTTGTTGGATTAGTGTTTATGTATAATTGTTAATAAATTAATAGTTTGACAACGAATTGGTGATTTATTTTCCAAAAAATTGTAATATGTTAAAATAGTCAATAGTTTGAGAACCGTTGAAGTAAGATCCTTTAAACTAGGTATAACCGTAAAGAGAATCAAAAAATGTTTCAAACAAGGTATAACTCAACCAACTATTCCATTTAAAAATTTTGAGGTTAGTTCCACCCTAGTTAAGGGATGATAAGGGTGGTATTATACTCTGAAAATGTGTTCCCTGGCAATCTAAATTGACGTGTCTAAGCGTTTTCTGTTTAAAATCTTAACGAACCCGACATGGCCGCCGCTTTGTTTTCGTTTAGCCACCCTGTATGAATCTTTCATACAATGGAAAAGGAAAATAAAACTAATTCATTCTTAGAATCTGTTTTGTTGGGGTATTTTACAGTACTGTCCAAAAGTATAAACTGTCGACACTGTGGTACCATTATTCCATGCTCGGAAGTACCATCAACATACATCAAGGAATAAATATAGAAAATTATATGAAATTGCGAGCATTACTCAAACGCAAATCTGAAGGTTTTCAACCTAAAAAGCCAGCACTTTTTTTTTCGGAAAGTATTAATGATTTTCTTACTAAAGCTCCTGATGATAAATATCTTGCAACAAAGGTAAGATTAAAATAACTGTTTCTTTAACCAAATAATGTTCCCATTTTTTAAGGTTGCATTAATAATGGGAATTATGGATGCCTGTCGAGCTAATGAGATGTACTGCATGAAAATTAATAATTTGCAGGATCTTGGATCAGCTTTTTTAGTAAATGTACCCAACATCAAGACAAAAATTACTCGAAAATTTACAGTCACCGACAATTTTTATACAATATGCAAAAAGTACATCAACTGTCGACCATCACAAATCTTAACAAACATATTTTTTTTTAAATTATCAAAACGGTAAATGCACCTCCCAGAGAATTGGAATCAATAAATTCACTAAGATGGGAAAAGGCATTGCTATCTTTTTGCAATTACCAAACCCAGAAAAATATTCTGGACACAGTTTTTGCAGGTCTTCTGCAACACTGCTTGTTGACGCCGGTGGGGACATAACAGCATTGAAACGACACGGAGGATGGAAGTCGACTGCAGTAGCAGAAGGCTACATAGACAACTCTATTTGAGACAAAACAGATACTGCCAATATTTGTGAGTCCAATCCAAGTGTTAATTCTTTTTCCGCGGTTAGTTTGTCAAGTTGTTCAAATAATACTGTCGAAACTTATGAATCCAATAACAGTGTTTCTATAAGTAATCAAAACATGAACATTGATCTCGGTTCCATTCCTTCAATTAATTTGACAAATTGTTCAAATATTACTTTGAATATAACTAACAAATAAATAATATTGTATTAGATAAATGTAAAAAAAAGACTATTTCATTTTGTAAATTTATAACATATACAGGGTGATTCAGCTAACCCGTTCATTAGAAGTTTATGGACTTTCCGTTAAAATATTTGTTTAAAAATTTGGAATAGGGGATTGCTCGAAAAGTTCTATTTAATTAAAATATTTCAGCTCTTCTAGCACTTTCGGTTACACCGGAATTGGCTACCAACTTTCTTATTTTAAATAGAATGATATATTTTTTTTGGTATATTTGGATTCTATGCTAAAATCTGAGTTACTTTCATGTAGCAGAACTGTTCTCATTTTTTGAGAAAAATTGGTTTTGTATTATTGTTTTCAAACGCTTGTCAATGATTGAAAAAAAGTCTTCATCGACGCCAATTTAAAAGCATCTCCTTACATTGGCCCTTGCACTTCCATACTTTCAAAAGCTGGAAAATCTCATTTTTCAACAGGATAACGCGCGCTCTCATACGGCAGGGGCTACAAGACGTTTTATGGAAGAAACTTGCATTGCCGTTCTTCCATTGCCTGCTCAATCGCCTGGTTTGTTGCCTATTGAACATGTATGCGATCGGTAGGCGACTGGATAAATTTTTACCGCACTTTCTAAAAAAGTTCTCTGGCGCCACTCTCTTGACATTCACACTGCAGACGAGTCTTCCGACCTCGATAATCTGCTTAGGTGTATCTTAGCTTCTAACTTTGCGCTCAGCCTAACCCTTTTGCCCTGTTGTTCCTTAAATCTGTTCTAGGGCTTCTCATATGTACTCCAGTCAACAATTACATAAAATTGCCCAAACCTAGACAAAATTAAAAACACTTTGATTGATTTTTTTATAAATTGCTTTATTTTATCATTCTATTCAATATGCTAAAAGTCCCATATGATCCACTCTCCGTTAATTTTTTTACAGCGATCAAAAGGACACGAAAATCAAAAAATCGCAAATAACTCAAAAAGAGCTCATCCTACAGCAAAATACCTGTCCTACCAAATATTCCTTAAGTTTTTTGGCATCTTATGGTATTTGCGGCTTTTTCTAGAGTTGATACTTTCCGAGAACCGAGGGTGTAAAGATGGAAAGCGCGTTTGTCTCTGTTTTGAGATCCCTAGCGGCCAATTTCAGAATTTTTAATTTTTTTATTACTAACATGAAATTAGAGCATGAATGTTAAATTCTGTTGTACACTTTGACTCATTATGGTTCACCGTATAATGATTGAGGGTGGCAATTTTCCTATTGGGTACCTTTATGTAACTACTCTTAAAATATATCTAAAAATTCAAACCGCAGGGGTTTTGTTATTAGGTGGTTGAAACTTCATTAAGCTACACACCTGGAGGTAGAGTCTATTTTTTACCGTGGTGTCCCATAGAGGCCTAATCCATTTAATTTTTTTGTTTGTTTTTAATTACTTCCATGTCAGCAATTAGTTCTTCATCTGTTTCAGCATCATATATTTTGTCATAATCGGCAATACGTACACCATCGTCTTGTATTGTCTGCGATTGGGGGAAGTCAGGTCTTTCATTTTCAGTTGAGTCCTCCAAAACACCCTATGTGTCTAGTGCTGCATTTAGGTACCATCTGGCTTGACAGTCCAACCTTTTGGGATCCTCAGTTTAAAAAGCAGCATTTCAAACAATTGAAGAATATTGTGTTCAGGAGTGCTTCTGGAGCAGATGGTCGTCTACTCTTTAAATCAAATCATTAAAACAATTAAATAAAAAAAATGGGAAGGAGATATCAGTGATAATAGACAGAGTGCGCTTTTTACCATTTACACTTTTGGTTTTTGAAAAGTATCAACCCTAACAGCCGCAACACCATAGGATGCCAAACGACCTAAGGAGTATCTTTGCCATAGGATGACCTTTTTGAGTTATTTGCAATTCTTTTATTTTCGTGACCTTTTGACCCCTGTTGAAAGATTAGCGGAAAATAGATCATTTGAGACTTTTAGTATGTTAAATAGAATGGTAAAGTAAAGCGATTCATGAAAAATCAAAGTCTCTCTAATTTTGCCTGGGTCAAATGTATTCGTTGACTGGACTAATGTGGGTGTTTTAGTGAGAGTGGGTGTGCTTTGGGGTTGGGAATCATTTTGGTTTTTGGGATCGTTTTGATCCTTGGTTTCGGCACAAAACTTCGATTCCTGAGCCTTGTCTAGTTCTGTGGTAGTGTTGGTCATGACTTGTTTATAAACCTGATGGGTCTAGTGGTTTTCCTACGCTATTTAGCGATTTTTCCTGCTATAACTCCAGTTTTGATAATTTTGTGACGGTTTTGCTCTGCATTTTGCACCGTAGTTTATGCAACTTCAGTTATGTTCCTGTAAGCGTGCTAGTATCCACTTAAAATGCGTATATTTAACCGAAATCAGTATTTGGTTGGTATGCTTAAACAATTACACTAAGTTAGCGACTTAATTTATTTTCCTTTTACTTCCTTCTATAGATAAATAACTTCCTTCTTCGAAAACTGGTTACGTAGTTCGAGACAAATTTAGGCGATTATCTAAATAAAATGTTTCGTATTAATCAAAGAACAGACTGGATTATCTGTGTATATTCTGACATCGTCTTTACGAGTCAGTTTTAATTCTGTCTATTTACGTCCGGCGTCCATACACATTTAATGTACTGATTTCGAGACTCTTTACTAATCTATGCAAAAGCGTTGAATCGAGTTAAACACCTAGCATTGATACTGACGGATGTTATAAGTAATAATTAAATGTCTTTACAAGCTAGGTTTTCAAACTGACACTTGCGGCTGTTATGGTACTCATAAATTTCTAGGTATATCAAGAAGTATTACATCTAGGACGAAAACACTATTTGTGTATGAAGGTCAAAATGAATCTTTTTTGGTCAAGTTTGAAATTAATGGCCGAGGCATTGTTACAGTTTTATTTCTCCAAATTTAGGACGTATGTCGTGAGCCGCTTTAAAACGTGTGTCGCGAGTAGTATGCTGCGACGAAAGTCGTATTTGGCGCGCATGTTGCTAATTTTCTGTTAGCGGAGAGGAAAATACCTACTAGATTTTGGAGACGTACAGCGGACATTTTCCTTTTCGTTTGATGCACGCGGGTGTTTTTAGCATATTTCCTGAAGTGAAATTTTCATCAGAAATTATTTAATGTGGGTTTCACAATTTCCAATACACATTGGCGTTTAAGTTGGATCTGGCTAGATTCAACCACGTTATGACCGACATTATGTGCGCTTGATACACCTCCACATACTTTTAATTGATTTTTATTTTTCGGTAGAGTCTACACTTGGTAGTCTTGTGAATGAAAAGTGATTTTCTCTGTTGGTACATTTTTTTGGTTTTGGTTTTGGGAAATATTTTTGGAGGGTATCATTCCGACCAATTTGTTTGTGTCCTGTTGGGACAATTTATTATTTTAGTTTTTTTTTCTGCTTGACTTATACTGCACATTTCCAGTTTGTTCACTTGACTCGGTGGTTTGGACAATTACGGTTGTCACACCCTTTAATATTTTTGTTTAGGGAGGTTGCTTGGGCATTTTGACATAAGGATGGTCACTTTCTCTGTTGGCTAGGACATCAAGTCAACCTTTGTGTTGTGTGTTGTTTTATTTGTCTTTTGTTTGTGCTGGTTCTCGTTTGTTCTTTTTTTCTTTAACTGGGTTTATATTCGGAGCGGTAAGCTTTTTGGGGTTACTTTTTATTTGGGTTTTTAGAATCATTTTGATCTTTGGCTTTGGCCTAAATTTTGTTTCCTGTGTCTTTGTTAAATTCTTTTCTTTCTCTGTAGTTTTGGTTCGGATTCTCGACTGGTTATATCCGATGGATTTGGTGGCTTTCTGCCTTGTACCAGGCATTCCGCTAACTTGGGCGACTACCTCACTAGAATCCTATCTGTTGACGGTTTTGCTCCTTTCTCGACTTATAGCTTGTCTTGAGGTATTATCATTCCGCTATTTAGCGACTTTTTGGATATTCTGACCTTGTCAGTGACTATCCTGAACTACGGACCCTAGTCTTTGGTTTCTTTTTTTTCTCTTTTCTAAATACAAGATTTTGCTTCGTCACTATTAGTTTGCTTCAAACTTATCCTCTTGCTAGGGAGGAATTTGTTACGGTTTTATTCCTCCGAATTTAGGATGTATGTCGTGAGCCACCTTAAAACTTATGTCGCAAGTAGTATGCTGCGACGAAAGTCGTATTTGGCGCGGAAAATACCGACTAGATTTTGGATACGTACAGCGGACACTTTCCTTTTCGTTTGATGCACGCGGGTGTCTTTAGCATATTTCCTAAATTAAAATTTTCACCAGAAATTATTTAATGTGAGTTTCAGGATTTTCAATACAAATTGGCGTTTAAGTTGAATCTGGCTAGATTCACCCACGTTGTGTCCGACATTATGTGCGCATTGCGTATTGTACTTGGATAACTCTTGAGGGTGCTGAAGTAGCTAATTAAGAACCTTCCCTATAAATGAAAGACAACGCCACGGTATTGCATTAATTAAAGTGCAGGCCACTCAGTGAATACCACGTCTGCAGTGGTTGGTTATGCTGCATACTTCCAGCGAGGGGAGTCAGTCGCCTTCTGTTTTTCCGAACACCTCCCTAAGAGAAATCCCTGAGTCTATCTAACTTGCCCAAACTGTCGATACAGTCGCTAGTAGACTACCTTCATTCTCGGAACTACACTTGACGATTACAGCTAAGTTTTAGTATTTAAGCCACTTATTCATTATAATAATGCGTATAAAACTCAAGTAGATATGACATATAACGGGTCGATAGCTAATATTTCGCTCCTCAACCGGACGTTTGTTTTCAATCAGCTCAAAAAAAGCGGGCGCGCTTTATTTAGAGTGGTTGTCGCGGACACAAAAGGCCTTTTAAGTTTGCGGGAGGTACTTACCCTTTCATTCTAGTTTAGTTTTAGTATAAATCACCGTGTGTAAGTGATATGTGTACGCAGAGCCCTAATAGCAGCCAATTTTTAATTTAAATAATAATTCTAACTCAAGCGTTAACTAAAGCTTATCTGAAATTCGACACCTTAAGTAAAAGCCTTATTTATTGTAAGCGAGGCTGCTGCTAACGCACCTAACTATATACGACAGATTCTTTATTTTTGTCACATTCTCCTAATATTTTAAGATTTGTTATACTGAATTGTTTGTCTCTCTCTCTCTCTCTGGTTTGTGTTCGATTTAGTATATTTGATTTTAAGTAAAACCTGTTGATCTCCTGTTGGTTGCTTTTATTTCTTTCTTTATCCAGCAGGTGGCACCTAGTTAGACCAGCAGTCTAATTTCTTATAGTTATTTAGGAATCCACGCAACTCTCCGACAAAGTTAGACGCTGCTGCTCTAAGTATTAGAAATATTCTAATCCTCCACTAATTTAGTGCGCTACATCGAGCCAAATCCCCTTTTGTTTTTTTTTCTAGGTTCTTCCGCTAGAGCCGTCGCTTCTGTTTGTTATTTTGTAAACAACAACCGTTACAGCATACATTAGACACAAAAATGAAATGAAGACAGAATAATTCTTTTGGCAGAGATGCACACAAAATTTTTTTTGACAATTTTTATTACAAATAAAGTTCATTAAAAAAATAATATCAAAGATTTACGATCAATGTAGGTAACTAATGGTAACTATGAAAGAAAAATATAACATTGGCGGTAATGTCGATATTGTTATGTAACTTGACAAAATATCCATAGATGGCGTCATCCTAGAGCGGCCAATAATGATAACGGCCAGAAAACTTTTGGTCACTTTAAGTACTAAGTAGTTTTTTTTAAGGTGACCTGAAAAAATTTACATAAACCGAAAGCTGTCTCGTTTTCAGTTTTCAAAAATGTCATTTTTGATATGTGTAATAGATATGTGTAAAATTGAGTTAAAGGTTTTTTGTATTATTTTAGCATTTCATTATAAAATGATGTAAAACAGAAAGAATTTAACATTACGTAACAAATGAAATTATTATTTTAACATGCAAATTATTTAGAAAATTATGTTAAATCGATAAACGGAAATCCTAAACCTTCTTGAATCGATGAAATGTATGATTTTCATGAATCAGTTTAATCTTTGACGTTCGTTGCGTTGTTGGTGAAATGTACTTTCATTCCGCTGAAATAAAAATATAAATGGAGAGCGGATACATTAGAATTTCCTCGTGCTGCATAAGATTATATCACAGTTGTGTAATTTGGTATGTGGTTATTAATATATGCATTGCGAATACGATCAAATTGCATTCAATGTTTTATTTTTTGTTTTGTGTATATTTAGACACTTTTACGCCTTGTTATGAATTTGAATCCGGTAAATGATTTTAATTTTTAACACTTAAACTAGGTGATCGGGTTTGACTTAATTTTTTTTATGTATGAATATAGGATCCATTATTATATTGGTTATTTATATATATATATATATATATATATATATATATATATTGCTAATATATATATATACAGGGTGTTAGGTAAACATGCGGCAAAAATTCAATGGGGTTTTCCTTGGCCTAATCTAAGAATATTTTGTCCTATGATGATTTCCTAAACACCTCTTTATTTCGAAGATACAGGGTGAACAAAATGTGCCACCTTGACGACCTTACATTAAATTATCAAACAGAATTTTTATGTCCTTAATATTAATTTAATTAACTCCAGATTCAAACATTTTACATACCTAGTTTATATATTTTTAAAAAACCTTTTATTACAAACCAATTTATGTTTTTCTAAATTTTCATGGAAACCAACTGTCATATTTAACGTTTGTAGAAATATATTTTTAATTCTGAAGATGACTCACAATAATTTTTGAGTTGAAACTAGTAATAAATAATAATTAAATACTAATATTGGATTGCTTAAACTGTAATAATGTTATATATATATATATATATATATATATATATATATATATATATATATATATATTAATTTTTTTTTACTTATTTTTTTCAAAGTAATTGCAAAAATGCGGACAAAATATTTTCTTTATCAAATTACGGTTGTTAAAATGTTTTACTTTTATAATTTGGCACCTATAAAATTAAATGGGCATCGTTTAGTTTTATACTGATTATTGATTTAAATTCTAGACATAATAATACAATACATTCGGATCGTTTGCACATTATAAATAATCAATGGTAGAAGTGTCTTTCCGATATAGTGAAAAGAAAGAAGCATTTTTCTCCTCATCACAAGAATGTACCACTCGCACGTGAGAAATATGCAAAATATCAAAATAAAAGACAAACTGCGTTTTAAATGTCTTTCTATTTAGGTTATCCTTTCTCCTTATCAAAATGTAACTGTATTTATATGTAATGATTGAAATGTAAAATTAAAATGTTAAATGACTGTAATAAAATGTTTGTACCTATTACTAATTACTGCTTATCAAAAGATCTAATCTTTATAAAAGAACCGAAACAAACAATACATCTATTATATTAGAAATTTGTCTAGTAAATACAATTATTTGACGCAATAGATCTATTATACCAATAATATTTTGAAAGAACAATTTATCTCAAAATAGCCATAATAGGAAGTATTTTCTTAAAAACATCTGAAACCTATGCATAAAATAATAGTATATTAAGTATTAAGAACGGTAAGAACGATTTACCAATCGAATTCCACTAGCTAGTGTCACCTGAAATAAGTGGAGGTTTCCTGGACGCTCAACCTAGTTGGCATTTCAATGACTGGATAGAGGGCACCTAATAAGGCTACCCTTTTCACCTGCATCATGTCATTTAGGTAGCCCTCAATACTCTCTTTTGCGAGTAACTTCATCTGAAGGAACCGCGACATTGTGTCGGATAACTGTGCACCGGGGTGAATGGTTAGTGATATTCAAACACACCAAGCAACCTCTTTCGTTGCCGGTTTACTACTTACTTGCGTCTCCAATATTGGTTTACTCAAATCTCAACATTTTGCAAATTATAATAAAATATAATATCATATTTACCCTTATTAAAATAAATCTTATTCTATCTGTTAGTCACTCTGACAAAACCTACCCTCTCTATGGATTTATCCCATTACATTTTTTACATGAAGGCATTTATTATAAACCACACGTGAATTAAATAAGAACAATAATATATAACAAATAATTAATTAAAGTGAATAACAATGAAGAAATTAACAAATAGAAAACATAATTAAAAATGTATCTTAACACAAGGAACTGATCTTTCCATGGAATCAAATTCTGGAATTTCAAAACAACGCTGATCAGTAATGTCGCAAAGAAGGGCCACGCTAGGACGTCATTTTTGTGTCATATTTGCTTAAGTATTAAGTTCTGTTTATTTTGCGTTTAAAATTTAATACTTTTTACTTTAATGATTTTCATTGTTTAAATTTTTTAAATTATCATTTAAAAACTTAAATAATGTTTGATACCTATAGTAAAAAATCCGGGTCGGAAGTTAATTAATTTAATCAATGTTTAAAACATATAGTTATTTTCATATTGATTCACGTACTTACTATTTAAAATGTAGGTATTTACTATTCTCTTATATGAACCATTTACTTCATTTTTATTATGTAATAAATGTTGTTCTATATTTATGTGTGTTTCCGAAATATTATCTTTATCGTTTGGGTTTTTTACATTTTGGCCAAAGAAATTAAAATGTAATGGCATCCCTTTATTAACATCAATTCAGGGATGAGTGCCGACCAAAAATAAGGTAAGAATTTGCGCGTTTATTTTACACCTCATCTCGGCAAGTCTCATTATATTAACAATTTGTACCAGAACGCTAACACTATCACGTAACATTGTAACTTTGTTGCCTTCCAACGTGCAAATAGATTGTACTTGATGAACACCATGTCCTGTTAAAATTAATTACTATATTGTATACAGGGTTATCCAAAAGTATGGAAACCTGCTTATATCTTGAAAAAAGCAACGATTAGCGGTATGAAACTTTGGGGAAGTATGGATGACATACTTCCGGACATTTTTTATTCTTTATAAAATTTTGAAACGATGCTCCAATTACGAGTAATTGATATCAACTTCTGATTTTAAAATGGCACCATACTAGTTGACTGACATTTTTAGATTCTACATGGAATTCTGTATGCAACGGTAAACATAAAAATTATTTAATATGATAAATATTATTAAAAATATAATACAAAAAGTTTAGTTTGACCGTCAACATTATTGCTTGTGGGCGGGTACGCGTCTCTGTAAGTACTTGTTTGGGGAAAACAATAACCAATAAAAGCTTTTGTGTGTTGAATAGAATACTTAATCCTTCTTAGCAGCAGTGGCGTTCGTTTTATTTTTTTACGGATAGGTATACAATTTTTACAAAAATAACGTTAACAAGTTTATGTTTGTTATTTTAATGAGAACACTTTAGTGGTAATTAAACATTTACATTTCTAAGTGGATAGGTATGTTTTAAGGTGCTATAGATAAAAGAAGAAATGCAAAAGTTGTTTAATTACCTAGTAGGTAATGTATTAATGTTAATTTGGTTAAATCTTTGGAAATTGTTTTCTTTTTTTTTAATCATTTCATCATAATAAGCTCATTAACGGTTTTCTTTACCTTTGTCTCTAATAGCACTTCTTTATTTGGGAATAATAAGTATGTTTGTAATACAAATAATTACACCTACTTAATTACCTGGACAAAATCTCATTATCGATAAGGTTCAGTAAGTATAGGTAACATAAAACGGAATTACTTTGTTACCTTTTGAACATATTTTTACTTGTAACTCAACAACAATTTGTTAAAAAAATTAACGTTTTACAAATTTTTGTTTGTTATCTTAATGAGAATACTTTACTGGTAAATATTTACATTAGAAAGTGGATAGGTGTTTTTTAAGGTGCTATATATATTAAAATTCCATCCCATAAGACCCTAAAAGGGCCATGTGTTAAGCCTTGAATGTAGTTCAAGAAGTTTTCAAAATGCCCCTCATTTCTTTCTTCACAATACCGTAGTCGAAGTTCAAATTCAATTATACTTGTTTGAATAACTTCAGGAAGAATTACCTCACATTCTGTTATAATTTTTTGCTGAAGTTCTGCAAATTATTCGGCCAGTGATTTGGAAACGTTTGGTTCAAAAACGCCCTTACTTGTCGACCATAGTGGGCTGGAGCGCCATCCTGCTGGAACCATACATTGTTATCTTGCCCAAAGAAGTGGTTTAAAGTGGATAGAATTTGGTTTTGCAACAAATCCAAATATAACGCACTATTTAGATTGCCCTGGATAAAATAGGGGTCAACTATTTGGTTGTTTATGATGCCAGCCCAAACGTTCAGCTTCTGTGGATACTGAATATCGCATTCTACCATCCAGTGTGGGTTTCCCAACGCCCAATATCTAAAGTTGTGCTTCTTAACTTGCCCATTTAAACAAAATGTTGCTTTGTCGCTGAAGCAAATTCTGTTTGGCAAGACATCTTCGCGATCCTGCAACTCCTCAAAACTTTCACAGAATTCAAGCCATCTGTCGTAGTTCTTGGTGAAACTGAAGCTTGTATGGCTTTGCGTTTGCATTTTTTAAAATTCTTTGCACTGAAGTACTGCTGATGTCGTGACTCAGTGCCAGTTGGTTGGTTGAAGTGTTTTGGTTCTTCAGTAACACTCTGGATAACCTCAATGCTCGTATCCAAATCGGTTGCAATTTTAGCTCTTCCACTTCGTCGAATATCTTTCACAATTCTGTGTTCAAACCATCTTACATACGTTTTTTTGAACGGCAGATTTTGTAATTGGTACTTCCCTTTTTGGATGATTTGCATTGAAAATGTCGCTGGTAGCTAGATACGTTCTTCTTCGATCACCGTAACCTAAAAATAATAAAAATTTCGATACGATCCGCTTCAGCGAGTTTCATTTTAAAAATGCGAAAACTGTTACGTACTTTAACACAGTAACACCACAATGTATAATATGAAAAAAAATTCCTTATACGCACTTTAAGTACCTATACCAACTGAACGTTATCGATAATGAGATTTTGTACAGGTAATTAAGTAGTGTAATTATTTATATTACAAACATACTTATTATTCCCAAATAAAGAAGTGCTATTAGTGACAAAGGTAAAGAAAAACCGTTAATGAGGCTATTATGATGAATTTATTAAAAAGAAAAGAAATTCCAAAGATTTAACCAAATTAACAATAATACATTACCTACTAGGTAATTAAACAACTTTTGCATTTCTTCTATTATTTATAGCACCTTAAAAATACCCATCTACTTTCAAATGTAAATGTTTAATTACCAGTAAAAGTGTTCTCATTAAAATAACAAACAAAAATTTGTTAACGTTATTTTTTGAAAAAATTTGTATACCTATCCGTAAAAATAAAACAGACGCCACTGCACTGCTAAGAAAGGATTAAGTATTCTATTCAACACACAAAAGCTTTTATTGGTTATTGTTTTCCCCAAACAAGTACTTACAGAGACAGGTACCCGCCCACAAGCAATAATGTGTTGACGGTCAAACTGAACTTTTTATATCATATTTTTAATAACATTTATCATATTAAATAATTTTTATGTTCACCGTTGCATACAGAATTCCATAAAGACCGTTGTTGCATCGAATTTCTTCCTAACGTTTCGCTAACACGAGTGGGTTAGCTTCTTCAGAGATTTGCCCATTTCCGATATTGAATGTAGGCCGTATTTATGCTGGTTCTGGAGGGTTTGCACCAGCCAAAAGCAAATTTTCGTAAGGTATCGTTTGGGTGTTTCTGAGGGTCGGATTCCAGATCTGGATGTTTGTGGATCTCAATGGCTTCAATCTGTTGTGATAACGGTCATCCGTTTATAGCAACTTGGAGCTCTCGAAAATTATCTAGGGATCTCTATCGCTAAGCGCATCTTCTGCTATCTCTGACTTCTTCTCGGTGTGTCGCAAATGGCAGTTTGCTAGATGATCTTTGAGCCTTGTTACCAAAGAGATCGTATGTGCAGTTCCATCAACACGACTTAAGCTTAAACAATGCTTAAAAACTTCGATACAATTGTTAAAGCCATAGCAACGATTGTTTTTAAATATAGCTTAAGTTTAAGTCGTGTTGGTGGAACCGGCCATTAGTGATTTCTATGCATACCTGGCCACAATAACAAGGTATACGGTAAACTCCGGCTGCTGATCTGATGGTCTGCTCAATTTTCTTAGTTGGTTTAGATATAGTTTTGAAGTTGTGTCTTTAGAATTCTTTTTATGCGTCTGTGACTCCCGATAACTCTCCTTTCCAAACAACGTAACTTCCGATGAGACACACTTCAAAAAGCTTGTTGATAGAAAAGATTTTAGTCGCGACATCGAAACATTCTTTTACTGGCACTTTGGTAAACAGCAATGCCATGTGCTTGGCTAAATAGTATGTTGGTGATCCGGAAGCGGTCACTATTGGTCTCAGAGGGACATCGGCTTTTTGGATTTTGGGTAGCTTTTACAGCTTTGGAGGAACAGTTTATGTTCTCAAAATTCATTGTTCAGTACCTTGATGAGTCGGTTGGTGAGTCGAAATGTTATTTTTGTGTTAGATCTTTTTTCAGGGGTCTCTAGGTTGACTTCGTTTAGAAAGGAAAGTGTTTCGAACAAATAGATGTCTAGTAATTACCAACCTTTCATGGATAACTTTGAAAAGAAAGCTATCGGGACCACGGAATACTAGTTACCGACATGATTCCGGTTGGTAAATAAAACCTTTGTCGTTTGAAAACACGGTAGAGAAAAGCTTAACGAGCGGGTTTGACACCTAAATAGTCAACGCACATGAATGTTAAAAATAAGTAGAAAAAAAAAAAATAGAACATAGACCGTGTAGTAAATTGTACTACAAAAGCGTGGGATATGTGACAGAAAAAGTGGGAAAAAAAAACCGGCAGATATAAAAAGAAATAAGGACACCCAAAAGCAAGAAGAAATGGTAAACAATTAGGGAGGGGAAATAGAAATACTAACAGAAAATGAAACTGAGGTGCTTGAAATTAAAGGTAGAGGTAAAAGAAGAAGATAACTATTATCAGACTAAGAAGAAGTGAAGTTGATAGAGGCAGTATTTGAATAGAGAAAAAATAATTGATGAGAAGGTAAGAAAGAAGCTTAGTAAGAAAATTGTTGATTGCTTTGTTAAGTAGTAATCTGTTACAAATATTAACCAGTTTGTTAAGAGAAAAGTTTAATAGGTAGTTATTTACAATATAGAGTATAATATATTTTTTGGCCGACGATCATCATCAAAATGTAAAAGAGAACAAAATTATTTCTACTGATTTTAAGTAGGCCTGGCTGTATAACCATTTTGACATACACCACAAGTATGTATCAGTTCATTTGTTTAACTGTTATAACATCATCAATAAAAAAATTAAATGCGCTCTTATTCTGTACAGTGTCGTGTCAAGTATGGTGTAGTCAATTTTTTAAAATCAATTTATGGGATTTTATACTTAGTTTATTTTTAAAACATTGCCAAATAGCAGATAAATTAGCTACTACTTTACCGCATAGTAGATGAGCAAGTAGAAGTATGAATGTCTTTAAGGCCGTTTTCGCATTAACTGTTTTAGTAAAATTGAACAAATAAGGTATCATTAGAATGACAATTTTGTGCCCTTTCAAATGATACATCACTCGACTTCTCATTTCATTTAAAACTTTGGAAATGTTGCTCACCCCCACTAGTGGGTTAAAAGCGCAGGATGAAAAATATGTTTAAAATGTGTCAAAAGCAAAGTCGACGTGTTCGAGCTTTTTGCGTTCAATTACAAAAAAAGTGAAAAACTAGGTGCAAACTTTTTTGGACCACTGTGTATATGAAGAGAAGCTCTGTGACTGTGAATACCTCTGTCATTTATTGTTACAATTGTTATTATATATAGTCCTTGTATTTGTAGACGTTTTGAAAGTAGAAAGATTTATAAATTTAAAAATACTGCATTTAATATGCAACAACTAAAATAATTAAAAATTTACTTACCCGTTTTGGTTTAATCTTATCTTTAGTTAATTTTTACAGGAATATTTAAAATTGACCGACTTCTGTTTTCATTATTCTGCTTATCGATCCCAGTTTCTGTCCGGATTTGCAACGCCGTGTAAGAGTAGAATTCATCATCATCTAGAAGTTGAAAAGTTTTTAGCATTAAGTAATTCAATTAATTACCAACAGATGGTATAAACTTAAAATTACTTCAGTTTTTTTTCAAATTTAAAAAATTTTAGTGACAATAATTGAAGATGTTTGTCACTGGAAATACGTCATCTAATTAATCTGTTAGTGATTTTTAGTTTTTTTTATTTCATAATGTACAGGATGCGTCAGATAAACCGTCAATTACAAATATCTCAAGAACTCGTGACACCAAAAATTAGAAAATTTGGTGCTGTTTTTTCAAGATTAGTGGAAACTTGGCTAGAATATTTTCAAGATGGCGACACTTTCGGTTATCCCGGAAGTAGGTGTCAACTTCCTTATTTCAAGTGGGAAACCCTGTATATTATTACATTTTCAGATTCTGTATAAAATTATTAATACATTTTTGTAAATAACATTGTTACGCCACGAAATTTGATAGACCAGATTTGTGGCAAACAAATATGCCGGCTAGCTAGCGGCATGGGACGGGTTAGAAATTTGTCTCTCACTCACCTTTCAAAGGTTAAAAGTCCATCCCTTAAGTCACGATCGGTGTTGCCAGGCGCCACCCTAATCTTTTCTTTGTTTAGACAAATGCTCACTCAAGACAAGGGAGAAAAGCGAACACTTGCAAAAATAAAAAAGAAAATTCACATTAACGGTTCTCACTATTAACGTTAAAACCAAATACAAATAAGTACATGGGGTAATGCCCGGAGTCCTAAATCTAATTGCATACATCGCCCCTAATTCAAAACGATTATGCATTACAGATAGGGGTGCATCCCAAATGGATCCGCCGATAAATTATTACAATATGTTTTACAATCTAACCTACTTACGCGAACAACTCTAATTTATGTTTGCGCACACGAATTTGTTCAACGCGACCGCCACTAAAGAAACGAAAAGTACTTAATGTAACTGTCTTTTTCTTCTAATCCAAAATGCGGAAATTGATCCATTTATTTCCAAAGTCATCCACCAGGAACCATAGGTTTTATTCCGAAGTCTCGTCTAACATGCCCATAACTCGCATTTTCCTTAATTAAAAGTTCGTGTGCACCAGAGATTGCTCACCATCCGCAAAGCAATTACTTGATTTCAACATTAATCAAACGTTATTCTCTTTTATGGCCACGAACGAGAGGTCCTTTTGTGGATACACATTAAACGAAATTTTTCACTCGCGCCCTCGAAATGTTTTCGTCTAAACTTGCATTATTCGGTGTTTAACGATACTTAGGCGGTTGTTTTAATTTTAATTAAACAACATAAATCCGCACAATTTGGTTACATCTTGCTCGTCGTGAGTCTACCTATCAACTAACTAAAAACTAACATCTGTTAACAAAGCGTCACCCCTCTCATTGGTTTTTTCCACACCACCATCGTTACAAAAATTTACTGCGTTACAATTTTCTTAGAATTAACAAACGAAACCGCTTACCTAGAATTTTTGACTGTGGGCGCAAAGAATAAAGCAAAGAAACTATTGATCCAGCAAAACTACACGCAAAAGGTGCAGTAGAATTCAAAGAAATCGACTGATGAGAACTTTGAAATCGGCATTTTCCACAACAACCTAATTGCTTGAACGTGACGATAACATCTTTTATATCTCTGAATTAAGAAAAGTATCCAATGACTAAAAACAATATTCCACCAAATTTGACCCTGAGCACACGTGCATTGCAATGTAAATAAAATACGTTATAACTATAGTCTAATTCAAAAGAGCATAAACTGACTAAAATAATCTGTGCTACAAAAAAAATAATTTTTCACCAAAAAGAGGTGATTGACCCTTACAAATGAGTAATTTCCCAAATTACTCCCAACGATCTCAACCTTACGTATCCAACTTACAAACTATGAAGAAAAGACAGAAAATACTTCAAACCCAAATCGGAAACCCAACCCAAAACTTATGGTCTAATAATCCCAACCATTGTGGTTCGACCTACGTAAACCTCCCCCACAACGGACCTACACTCATTCATCAAACAACACGTCAACATTCCGACCAACCTACCAATGAAAACGAGAGGAGAGCAAGTGGTTCGACACCGACACTTCAGAGTCTTAAATTATGAGAGGGCGATCTTCACGTCACGAGATCAGTGAATCACGTTATCCCACAGCCAATCTTAGAAAGGCTTCAAAGGTCGTCACGAACGATAATGCATAAATCCTTACGAAATCTACTCAAACGAGAAAACTCTTACATTCTAACGGTTTCTAAAAACCAACAACACACTCAAAAACTATGGTATATGAACGATACATACGTAACAAAATGGTTCGAAAACCAACGAAAAATATAAAATTCGTAAACTACCAAAAGAAGGGTAGAGGATTGTGGTCCGACACAGCCCGGGCGTCGAAAAGACATTGAGTGGCGCAAAACCGCACGAAGCAAACCAGACCCAACGCTTAACAAAATCCGCCAGCACATCGCCAACAATCACCACAGAAACAAAGATAGAAAAAGATGCAAAACTGAAGAAAGAAAAATGAAAAATAAAGAACCCATTGTTTAGCCGACTTTTACGGAATCACACGGTGGTGTCCGCAGTAGTGACCATTCTTACTCCGTACACTATTTGGAGGGAACAAAACTTAAATCTAAAATACAAGTACTAACAAAAATATTCATGACCATGATTAGTCCACGGAATGATCTAATTTTAAATTTTTAGCATTCCAAATACCTTTAGGGAAGCCGGATTCAACAGATAACTCATAGGTTTGATACGACACCTTACTTTTAATAAGAAATGGGCCCACAAACTTAGACGCAAACTTAGCGGAAAAATAACGGAACGCATCTGAGAGGACATAATTCCTTCTCCAACTTCAAAAAGAGCTGGTCGACTACGTAAGTCATAATATTTCTTAGAACGGATATAAGCTGCTTCTAAGCGTTTCTTTAATATCCCGGTAAACGTCGTTAAAGACAATAGCTCCTAGGAGCTAAATGGGTACGATCGCTAAAGGAAAGATCGTCGAGTTCGGAATTGTTGGTCGTTTGACCAAAACGAGACCCATCGAGACATATTTTCCGCCGAAATTTTCCGCCGAAAATTAATGAAGTATGGCGTCAGGCCAGTGACTTCATGGACTGCAGTACGGATGGCCCAAGCCACTTTATCTAAATATTTATCCCAATCACGGTGATTATCACCAACGTAAGAAGCTAACATTGTTTTCATTACACGGTTCACCCTTTCAGAGGGATTAGCCTGAGGGTGGTAGTGAGCGTTAAAGATTATGCGGAATTTGTACTGAGTTACCATGTGGGTGAACTCTCTTTACTACGGAACTGGGTTCCATTATCACATAAAATATATTGAGGAGATCCGAACATTAGGAAGACATCC
Organism: Abscondita cerata; assembly: GCA_030710515.1. Classification (NCBI taxonomy): domain Eukaryota; kingdom Metazoa; phylum Arthropoda; class Insecta; order Coleoptera; family Lampyridae; genus Abscondita; species Abscondita cerata. The sequence continues at coordinate 242,151 of JALBCR010004405.1, forward strand.
TCTTCAAGTCTTTTGGCTACTGCCGAAGCAGTCGCACTACGTAACGGGAAGAACAAAACAAATTTCAAAAAACAATTGGCACATAAGAATAACCACTCTTTGAGCGCGGTAAAGGTTCAACAATATCCGTGGCAATCATTTGCCAGGGTTTCTCTACGACTGGGTGACAAGACATTAAACCAGCAGGGCGTTGCTGTTTGGGTTTCTGGGCAATACAAACACTACACTTACAGATATAACGTCTCACATCAGCTTTCATTTTTGGCCAATAATATGTTTGAGCCAAACGTTTATAAGTCTTAAAAATTCCTAAATGACCAGAAGTGGGTTCATCATAAAACTTTCATCAAATCCTCACGTGATGTCATAGGAACTACTTCTCTCCAATTGTCAATATCGGTACGTAAATCAGGGTAGTCTACAAAAACATGTTAAAATAATTTACCCAGCGACAGTCGCCAATTAGAGTACGATTGGGGGTTACGTTCCACAGAAGACTTAAGTTTGTCATACGATTTATCGGTTTCTACAAGGACATCATTGGTGAGGTTGCCTTCAACGGCCAAAACATCTAGAACGGGAACAGCTCGCAATAGAGTGTCGGGAACGACATGGTCTTTACTTTTCTGTAAACTATATCAAAACTGTACTGCTGCATGTTAACAGCCCATTTAGCTAGGCGACCGGTTGGGTCTTTTAAGTTATGAAGCCACACAAGTGAGGCGTGATCGGTAATAACGGTAAAATGGGTACCCTCTAAATAGGGGCGGAGCTTCTGGACCGCGAATAGCACCCCTAAACACTCTTTTTCTGTAGTCAAAAACTTCCTCTGGTTACGTGTCAAGGACCTACTAATATAACAAATGACTTTTTCCTCATTATCAATATTTTGCGTTAACACGGGTGCGATACCAAATCAGAAGCTGATCAGTAAACGGTAAGTTAAAATTTAGGCAAGATAATATGGGTGCAGATACTAAACATTTCTTTATAATTTTGAAAGCCTCAACACATTCAGGAGACCAATCAAATTTTGCTGATTTTTTTAATAAAGGAGCGATAATAGACGAAAATTTTGGAATAAAACGACGGTACCAAGAGGCCATACCAATGAGTCTTCTGACCTCAGAAACGGTGGTGGAAGTCGGTATCTTATTAATGGCTTCGACCTTTTCAGGGTCGACCGATAATCCGTTAGAGTCTACAACGTAACCTAAATATTTCAGTTCCGATTGACAAAGTTTACATTTCTCATAACTCAAAGTTAAATTTGCCTCTAAATCTTTTCAAAACCTCAGCCAAAACTTCAAGGTGTTTTTCGAAAGTTGGTGTACAAATAATTGTGTCATCAAGATAAACAAAAACATAAGGTTCTAATTCGGGACCTAAAATTTTATCTATCAAACGTTGCCAGGAAGCGGGAGCATTAGCCAACCCGAAAGGTAACCGCTTAAATTGAAATAAACCTCTATTAGGTACGGTAAAAGCTGTATATTGTTTAGAATTTTCACTAAGTGGAATTTGCCAATAAGCAGATTTAATATCCAATGACGAAATAAATTTAGCATCACGGAGTTGATCTAAAATTGTTGACACATAAGGTAAAGGGTAGGCATCCCTTTCAGTTACTTTATTTACTTTTCGAAAATCCACGCAAAATCTATGAGTTCCATCTTTCTTTTCACTAATAAAATTGGGCTAGACCACGCACTATTAGATTTTTCAACAACATCCATTTCTAACATCTTATCTAATTCTGCATCAATTTGTTTTTGCATAAAAGGAGACACACGATAATATCTTTGTTTAATGGGAGCGGAAGAAGTTATTATTTCATGTTCAATTAAATTCGTAAACCCTAAGGTTGGGGTAGTATCAGAAAAATAGGGGTCAACGACTGATTGTAGACGAGACGCCTGCTCACGAGATAAATCTGCACCTGAAACTATAGCAGTACGTTTGTATCTGCTGTAGACAGCGTCGCAAAAGACCATTCGCCTTTACGCAAATCAGGGACGAAACCGGTACGTTTGCAAAAATCTATTCCTAAAATCAAAGAACTCGAAATTTCGGGGACCACCAGAACATTAATAATTGTCATTTTACCTTTTAACACGATAGGTAAATCAACCGAACCAATAGAATACACTACTTCACCATTTGCTACTGAGCACTTAACTTTATCTTTGCGTCTTAATACGACGCCTAATTTACTAAAACGACGCCACAAATCTCCACCAATAACTGTACAAGATGCTCCACTATCTAGAAGGCCTAAAACTTCATTACCAAAAATTTGAACTTTAATAAAAGGACGTTGATCTTTCTCAGAAGAATCAAAAACATAATCTAAAATAATTTTGGTTTTCTTAAAATTTGATTCGCGTTTATTTAAAGTTTAATTTAAAAAAAAGAATTTATTTTCTCTGGAGGAACGAACTAACCGCTTAACCTTAGCGTCCGTACTAAGAACATTAGGGCAAGTTTTCACCGTAAAATTTTGATTTCCACAACGGTAACAATATTGCTTGGTTTTAGGACGATTACAATTTCTAGATAAATGGGTCATGCCACAATTCCAACAAGATCTATTCACGAACGCACGAGGAGCGGGTCTCGCTGAAGTTTCCCTAACACTATCTTTAACAATTTCTTTTCCTTTAACTTCACTAACTTCCGGAATACCTAAACTAGAAATGTCATTTTCTAAATCATATTTTCGTCGAATAGGGGAGGCAAAATTTTCGATTGATTCCATATTACTCTCAATTAAACGACACAATCTCAATAATTCATTAATTGAATTTATTTCCATTAAACTTAATTGTGACTGATAAATTGGTCTAATATTTTTACGCAAGATTTTTAATTGTTCGGCCTCGTTATCTTTACTTCTAATCTATTAAACAATCCTTTCATGATAGCTACAAAAATACCAATTGTTCTTTTTGTCTTGAGTTCTTTTCTTAATTGTTCTAATAATTTACTGTCAAAATCAATCGGTTGAAACTGTAATTTCAAAAGTTTAACTAATTCTTGCCAAGAGCTAACATCATTTTTAACTGATCTAACGTAAATAAGAGCGTGACCCTTAAATAAATCTAAACATTCGGCAAAAAGTTGAACGTCATTGACACAACGCGAAATTTGATATTTGGAAACTTGTTCTAAAAACAAATTTAACGAGAATAAAAATAGAGATTCTACTTAAAACACGGGTATACTTGAAATAATTAGCCCTAGGTACTAACGACGGTGCTGGCGAAGGGGCTACGCTAGAAACGGAGGTTACTTTAATATTTTCCTGAGCTGTACTACTCGAAGAAGGTTTAATATTAACTACTTGTCGATCCAATAATTCATACGTAGAAATAAGAGTGACTAAATTTTGTAATAAACTGCTTTTAATATCTTTTTCGTTATCATCCCCTGGACGTGAATTATTAATACGATTTAACGCGTGTTTAAATTTTGTTTCGATTGACGAAATAAGTTTGGAAGTCGGATTTGAAGATAATTCATTCAAAAATTGCTTAATTTCCGAAATAGCCAAGTCAAACGCCAGTTTATCAGTTTTAAAATCATACAGGTACGCGGGACGGTCAGAAACTTTTCCGGAAGCTTCATCCGCAAAACACTCCTTTAACCAAACTCTTAATTGGGTTAAACTCAAAGAAAGATCACCCCCTCTAAAAGCAACCTCGTACTTCACCTCGGAAGGTGTTAAACGGTCTACATTAATTTTATATCCCATCGTTAAGCCTTAAACAAAACAGTAATTCACTACAGATTTTAAGCGACGGCGAATGAAAATTCCACAAGTTTTATCCGACGGCGCGTAACTCAACGCGAAAATTTCTTTTTGTCGCAACAAAAATTGAAAAATCGGGTAATATCTTTTGAACTTCAGTGAGAGACAGAAAATCGGGCCGACACGTTGGGTGCCAATCTGTTACGCCACGAAATTTGATAGATCAGATTTGTGGCAAACCAATATGCCGGCTAGCTAGCGGCATGGGGCAGGTTAGAAATTTGTCTCTCACTCACCTTTCGAAGGCTAAAGTCCATCCCTTAAGTCACGATCGGTGTTGCCAGGCGCCACCCTAATCTTTTCTTTGTTTAGACAAATGCTCACTCAAGACAAGGGAGAAAACCAAACACTTGCAAAATAAAAGAGAAAATTCACACTAACGGTTTCTCTATTAACGTTAAAACCAAATACAAATAAGTACACGGGGTAATGCCCGAGTCCTAAATCTAATTGCAACGTCGCCCCTAATTCAAAACGATCATGCATTACAGATTGGGGTCCATACCAATGGAACCGCCGATAAATTATTACAATATGTTTCACAATCTAACTTACTTACGCGACCTACCCTAATTTATATTCGCGCACACGAATTTGTTCAACGCGACCGCCACTGAAGAAACGAAAAGTACTTACTGTAACTGTCTTTTTCTTCTAATCCCAAATGCGGAAGTTGATCCATTTATTTCCAAAGTCATCCACCAGGAACCATAGGTTTTAATCCGAAGTCTCGTCTAACATGCCCATAACTCGCATGTTCTTTTTAATTAAAATTTTGTGTGCACAAGAGATTGTTCACCATCCGCAAAGCGATTACTTGATTTCAACATTAATCAAACGTTATTCTCTTTCACGGCCACGAACGAGAGGTCCTTTTTATGGATACACATTAAACGTAATTTTCACTCGCGCCCTCAAAATGTTTTCGTTTAAACTTGCATTATTCGGCGTTTAACGATACTTAGGCGGTTGTTTTAATTTTAATTAAACAACATAAATCCGCACAATTTGGCTACATGTCGCTCGGCGTGAGTCTACTTAACAACTAACTAAAAACTAACATCCGTTAAGAAAGCGTCACCCCTCTCATTGGTTTTTTTCCACACCACCATCTTTACAAAAAATTTACTGCGTTACAATTTTCTTAGAATTAACAAACGAAACCGCTTACCTAGAATTTTTGACCGTGGGCGCAAAGCCGTGTGTTATTTCTCTTTCAAACAAACATATCTTAATTTATCTGATAACGCCGGCCATACCGACCGTAATTCGTAGAATAAAACAAAGAAAACCATTGATCCAGCAAACCAAACGCAAAAGGTGAAGTAGAATTCAAAGAAATCGACTGGTGAGAACTTTGAAATCGGCATTTTCCACAACAACCTAATTGCTCAAACGTGACGATAACATCCTTTATAACTCTGAATTAAGAAAAATATCAAATGACTAAAACAATATTCCACCAAATTTGACCCTGAACACACGGGCATTGCAATGTAAATGAAATTCGTTATAACTATAGTCTAATTCAAATTAAAAGAGCATAAACGGACCAAAACAATCTGCGCTACAAAAAATAATTTTTCACCAAAAGAGGTGACAACATTATACAATTATATCCAACAGTTCTTCAAATATTTGCACTTTTATGTCAAAATTAAGTTTTCGGACCAGAAAATAATGGTACTTTTTTCTCATATACAACACATAATTATTTGCTTTAAATTTTTTTTCGTAGAAGACGGTATACTGTAATAGCCTGTGAATAAAATAATTAAATTTATTGATAGAGCGTCCGAAAAAGATCACAATTTAATATGAAAAAACTTTAAATTTTTGGTGCCACTGGTTCCGCACCCTGTATAAATTAAAATCAAATTTAGGGAAAGAATTGCTAAAGTGCAGTTACGCAAATGCTGTTACAAATTCTATTATTCTGAAACTTCTAATATTTTATACCAATATAATCATAAATCTTAAAACTGACACAATTTAGGGAAAGCGCCTTTCGAAACCTGTCAATTTGATTTATTTGTTCAAACAGTAAACGTTGAAAAATCTCTAGTGCTATACTTTTATAAATCCGCAAAATGTTCGATGTTAAAAAAATGAATAGCGTACAGAAACGTAATTTGCTCGACAAATGGCAAACAAAAGTTAAAAAAAAAACATTTAATCAGTACGAAATTGGCTTGTAAACGTAATAGAAATGGTAGCATAAAAATATACGTGCCGTATCATCGCACTTTATCAGAATAATGAAAAGTGAAATAAGCAAAAACTGCACTTTCTTTTATTATTAGAATAATTTTTATTTTTTTTTATTTAACTTCTGCATAAACAATCTGTTTTTTGGATACTCATCCATTTTAACAAAACCTGCATTTTTTAGTTAATGAATTTCGGAAATTTAATATTTCAGGCGGAATCCATTCTTTAAAATTTAATATAAAATAAAACAAGAAATTGAATTGCAAATATTTGCTATCTGATTATATTTTAGCACGAACTTAATGAATTGTTTTATTCTTTATGCAAATTTAGCAAAACAGCAAAAAATTAATAATGTTAATTAACCCAAATTAGAAGTAAAAAGGATTGAAAAATTAATTTATATAATAATTTTTTATATACATTCATAATAAAACTCAAATTCAACCAAAATTTGTAATAAAATTTACATTAATTCTGGGTTTGATGATGAAGGGCATATTGTTTCAAACGTGACGAGGTCTTCACTAGTTAATAAACCGAACTCGTATTGTACGTAAACAATTGATATTTGTTAATTTGGCAACTTAATTTGGTATCGCTGGCTAAAATATAGAAATTTAAAAATAAAAATATTTGTTAGTGCGAATTAAATTCAAAACTTACTTCTCGCATTAAATTATTTTACATAAAAAAAATTATTTTATTTCTCAATTTTTGTGTCAATCTTAGTTGTGTGGCACAACAAAATAACAATACCAACAGTTTCAAATTTATATTTACGTTTAAAATTCCTCCGAAAACAATTAGTTAGTTTTCCATCTCTGGAATACCACATCCGAACCTATTCCATAAAAATAGTACAACTTCATTATTTATCGCAAACATTAACCGATAAATTATTATTTATACAAGTTTTTTTTTGCAGCACAAAATATTGTGGAAAAAATATTTAATCTAATTTTTTTAGGTGATTGAATTTGAGGAAGAAAGCAACGCGACGTAAAGATACAGAACAAAGATGGAAGTAGTACAAGACACAGAAAAAAGTAGAGAATAAATTTAAAATGTTAGAAAAGAGAATAAGAAAACGGTAGAAAACAAAGCTGCAGAATAAAAAACAGGAATAAGGAAGAACAAAGAATGATGAAATTAGAAGTGTGGAAAGACAAAAAAGGAGTTACACAATGTCGTGATTTCTTCACTTGGGATTATTTTTACAAAAGGGGGGCGTTACTGGCTACCTGAATGATATGAAGCAATTGAAGAGGGTAGCCTTGTTACGTGCCCCTGATCAGGTCATTGGGATGCTAACTAGTTTGAGCGTCCGGGGAAGCCTCCACTTATTTCAAGTGACACTAGCTAGTTGTCGAAGGGTAAATTAATGTATATAATTAATGTAATTAATTGGACCTAGTTAACCAAATGATGACAATGATAGGGAGTGGAGTCCCCGGTGGAGTATAAAAATTGTTCTTTGTTTATCAAATGAGTAATTGTAATTTTATTTGCGAATCTTCCGCTATCGTATTTGATGTTGGAAAGAATTAACGGATTTTTGGTGAGACAAAGAGCCCCTCAATAATTTATATATTTTATACAGTAGGATTTGTACGGTAGTGGTAAACCCAGAATATCTACACCTGCACAAGATATTGCATTACTAAATTATGTAAGAGAACAATCATTTTCTACAGTGACTACTGCGATAGCTCATACAGAGTTTCCTGGATGCCGTATTACTGCCCAAAAGAGGTTACAGGATGTGGGAATTCTGAAAGCATAACGCCGTCAGTAAGCAGGTATAAGTCAAGACAACATTAGGGCACATGTACTAAAAACCACTAGACTTTTGGAATACTTGAAGAAACATTTAATAGTAGTAACGATGGACGCGCAAAAGTATTCCCAACGGAATGACACGTTAACAGCATAACCATACCTATAACTTTAAAAAGCGTAGTGGTTATTTCTCAGTTAACGTGTGAGGTTGGGTCATCGCGCTGTGACAGGGAGTTTGCTGGGTTATAGACGATCGTATTAGTTCTGAAGATTTGAACATTTAGAAAATGTTATGAAGCCTTCAGTTGAAGTATTGCATCCTGATGAAAACCATATTTTTCAACAAGTAAGTTGTCTTATTTTTACTCATAATTTATTACATGACTACAACTAAAAAAAAATTAAGAACATTCTAAGACGATGGTCTGAAAAATAATTTTATTCCTTAGAAGTACTGAATTCCTAATGCATCATTTATTGGTTCTTAGTGTGTAGGAGCCTTCGATTGGAGATTGGTGTGATGACAATTGAATAAAAACCCACGTAATTCATCAAGGCCTACGTTTCGACAAGAAGGGTCCTGTCTCTATCAAGGCATCTGAAGAATTTGGTTTTCAAAAAAAGTTTTTTACAAACTATAGTTATTGGTCTTAAAAGAGACAGAATTAGTAACATTAAAAATGTCAATGTATAAAATTGGATAAATTATTAATTTATTGTCTAAATAACTCACTCGTAATTTATAATTTGTTGAATAAAACGTTACTTTAGTACTAGTAGGGTAGTTTGGCTACGTTTTCAAAAAAGTATAAGTATAGATGTTAAGTGACGCCTACCTTATTCACAAAGATAATCCCTGCTGGAAGGTATTTACAAATCACCTGCTAATAAATATTAGCAATACTTGTAAGCCCGATTTACAATATAAAAAACTGTATTTTAAAGAAAACGTCTTGACCCATTTTTCTAGTGTACGTAGTGGAATGCTAGGAGGAACTGAAGAAAACGCAAAATGGAGAAGGAAAACAAACTAGAAGCTAAATATAATATCTACAAGAAGCCAAGATACAATCATCATCTGACGAAACGCATTGAGATGACTAAGCACATTAAAAGAATGAATACAGATGATAGTGTAAGAAAAGTACTAGACCAGGAAACCAAAAGATAAAGGAAACGAAGACGAAAACCTAGAAAAATATGTTGGGAAGATGTGCAAGATGTTAAAAGAAATTTCGAATTACACATTAGGAAGAAAATAATGGAATAACATGATTAAACAGAAACAATAAGGAAATATTTATATAATGTAATGACACAAATTTGTGGACGGTTATTGAATGCATAAATTATTGAGGGTAAGTCTATTTAAACTAAAATATATATTTAGGTTAAACAATTTTGTACATTACATAAATTTGGCGTCAGCAACGTTGTGCACAATTGTGTATAAATACATATAAATTAACGTCCTTAATTAAAAATGTTCACTAGAAGAATAGAATAGAATAGAAGAATAGAGAAAATAAACACATGGATGTAGAGCAAGAATCAGGTGAAGAGGATAGGACGTTTACAGGTTTATCCGAAGTTGAAGAACAGGAAGCAGGAAGACAAGACCAGGCCATAGGTGGACCAAGTTCACAAGAAGAATTATTTCAACAATTATTTGAAAAAATTAAATACATGGAAAGAACCTGAAAAGAAGACATTAAAAAAATGAAAAGAATTTGAAAGAACATAGGCAGAAATTATTTGAAAAACAGGAAAAAAATAAAGAAAAAGACATAGAAAACATGGAAAAAATAGGAAAGAAGATATAATCTTAAACATGGAAAACAACGACCAGGAATATGAAAAAAATTAGAAGTGTATTATGAATAAAATTTTGATTTTAGGTCAGAAATAGTGAAACTTCTGATGAGGCAAATGACGTATGAAATTAGCAAAGACATTCAAAGTTAAATGGGAGATACACTGGAAATTAAGGAACAAATTATTTACAAAAATGTTAGAGCAAAGGAAAAGAGAAAAGAAAAAGAAGAAGAGAATGAAGGGAGGATACTAATAGGGTTTGTCTCAAAAACATTAAGAGAAGATGAAGAGACTGTAACGACAAGGGGATGCTTCTACATCACAATGATGAATAGTAGCATACACGCACGCTTCTGTACAGAAATATTTAGCTTTATCGACTCGAGTGTTTATTGCATTAAAATTATCGCTTAAATAACGATGTGCATTTGAAACATTTATCCGTCGTTACAGTTATCTGTTGGCATTGCTTAGTTTGTTACTATTCACAGTTGTTCCTGCAGTCCTTTACATAAGAAGTACATTCCCAGACCGAGTTCATATGAATTTACTGTGTTCCAAAGCTAGAATTGCTCCAATCAATTCCAATGTAACAGTTTGTAAGTTAGAACTGAATAGCGTATTATTACTTGCAATATTAACAAACAAAAATTATCAACTTTTAAAATCACAAATTGATAAACTCTTTTATACCGGGTGATTCAGCTAACCCGTTCATAAGAAGTTTATGGACTTTCCGTTGAAATATTTGTTTAAAATTTGGAATAAAGGATTGCTCGAAAAGTTCTATTTAATTAAAATATTTCAGCTCTTCTAGCACTTCCGGTTACACCGGAAGTGGCTACCAACTTTCTTATTTTAATAGAATGATATATTTGTTTTGTATATTTGGATTCTACGCTAAAATCTGAGTTACATGTAGCACAACCTATATAAAAAATCAATAGTTTTTAAGATATTCTCATTATTTTGAGAAAAAATCTGACTAACTTTAACTGCCCAAAAGTCAATTTTTTTTAAATAGAACACCTTGTATCTTGTTGCTCTATGTGATGCAGAATTAAGTGGTCTTTCAATCTTCACAAGGATTCCCTATACCTATCTGTTACCATTTTCCTGCTATCGATGTATTTACATTCGACACAACAATATTTCTCTATTTTATTAAATAATTTCTGACTAGTGGCCTGTGGAAATTAAAACAATATGCTTTATTTATCAAACTTGTAAACGTCGACGTGACACATTATACACGATATGGAAATCCACCAAGAATATTCAAATGAAGACATAATAAATTTATTTTTTATTGATGAAGAATGAGCTGCGTCTGAAGATTTGGGACTGTCCTACTCGTCAATACAGAGAATTTGGCTCAACGTAAAATGCATGCTTTTTCTATTATAAAACTACAAGCTATCCGCCCAGGTGACGAAATACGTCGTTTAGCATTTTGTGAAAGCATTTTATTGAAAACGCAAGAAGACCCAAATTTTTGAAAAAAATATTTGGACCGATGAGTCAAAATTTAGTAGAGAAGGAATCATTAATAGGAAAAATTGGCATTATTGGGCAGAACAAAATTTTCTCGACACATTTAGTTTTAATGTTTTTGTTTAATTATGGATAATCGTGTTTGTTTTGAAGTGTATGACGAAAATTTAAATTCTAGCAAATATTTAAAAATGCTAAGAGGAGTGGTTTCAATTTTTTGGAAAATTTACCCTAAATCTTCTAAATTCATGTTGGTACCAAATGGATGGTGCTCCAGCCCATTCAACCCATGAAGTTTATCAAGAATTATCCTATATGTTCGAAGATCGTTGGTTTGGACGGAATGGTCTATCTCTATGGCCTCCCAGATCACCTGACCTAACACCTCTGGATTTTTTTTATGGGGGTATGTCAAGACTAAAGTCTATTCAAGGCTAGCCCATAACAGAGATGACTTATTACATCTGGTTTGAAATGCTTTGCTAAAGTAGATGTGCAAATGGTTCAAAAATCCACAATATCTGAATTTAACAGAAGTGCTTAGGAAACCACGGACGACATATCGAACAGTTGCTAAATTAATAATTAAATTAATTTGCTTCAATTTTTGGAATGTAATTTTATTTAAAGGCCATAAATGTAGATATCTCTCGTTAAGCAAACGGCAAGTTCTTTCAATAATCTTGTAACATTCTCCATGAATAAAAAAATAAATTTAGTATGTCTTCATTCGAATATTCTTGGTGGATTTTCATATCGTGTATAATGTGTCACGTCGACGTTTATAAGTTTGATAAATAAGGCACATTGTTTTAATTTCCACAGACCACTAGTCAGATTAATAAATTAGAGAAATATTGTGTGTCGAATGTAAATACATCGATAGCAGGAAAATGGTAACAGATAGGTATAGGGAACCCTTATGAAGATTGAAAGACCACTTAATTCTCCATCACATAAAGTAACAAGATACAGGGTGTTCCATTTAAAAAAATTGACTTTTGGGCAGTTGAAGTTAGTCAGATTTAGCCAAACATTTTGAACACCCTGTAAATAATAAAATGTCAAATTACACATCATTTAAAAAACTTAACAGTCCTCCTAAGTATAGCCCAAATTTTGTTACTACAACATTCTTTTTCAATCATGACAAGCGTATCAAAACAATTTTTTTCAAAAAAATGAGAATATCTCAAAACTATTGATTTTTCATATAGGTTGTGCTACATGAAAGTAACTCAGATTTTAGCGTAGAATCCAAATATAAAAAAAAAAAATATTATTCCATTTAAAATAAGAAAGTTGGTAGCCACTTCCGGTGTAACCGAAAGTACTAGAAGAGCTGAAATATTTTAATTAAATAGAACTTTTCGAGCAATCCCCTATTCCATATTTTTTAAACAAATATTTCAACGGGAAGTCCATAAACTTGTAATGAACGGGTTAGCTGAATCACCCTGTATAGCTATGCAACGTAGTACTTAGACGGATAAAGACTGAATCAATAAAATTAAAACCATATGTCGGCAATAGAATATTAAAATTCAAGGTTAAACCATTGAATAGAATACTTATTCAATTGTTTAACTACAATTTTTTCTGGTTGTATATAAATACAAAAGAAAAATCCAGCTGACTGTTTATCTCGAGGTGCAAATTTATTTATTTATTTATTTATTTATTTATCTGTTTATTTGCCCAACAGGTATAAAACCCAATTATAGGACAAACTACATGTATGGTAATACAGACTGTATATAATATATGAACACTAAGAAACAAAAAAAAATAAAATAAATTGAAGTAATATATAAGCGAGTTGACAAGAAACATAACAACAAAATAAACGTTATTTATTATTAAGTAATGACATTAACGTACAGTTGTTAATATCATTATGAGAAAAACTTAAATTAAAATTTCTGCAGATGATATGAATTGGCGATCTATATAATATATTTGTACGTGCCAATGGTAAATGAAAAGTTATTTTGTTACGTGTAGTGAAAAATGGAACATGGAATTAAATGAGTGATAAAAGGTAAGGACAATCAATTAGATTATGAAGTAGTTGGTAGAGAAAAATAACACTAGATGTACGTCTGCGTTGATGTAAACACTGAAAGTCAAATCTTAACAAAAGTGTTTCTTGAGAGCATCCTCTTTCAGGATAAGTTCCATCAATTTTAAAAATTAAATATTTCAAAAATTTTCTTTGGACTTTTTCAACAGAGGCGATATGGTTGCCTTGTGTGGGATACCATATTAATGAACAATAATCGAGTTTGGAACGCACTAGTGTAATGTACAAAGTTTTTATCGCGATGGAATTTTTAAATTGTTTACAATTTCGTATAATGAAGCCTAAAGTTTTTAAAGCAGATTGTGATAGGTATTTAATATGATCTGTGAATGTCAATCTATCATCAAAAAATACACCAAGATCTTTTAAGACTCTACACCGCGTTAAAACATTAAAGTCGATACAGTACGGATACAAAATTGGTTCTGCTTTACGGGTATAAGACATCACATTACATTTAGTGGTATTGAGTGACAAATAATTCACTTGACACCAAGAGTTGACATTGACCAGTTGCTGTTGAAGAAATTGGCAATCACTGTAAGATCTTATAGAATAATATATTTTTAAGTCGTCAGCAAATAATAACTTTTCTGATTGTATGTTTTCTGTAAGATCATTAACGAAAATTATAAATAATAATGGTCCGAGATTGGATCCTTGAGGTATTCCCGACGTAGGTATTAAATAAGAAGACACGTAATTATTATAAATAACGAATTGTTTGCGATTCTGTAAATACGATTCAAAGAAAGATAATAAGGAACTATTAAAACCAAAGTTGCATAATTTTGCTAATAGAAGTTTATGAGAAATTTGGTCAAAGGCTTTGGATATGTCAGTATATATGACATCTACTTGACCACCTCTATCTAGATTATTACATATAAACTGAGTGATTGACATAAGATTCGTAACCGTTGAGCGCCTTTTCATAAAGCCATGTTGTTGTGGAGAAATGTAAAATTGTATAGTAGGGTAAATATGAGAGTGTAATAAAATTTCAAATATTTTTGCAAAATTATTTAATATACTAATTGGCCTGTAATTACGTATGTCAGATGGATCTCCACTCTTAAATATAGGACAAACGTTAGATATTTTCCACACATTAGAAAGGTCGATGTGGTTAAAGCAACATTAAAAATTACAGTTAATGGATTGGTAAATATACTGGCACAATCTTTTATTAAAAAACTTGGTATTTGATCCGGTCCTGCTGTGTGCTTATTTTTTAATTTTTTTATTGCTCTTAATACATCACCCTCACACACTCTAGGAATTGAAACGGTTGGAATGTTATTGTAGCAGTAATTATTAGTAACACCTTGAGCATTATCATGTAAAACACGCTGCTAAAATATTCTTTAAAGGCTTCAATTATAGTGAATGGTGTGCTAAAAGTGTGTATACCGTTCTGTAGTTTATTTGGAATACGGGTGCAGCCGCGTTTTGTATTTACAAAACTCCAAAAATTTTTTGGATCACAAGAAATAGAACTTTCGGTTCTACTTATATACATTTTGTAAGCATTATTAATAGAAATTTTTGTAGTTTTTCTAAGGTGTTTAAATGCAAGTAAGTCACGTTCCGATTTGTATTTTTTATAGTTATTAAAATATTTTAATTTCAATTGAAGGTTGCGTATTATTTCAAGTGAGAACCATTTTGGATAAGAAGAAAATTTATAATTTTTAATAGGAACATAAGAATCCATGATTTTATATAATTTGGTATATAGTATGTCACAAGCTAGATTTACATCAGTAATGTTATTTAAAGAAGTCCAGTCACAATCAGTGAGAGCTTGATAAAAGTACGGATAATTTACTTTTCTAAAGTTATAACGTTTAATATTTTTGTTAGTAGGAAAACGATGTATAGTTGTTAGTATGGATTGAATTGAAATATGTAATGCAGGATGATGATGATAGGAATGTTATCATGATATACTTGACAATCAATATTACTGAAAACCAAATCTAACAATCGATTATTTATATTGGTAACTAAATTATATTGTTTGAGTTGGAATAAATTTTGGAAATCATACATTATTTTTGATTTGCTGTCATTTATATCATGATTAACATAGTTGGTGATATTGAAGTCGCCTAATAGCAGTACATTATTTAAAGAAGTGAATAAGAGTTCTAACAAATCAAAAAAAAATTCAATAGTACTTATTTGGATGGTAGGAGGAATGTACACTAATAGAATAGTCAGTGGTATGTTATTATGATAGCACTTACATCCTGTTATGTCTATGTTTGGAACAGTAGAGGTAAAAACATCAAGATCTATTGATTCTGTTAAGATATTATTTCTTACAGCAAGAAGAACTCCACCTCCCCAAGTTTGTTTAGTAACGTCATATTTTCTGTCGCATCTAAATATATTGTAAGATGACGGAAATAGTTCTTGATTAGATATATTTTTTGTTAGAGCACTTTCCACTAAACTAATGATGTCGTATTCGTTATCAGACACGTAAGAATATAATAAATCTGTTTTAGTTCGTAATCCTCGTACATTTTGAAAGTAACAATGTAGGCTATTATTTGTGTTATTACTATTATTTAGTTTTTTGAACTAACAATCTTAGCAACTCCATTTACGTAACGAATTGTTAAGTCCTTTTCTCCTTCGGCTATTCGGTTGGCTAATTCATTACGTAGTTCAGACAAATATTTTCTTTGCATCGGTGTTAGATCAGCATTAATTGCTACACTGCTACCGCGGTTTTTTAGTTTGTATTTGTTTTTTAAAACGAGAAGTTTGTCTGCGTGTGAGTTCATTATCACTTTTATTGGTCGTGGTTTATCTGCTGAATGATTACGTCCCAAACGCACGACTTTAATATCATTTGTATTAACGGACGTAATTTCATTTAATGTAGTTGTAATTTTTAATGTGTCCGCAATTAAAGCATCGTTTACATTTGCTGTCAAACTTTCTTCGACGTTGTAAACAATTATATTATTTTCACGACGCTGACGATCTGCAACTTCCATAATTATTTCTTCCTTCTCTGCCAAGTTTGATGTAGTATTAATAGATTTGCATTGCTTTAATTCATCAATTTCCTTCCGCAATTCCGTCACTAGTTCTCGAAGAAGTGATATTTCATTGCGTTTATTTGAACAAATAGTGCAGGTAAACAATAAATGTTTTTCTCTAGCTTGAATGCATTGTACCTCAGTTCTTGATAAACCAGCACATGTAGTATGAACATACATTTTACAATTATCACATTGCACTTCTTTGTCTGGATTAAGATTGTTTCAAATTATGCACTTAGTAACCGTAGGCATTGTTATAATAAATAATTAATTTTAACTGTTATTTGTTACACGTCTGTACACACCGACCGACGTTATATAATCACATAGACATAATCCTCAGTGCATGAATGAAAACAGTCTTTGGTGATTTATATCTAATCTAAAAAATCAAAAAACTAAGCAATTGGAAAATCTTACTATACCCGATTTAGATGATGCACTAAAAGTCATTAAAAATTTGATTAAGGCAACAATTTCAAAGTAGAAATTAAATGTTTAAAGATGGGAACAAGTATAATGACAAAATACCTTTCCCCTTTCATTGATGAACAAGATATTTTACGTGTAGGAAGCTGACTACAAAGAGCGAATATTACATTTGATCAAAAGCATCCAATAATTTTGCCCAAAAAACAATCATTTGATCATTATGAAAGAACACTCAAATTTATTACATACTGTTCAAAAATTGATCCTAAGCAGTTTAAGTTCTCGGGTTTGGATCATACACGGAATCAGAGAAATAAAAAAAATTGTGCACAAATTCGTAACATGCTTCTAATTAAAGGCAAAGTGTTTGGAACAATTGATGGAATCTTTGCCACAAACACGGATAACTTTGGTTAGACCATTTTAGTCGTAGGGATTGATTTTTGCGGTCCATTCTTCATTAAGCAATCGCGCATCAAAAAATCAATTATTACTAAATCATACATTGTATTGTTCGTGTGTTTTGCAATAAAAGAAATACACATGAAATTAGTCTCTAACATGAGTACGGAAAACTTTCTAGCTAGTTTTAAGAGATTTATATTCAGACAAGGTAGCCAACGCAGGCTTATTGTGGCAACGCATCTACATTTAAAGGTGCCAACAATAAACTTCGCGAACTTATAAATTAAATAATTTCGATAAACATCAAACTACTTTTGACTTTAGTACGGATCAAAAAATAGAATTTAAATTTATTCCCAGCCATTCACCAGTATTTGGAGGGTTATGGAAAGCAGGGGCAAAGAACGCAAAATATCACATAAAAGTGTAATGTGCAATACCCAATTTACTTACAAAGAATTTAATACATTAATTATTCAGGTTGAGGGAATATTGAATTCCAGGCCTATCACAAGTATGTCGCAGGATCCGACAGATATAAGATATCTGTCACCCGATCATTTCTTGATAGGTAACTCTTTAACTAGTTACGCTGAAGGTGAGGGGTATGGAAATTAGTTACACAAAAGAAACAACACTTTTGGCAACGTTGGCAGCGAGATTACTTAGCATTGCTAAACAACCGACCAAAATGGTATTGCAACCTACCCAATATAAAAGAAAACATGTCAGTTTTATTAAAAGAAAACAAACTTCCTTGCCAAAAATGGCCAATGAGCAGAATTATAAGAGTCATGCCTGGTCTTGACGGTAAAGTCTGAGCGGTTCATGTCGTACACAAACTAGATAGTATTTCAGATCAATAACAAAAATTGCTGTCCTACCCATATCCGAATAATGTAGTAGTTTAGAATTAGTGTTAAGAACCTTTAAAGACAAATGTTAATTTAGTTGTAATTGCTGTTATAGAAACTTGTATTATTTACGTAGAAGGTTTTCAAATGAACATGTTGGAAACACGTCCAACATATTTAAATAGCATTGCGTGTTGCTTATGATAGGGATACCGATTTCAACAAATGTATACTTAATCTTTTCTTTGTTAGAACAAGGGTGCGTGCGGCCTTTTCGCCATTCGTTGTGTTAAAGCAAAAGAAAGTGGTTATTGTAAATCTGTAAATGTTATGTTAAAATACGAAGATGTATTGATATCTAGTTAGCCTAGACCAGTTCCTTGCATAAACAAAATATTGCGTTACCATAGAAGTATCAGGTAAAGTTTGAAGTCAAAAAGTAAACCAGAGTCACGCAATAAATTAAATGAAAAAAGATGTCCACCAAAATTGTGAAAATCAAAAAATTGTACTTGTATTTAAAAGGGTTAAGAGGTAAGCACATTTACGAAGATATGCTTAATACCCTTGGTGATCAATGTCCTTCGTATGCGACCGTCAAAAATTGGAATGCAAGCTTCAAAAGAGGTAAATTTTCCATTGAAGATGATGACCGATCGGGAAGGCCAGTTTCTGTGTCAGTCCCCGAAAATATCGATGCAGTTCATGACATGATTTTATCAGACCGTCGAATTGGGCTAAAACGGATATCTGAAGCACTGAATATTTCATATGAACGCGTTCATCATATGGTTCACGTCAAATGTCAAAAATTGCTGCAAAATGGATCCCCAAATGTTTGAATGTTGACCAAAAGTGTGCAAGGGTAGAAGCATCGCGTTCGATCTGTGCTCGATTTGAAAACGATGTAGACTTCTTAAACCGAATTTTTACTATGGATGAGACTTGGGTACATTTCTACGATCCAGAAACAAAGCAACAATCAATGGAATGGCGACACTCTGGTTCTCCAAGACCTAAGAAGTTTCGTGTCCAAAAATCTGCTGGAAAAGTTCTTGCTTCAGTTTTTTGGGATTGCCATGGAGTAATCATGATTGATTTTCTGGATAAGGGTAGAACAATAACTGGAGTTTACTATTCGACATTACTGACCACTCTACGGAAAAACATTAAAGAGAAAAGACGCGGAAAGAGACGTTGCACGTTTGCTGTAATAAATGTATCTAATTAAAAGGAGAATATGTTGAGTAATAAAATATTTTGACATTGAAATTTTGTTTAGTTCTATAGTAGGCTAAGAATTTTTCAATATATCCTCGTAAAAAAATATATAAAAAGTAATCATGCTTTAATCATTTAAACAAAGTTATAATATTGCTCTGTCGATTCGGCATCAATCAAAAATTAATTATTGATGTACCGGGTGACCCAATAAGACTGTTCCTCGGCCATATCTCGGGAACCGTTCGTCGTATGACTTTGGTGTAAAAAATATTAGGTAAATCGGCCATGAAGAATCGCAGGAAAATATTTTCAAGTTATAAAAATGACCTCTAGAGAGCGTAACTGCCATCTTAAATTTTTAAATGGCATTTTCTATAAATTTCGCATAATAAACAAGAAAAATTTTCACATTTGTAAAGAGAACCAGTTTATCTATCATTTTTATAAAACAAAAGTTCAGTTATTTTAAAAACAAAGATGGCGGGGGTGTTCAATTGTTTTTGCAATAACCTGATTTAACTTCTTAACGGTTTGACCGATTTCAACAAATTTGGTATCGTTAAAAGGGCATTCTTTAAGCAATAAGAATCAAAATATAATTAATTTAGTTAAATCCTTCTCCGTCAGGGGGCTAGTTTTGACACCATGACCCAAATTTAAAAAAATCAAAAAATCAAATGGAATGATATGACTTTTTCTTTATGATAAAGTAGCTAAATAACATCCAAATAGGCCAGTAGAAACCATTTTTCAAAATCTCGTTCCTAACCTCAAATATTGGTAAAGTGAGAATAATGGATGTTTGAAGATCGAGGACCGCGCGGTAAATTTTCTAAAACTATTAAAAATTTAGCACAAAATGAATAAGATGTTAAACAGACAATTGTGAGTCTAAATTGAATTCATTTAGGTATTATTTAAAAAAATATATATCATCAGAACATTCATGTTGCTCCAGTGGGACTAAACCCATTTTGAACTTATTGTCACTTTAATATTACTCTCGTAATTCTAATCTTTAATTTAAAAAGTAAGCCTAAAAACCTAAATAGGTATACTATATCCGAATTCGAATATGTTAGACCATATATTTTGGAACCATTTACAAAAGATTCTTTGTAAAATTTGATTCCCAAATCTAGTACTTTGCGTAAAGTTTTAAGCTGTTTTTTTTGCAATATGGTTTGTGGTCTTGGAAAAAAGAAAGATAGGTAGGTAGTTTAGTTCATCTTTGCCAAAAAAAATATAATACATTTGAAAATTAAAAAAAAAATGGAACAAGATGCATTATAAAATGACAGTCGTAATTTTGTAAAGTCATACGACGAACGGTTCCCGAGATATGGTCGAGGAACAGTCTTATTGGGTCACCCGGTACAGTCCACAAACTTATTTGAGTAGAAATAAAATTATTCTTCAAAGATTAATACAATGGAATTGAAGTTATTATGAAGTTTAAGAAATGATACTTAAAGGAAAAAGATATGATAAGAAATAAGAAAAGATGTAAAATAAAATTGAAAAAGAATGAAAAGAAATATGAAGTATTAATGATGAAGCCTTAGAAAGTAAATAAGGTTAGAGTAGTGGCTGAGGATTGTGAATGATTATAATTAATAATGAGGATTGGATAAGGTTTAGATAAAATTGAAAAAGTTAGTTGTGAAATTACTTAATAACGTAAAAAAAAAAATTAATTCAATTTTTACGTAATTTGAAGTGAGTATGTAATGATATAAATTTGGGGAAGGTTATTGAATGCATAAATTATTGGGGTAACTATGAAAACGTTAGATTATCAAATATTTAGAAAAAATGTCATGAATGTAATGTGCAGCTTTTATAAAAAAAGGTCAAGTCTATTTAAAATAAAATATATAAAAAAAATATTTCTGTAACTTTATTTTGTTTTCAAATTTTTCATTTTTGTGTTTAATTATAAAAAAATAAGGTGTTTGAATTGTTTCGGTTTTTGTTGTATACATAAAAAAGTAACTCAAAAAAAAAGAGAAATACAATTTAATTTCGTACATATTTTATAGCGACAACATTTCTGAAAGTTCGAAAAATATTCTTTTCTCATCTCTGGGGTAAATTACTCGGTCTCAACTATTAACTAAGTAAGTAATTTGAACTTTTAAATTGAAACAGTTTCTTCATTTTCTTATAGTAATAGAAAATGCAAAATTGTTGTCAGCTGTTTGTATTCAAAAGTAAAATTAAGTAAAGTTCGTCCACGATAGCAGTAGGATGACGTAACACAGCAGTTTGTTACTAAGTTGTCATGCTTGCATATAACTTTGCTTTTCTACTACCTCCACTAAAGTTTTGCCAACTTAACATAAGTAAAGTAACATTAATTTACATTAACAAAATTTTCAATTTGTATTGGCTGCAATAAACTACTAAAATTGACGTCAACCTATTCTTAACGTAAATAGACTTTTAGAATGTTGCAATATACTTAGAAATGGAGGTAGTAAAGAAGTAAAGTTATATGCGAACATGACAACCTTGTAACATCATTATTGTAATTCTTTGTACATAATTATGCTGCCTTTTCTACCGACTGTTTGTATTATTTACTTTTGTAGTCTAAGCAATTAGAACACATAGTCTCTTATGTCTACTTTAATTTCTGTTTATCACAATTACGATAATGATATGAGGTATCAAAACTCGACCACATTTCAAGATTTCATATAAATTTAGTAAATTAGGTTAGATGAATTTCACAGACACAAAAGAACAATTCAGGACTTATAAAAGGAGGGCGTCGTAATTATGGACCTGATCCTGAACGTATCTCTACTGTGGTGGTAGAATTCCGTGACCATTGTTGAAAGAAGACATAAAAAAAAAGATAATACCAAATTGTGCTTTATATTAGTGTTGTCTTTTAAGTATCACTACATCAAGTTCTGTACAATAATTTTACACGCAAAACTTTTCATCCTATACAGAAATTGTTACTTATTTTGAAGGACGTAAATCTCGAAATTGCGTTAATAGAAGAAGATTATGCAAATATTAAGAATGTTTTCGAAACAGATTTATTGCACAGACATTTTATGTAATTAAGTTGTTTTAAAACGGACGAAAGGGAACACATTTTATACCTTAAATCCGTTCTATAACTGCAGTATCCTTTTTAAATTATCTATAAAGCCCTCTTTTAAAATTTTTTTTTATATCCTTTACGACGTTGTTGAAGGTGACATTATTAAATCTCGAGATTTAAAAAATCTTTATCACTTTATTAAAGTTAGTTTTTATACAGAAGCTTTTATGATTATGCAGTAGTTTTAAACTACATATTCATATTTCTTTGATGCGTGTAACAACTTTGAAATTGTTCACAATAAAGTTAACTTATCTAGAGGCAAAAACGCCTGAATAAGTTTTAAGTTTATAATTTTATTTTTTGCACGAAGCCCTAAGGCTTCTGTTAAATTAATCTTAGAATTTTAATATACAGTATTTCGTATCGATATGATTCCTGCTAATAACGAATCATGGGTTTGCTGTGATTCCATTTATACTTTTTTTTTAAATTAAATTTATATTTATATCGGAAGTGAAAAATACACATTATTTTTCTATATCGTATACTAATTTTGCTGGACATTTTCTACAACTAAATGGCAACTTTATGATGTAATCGTAGAAGAAAAAAAAGGTACAAGCAAACAACACTTCTCTCCAACCTTGCATTATTATCAAAAAGTTTGGCTTCATGTTCTTCTTTCAGCTGTCTATCATTGTGTGCTTGACGTGTTTAACTGTGCTCTTGCTCTTTTGGCATTTTTCATAATAGTTATAATCAATGATAATGTAACGGTTGTAGTTTACAAAATATCAAAAGGAGCGACGGCTCTAGCGGTACAACCTAGAAAGAAAAATTAAGGAAATTTGGCTCGATGCAGCGCACTAAATTAGTGTAGGATAAATAAAATATTTATAGCAGTTAGAACAGCAGCGTCCGGCTTCGTCGAAGAGTTGCGTGGATTCATGAATAGCTATAAGAATTCTGACTGCTGGTCTAACAAGGCGCCACCTGCCTGAGTATAGAAAGAAATAAAACCGACTAACAGGAGATCAACAGGTTTTACTTAAAACTAATATGCTAGATCGAACACAAACCAGAGAGAGAGAGAGGACTTACAGTAAAGTATCACAAACAAATTTTAAAAATAAACAAAAATAGTTGGATGGTGTGACAGAAATAGAGAGACTGTCGCATATAGTTACGTGTGTTAGCAGCAGCTTCGCTTGCAATAAATCCGGCTTCTAGTTAAGATGTCGCGTTGCAGGTAAGCTTTAGTGAGGCGCTTAAGTTAAGAGTTCTCATTCAAATTAACCCGAAAAAGTTGCTGTTATTAAGGCTTTGCGTACACATATCATTTAATAATAATAATAATAATAATAATAATTCTTTATTGCTTATAGAAAACAGAAAAAACATTTTCATAGCAAGAAATTCAAGACTAAAAAGCGTGAAAAATAAATTAAAAATAAGAAATAAATTGTGTGATAATAATTGCAAATTATATTAAACATACAAGTGTTGAAAAGTAGCCATAGAGCGATAAAAAAAAATCTTATTCTAATATATTTTAAATATAAAAATGCATATGCAGAAATCATTCGTTCAAGGCAAAAGAGAGTAGCATTAAAATTTGCAGAAGAGTGTTACAAAATTGTTTGGCGTCAAGCAAGGAAGTGTTATTAAGCTTGTTTGCAATTCCAGAAAAGGACTGTAAAAAATGGACATTCTTTGGCCTAACAACAGACAAAATGGGGCAATCAATAAAAATATGATGGAAAGTTTGCAGTTGATTAGAATTACAAACTTGACAAGTTTCTCTAAAATCTATTTTGTACAGCTTGTTCTTATAGCAAATTCTTAAACAGTGTTTATAAGATAGTCTAACCTGGGCAATAAGACGGATGATATGAATAGGAAAGCGAAAAGTTAAGTAATTTTGTACCAGTCTGTTATACGTAAGTATTGTGAAAACAGGCCGTATAAAGATTGACTTTTTTAATTTATTAATATCTTCTTGATAACATTTTTCCTGGAATTTTTGCAGCAGTACGTCTTTGTTCTTTACTAGTACTAGGTAATTGAGCTCACTCCATGATTCGAATGAGCTAATAAAATTAAACATTGATTGAACTTGCTTGACCCAATTGAACCTTATATCACTATCGCCGGAGCGCACTTGATTTAGAAAACAAATTTTCGGGTACCTCTCGGATTTCATAGAATAAAGTTTGATGAGCCAGTTCAACGTGAATTTAAAAACAGTAAAATATAGTTTAAGACATCCAACTTCCAGCCTCACAAGTGAATCGGGGGTGTTCATTGGTAGTAGTAGCAAACGTTTAAAAAATCCGACCTGAATCCGCTCAATCGTATCGCAGTACCGAATTCCCCAAACTGGGAGACACATAGAAAGTGTGCTTACTACGATGGACTGATAGAGTTGCAGTCTACATTGCCAGGAGTTAACACGTGCGTTTGTAAGAAGGCCCATGACCGATCCCATAGCTTGCTTCGCCTTGGATGCTGATGTTTGCGCCATTTTCCTAAATAAGCCAGATGAAGAGAACGGTACACCCAAGTAAACGTGTTCCGAGACAGTTTCTATTGTTTGAGAATTGTAAAGAAACCGAAAATTTTTTTGCCTATGGAGTCCACCCTTAGAAAATCTCAAAATCTTAGACTTATCAATGTTAACCTCTAACTTGTTAACAGAAGAGTAACTTTCAAGGACACCGAGTTTGCGAGCCAGATCAACTTCAGATTCAGCCAGAATGACCAGATCATCGGCGTATAATAGCATAAGTATGTCTGTTGTTGCACCTGCAGAGACACCATGTAATCCTTTGAGTCTAAAGTATTGCTCGATGTCCGCTAAATATAGAGAAAAGAGAGAAGGACTAAGGGATTCACCTTGGAGAACACCACATGCTACATCGTATTTTTTGGTAAATTTCTGGTTTGTTTTAATTTTCATGGAGGCACCGTTATATAGGTTTCTTATAATTGTAATGAAGGCAGAGCTAACACCAACTTCGTAGAGCTTTTTCCACAGTAAAGCATGATTGATAGAGTCAAAGGCGCGCTTGAAGTCTATGAAAGCAGCGAATAGTTTGCCCCCTTGCGCCGTAAATGTTGTTGTATAAGAATATTTAATGTGAAGATATTATCAATACATCCGCGTGCCTTTCGGAATCCAGCTTGACACTCGGGTATGATAGATTGATCCTCGGCCCAGTTGTTAAGTCTGTTGAGTAAGATTGAGGTGAAGAGTTTTACCGTACAGTTAACCAGGGCTATACCGCGGTAATTATAAGGATCGGTTTTTGGCCCTTTTTTGTGGATCATTGTCAGAATGATGTCGCCCCAGGCAGAGGGAATTGAGCTAGTCTCCAGAATACTATTAAAAAATGAACAGAGATATAAGAGCCAGTTAGAAGGTAAGTATTTAAGAAACTCGAAACAGATACCATCAGCACCCGGAGCTTTTCCGTTACGGCATAGATTTAAAGTCCTTTCAAGTTCATTTATTGAAATTTCACCATCCAGGACGTCACTTTTTGCATAAAAAAATAAGGTGTTATCAAAAATTCTAGCTGGAAAAATAGTGTCATAAAATGCTTTCCATTCTCTAACTGTGAGCGATGAAGGCAGCCTAGAAACTTTGTATTTTTTTTACGGCTTGCCAGAATTCCTGCGAATATCTGACATTGCTAAGTCGATTCAGTTCAGATTTAAAGTGAGAATCTTTTTTTTTTGATTTTACCATTTTGTTGTAATTTTTTTTTACTAGTAACATTTCATTAGTGGCTTCATTGGAAAAATTACTCATTTTGCAATTTTTCAGCTTGATTTGGAGATTTATTTTAAGACTTTTGCACTCAGTATCGAACCAAGGTTTATTGTGACGTAAGAAAGTAAAATCGGATTTTTGAGGAATTAGCATGTTAAGATTTTTGGCACAATCGTAAATCGTTTTATGCAGGTTATGGTTTGCTAGTTCAGGATTATTTAAATGCAATGCTGATACATTAGTAGACCATTGCATGTTTTGCTTATAGTTGTAAAAAAGTGAATCATTCCACTTTAAATAAGGCGTGTGATGAGGAGAGGAGTGTTTTTTGTGCTTTAAAGCAATATTGTAATCTAAAGTTAAACAGATTGGAAAATGATCGGAGATGAAATTATCATTTTTGACAGAGAACGATTTTACAATGCCTAATGAAGAATTACCAACAAAAGCAAGATCAATAACACTCCTACCATTATTGTTGCAAAAAGTGAAGTTACCGGGTTTGTCATTAACCGTTCTACCATTGAGTAGACAAAACGAATTGTAGTCCATAAAATTGAGGAGGCTACGCCCTCTTGCATTAACCGTGCAATCTAAACTAACTCTATCACAATATAGATTAGTATCCACAAGAGCTTCATCTGAAATAGTACCTTCATTGCCGGTTCTGCAATTGCAGTCACCCATTATAATAAAAATATGATCAGGATACATCTCTATAATGTGTGACAAAGATAGTTGAAAACCTCATTAATGTTAAGAGAAGGTTTAAGATAAACATTACACAAAATAAAAGAAAATTCATTAAATTCTAATAGACAGATAATCCACTAAAAACATTTTTCAATAAGAGTATATGAGAAACCAACTAATTTGTCACACATATCATTTACACACGGCTGGTTACACTAACTCTAAACAACAAAAGAAATGGTAAGTACCTCCCGCAAACTTAAAAGGCTTTTTGTGTCGCAACAACCGCCCCAAAATTAAGCACCCCAGCCCTTATTGAGTTACTTAAATTCTAACTATCGAGCCTTTTGTGTCATTTGTATCCGAGCTTCATGCGCCTTAATTATTTATGAGTAAGAGATTTAAATACTAAAACTTAGTTGTAATACGTCGAGTGTAGTTCCGGGAATAAAGTATTTTGCTAGCGACGGTATCGACAGTTCAGGGAAGTAACTAGACCCAAAAGATTCCTCTATGGGTGACGTACGGAGAAAAACAGCACACCAGTTACTCCCTTGCTGGACATATACGACATAACCAACCTCTGACGACGTGGTACTTTCCGCTGGTCTGCGGTTTAATTACTGCGGAGCCGTTGTGTTGCCGTGCATTAATAAGGAAGGTTCTTAGGTAGCTACTCCAGCACCCGTTATTCCAGTAACGTATATAACGAGTATAAAATCCCGAACACAACGTTGGATGAATGTAACCAGATTAATGTAAACGCCAATTTATATTGGAAATTGTGAAACCCACATTAAATAGTATTTTTGGTGAGAATTTTACTCCAAGAAGACGCTAAAACAACCTTGCACGAACAAAAAGAGAAAATGTCAGCAGTTCGTCTTGACAGTTGACCGAATTAAATTTTCACCAATCGCAAATTAGGAGCGTGCGCGCCAATTACGAATTTTTGTCGCACCATACTACTTGCGACATACGTTTTAAAGCGGCTTACGACCTACGTCTTCAATACGAGAAATTAGAACCGTAACACGTTGGTAAAAATCTA
Organism: Abscondita cerata; assembly: GCA_030710515.1. NCBI lineage: Eukaryota > Metazoa > Arthropoda > Insecta > Coleoptera > Lampyridae > Abscondita > Abscondita cerata. The sequence continues at coordinate 269,907 of JALBCR010004405.1, forward strand.
GGATATTATTGAAATTATTGTCAATATTGTATTAGCCGCCCTAGGCCGTGTAGTATCAGCCGCCCTTATTTCAAAAGGGTTTGTCGGAATAGACAAATATCAATACAATTACCAATAACCGGTATTGCATAAGGCACTGTAAATAAATAAGTTTCAAATAAATAACTATGTTTCAATTAAGTTCAGATTTATTCTTATAAAAATGATGTAGGTATATAGGTGTAAAACGTGTTACAAAACGTGTTACAAAACGCAAATCCACATTTGGGTAGATAGTTTCAAACCTTCAGCTCGTAGCCATTTCAACAAACTGACAGCGCTCTTCCGATTCTCATTTATTAAACTGCAGTGAGTACGAAAATTCAGACATTCCTCTGAAAAATTTTCTTGTATGTCCGAAGAATAAGCCATTTGTAATGCATTGGCTTTTTCTTCAACTTCTGAGTGTTTAGTTTCGTCAGTTTAGTAATAAAATAAAATTATTATAAAGTTTCATATAAGCGTCCCGTCGTTATTGAAGTTCATTTGGAAATGTATCAATGATCACCGAAAAACTGGCAATTTTGAGGGGTTTCTCGGCCATTCATTGGTTGCGACACTTCACCTGCATTAGTCTCACCAGAAAGTAGCTTATGGTTTCGTTTGCGTCGAAAATCTATTTCATACTCCTGTATAAAACACAGGTTTTTGGTCTTGTTTTCAAAATCTTCAAAATTATCCTTAATGTATTACTACATCATACAGTTCAATGACAATGGTAATGTCAATTTCCACACTCTGAAGTTTCTTACTTGTAGAGTTCATGTGATTCAGTAAAAATCCCCAAAAAACAGTCATGAAGGCCGTTTCCAGACGTTCCATTTTCATACGAATACCTTTGGCTTTGCATATAACGGTTCTCTTCTGTTGTGTGTCATTTTCAATAGAGACTAACGCACTATGGATTTCATTCCACGATTTGCGTAAACTTTTGCACGCATCTGCATGAGCCGACCAACGAGTCATTGATAAACTCTTAACGGTAAAATGGGCTTGAAGGAGTTCCCAACGCTGAGTTGATGCGGCAGAGAAATTGTATAACTCTTGCAATAGAAGAAAGAACGAGCAAGCTTCTTAGCTACTTTCAACTGCATATTCACCGACTAAATTAAGCGAGTGTGCTGAGCAGGGAACATATTCGGCTAGAGGATACATTTCTTTTATTTTAGCTTATAGGCCGTTGTATACGCCTGCCATGTTAGCTTTTTTGAAATATCAATTCCAAATTCAGTTAAAGTTGAAGTGACAGAATTTGTTATTTGTTGTGATTTATGGCCTGTGTTTGGGATAAACTTGAGAAATCGTTCTACAGGTGATCCATCAGATCGCACATATCTGATTACAAAAGTGAAGTAGTTGACGTGGGATATACCGGGTGTCGAGTCAATGATCAGAGAAAAATATTTAGCTGTTAATATTTCCATTGAAATTGTCTTCAATACTTTTTCTCCCATAAGCCGAATTAATTCTTCACATGTCGTTGAAGAAAAATAACTAGTATGTCCTGAGCCTGGATTTCCATAGCGTGATATGTGCTTGGCCAAGAATGGATCAAACTCAACGATAAGCTCTAAGGACATCAAATAATTCCCATTGTGTAATGAACCTATTTTCTTGTCGTGTCCTCTGAACGGCAAACCACGTGATGCAAGCGCTTTCACACATGCAACTACCCTTTTTAAAATGTTTCTCCAATAATTTATTGCTTCATCCAATTGTATAGTTAAGGCGTGGTCAATGCGGCCTAAGGAGTTGCTTCTATCCTTTATGCGCAGGACAGACAGTTTGTGAGTAGGCAAATTCTCATATTCGACAAGTAGAATTTTTCCAGTCATTGAAACCTTCCTGGCTCCGTTCTTACAAATATAATGACATGTGAAATCGTCGATTGTCCATTTGGTTGGATCGTCGCTAATTTTGCACAGCCGTAAGATCGGGGTTGTACTCTTGGTACTAATGGAACTTCTTCGGCTTTATCGTTTGACCTACTTGCCAAAACTACCAATGTACCTGCGCTTAAAGATACTGAAGAAACATCAGTTGGCATAGTACCACTATATGTAATATTCTCATTATCTTCGTCTTTAGCGTCTGTAGAAGGTTTTTAAAGAAATCGTCTAATTTTCTACTTTTTTAATTATATCTTATTGCTTTTCTTCTTTTTTTTGCCCGTTTGCAATACTCTGCCCTGCTCAACCTTTTCTTTCCATCCATATTTCTATACACTTCACGTGAAACACTGCTCTGAAATATTTGCACTGTGCAGGACCTAGACTGGTCGCAAATCTGTATTAAAATAGTTTTGTCGCGAACACACGCACTAAGTATAGATTTTAAAAACAATAAACGTCGTCGCGTCACGTGAAAACACGTTCAAGTCACTGCAGTTGCTACGCGCACACTATTATATTATTCATTGCTCATTGTTGAGTGGCGCACACTGTCGGGTAGCGGTGCGGGCATGTAGGTGGTATTTACGAAAACGCACGAACAATACGTCCCCCGCCCGGCGCTACCGCGAGTATGCCGTCGCCGCCGCCAGTACCTACAGCCAACCAACCAGCGTTTTTAGCCTAGAATAGATGTATATTTCACCACTCTTGGCCGCGCTTTATATCTGGCCGCCCTAGCCCCGGCCCTACTGGGCCTTATGGAAAGTCCACCACTGTCAATAGGTACAATTTATTATACTTGAGACCATTTTGCAATCTGGTAAGTTAGTAATTAATTATATTAGTTTAATACTTCAGTATTTAAATTAAATGAAATCAGAATTCCGGTTTGTTATTTCTTGAGACAAGGGAGATAGTCGGAGCTGTAAGGACAAATCCTGGTCAACCAGATTCCGAAAAGTGCTTTTCGTCGGTATTTGCTGTCCTATCTGACATATTTTTATATTGTGAATCGTTGATCACGATGTAATAGGTGTGTTTGGGATCAGTCAAATGAGGTTGCCTATCTCCCAGGGCCAGATTCCTGAAAATATCCGTTCCGTCGATTTTTACCATGGGAGTAGTACAAAAATTTTGCATATAGACCGGCTTGGCATTATACATCGTTAAACATGTTGTGTGTATGAGTATAAGCGGTAGGGGACCCATTTCATTATCATTTTCCCACCTCTCACAAGCATATTCCAAGAAATCGCTATTCGTCTCGAACTGAAATTTTTCATGTTGATTTATGTTTTTATTTCACATTGTTGACAATGACGTGTGGTTGATTTCTGAGCCCGTCAAATCGGTTTGTCTACATCACAGCGCAGATTTCTAAAATCTCTGTACTTTTTACCTCTTGACATAAAATGCATTTTGTTCAATCTACTATTTTCGGTCTCTTGACGATGGATGAGTTAAAAGAATAATTTAGATTTACTATTTTGAATGACGTACGAGCCATAATCAAGCCTGCGCACCGAAACGAAAACTACTCTTAGAAACGTTGTCCAATAAAAAAAAAGACAGAATGTAAATTAGGTCAGAAAAAGTGCTACCAAAATTGCGCAGACAGTCTTGTGACCTCTATCCTTATAAAGAATTACGAAATAAAGGAATAAAAACTTAAAGTTGAGACTAAAAGCGTCGAGCACGCGTATATTACACATGATATCTTCTTGTCTTGTTAAAATGTTAGTGTTTGGCACTTCACATATTGTGGACGTACTGAAAACATTTTCTTCACATATGCAACACTTTGCGAAACGCGCCTCGCGATATACGTTTTCCTTCACTCAACAATGCGTGGGTAGAAAGGGTGGAGAACATACTTGCCGCTTCGTGCATCTGCGCATGTTCAGTTGCTTGCAGCACAGCGCTGGCTCTTCTGTGCACACCGCATGCACATTTAATTCCGAGGCATCGTGCTCACAAAGGGAGAGTATGAAAAAATGATTTGCTCTTCTTTGAGGAGGGGCACCAAAAACCAGTAAGTGTTATTTTTAGGCAACGTTTTGTGCAACAAATGTGCACTTTCTTTGTTTATTAAAAAGGAATACATTTAAAGGTAAGTTATACACATATACATCATATTCTTAATACATTAATCTATACTGGGTGTCCCTAAAATGTGTGGACATCACTTAACCACATGATCCTGGGCTAAAAATAAAATAATTTAACCCAACTTACCTATATCCAAAAATGCTTTGTTTAGCCAGTATTCTGATTCAAAGTTTAAAAGAAATTTTTGCTTATAACAAAAAAACGGTTTTGTCGAATTTGATGATATTTGGTATTGCACTCCTTACAGATGTAGGTCATCTTTTAAGGTGATGTTAGTTATTATCAGTAGATCATTAGTGTACGAAACCACTCAAAACTTTTTTAATGTTAAGGCCAATAACTTTTTCAAAAAATAGTTTCAGAAAGAGACGTTCAATAGTAAACTTTTTTGTTACTTATTAATTGATGAGATCTTTTAAGGTTTAGACACAAAAAATAAAATCTGAGATACCGCGCACTGCATTTCTTAAAACAGATGTTATCTAGCAGTCTGGTATTCTAAAAAATAAATGACGATAAGGCATTTTGTTATGATATTTATTAGTGACAATAGGTACGTACTTTACTAGATCTACAGTAAATGCTCAATGTGACCACCACCTTCCTGGATGCAAAGGTTGATTCGAGGCAAAAAATTGAACTGTACTCGTTGTAACATTTCTGCATCATTCGTAATGGACTGTATAGTGTTCTGTACTATGACCCAAAGTTCGTCCTATGTGTTTATAGGACGAGAATACACTTTACTCTTTAGAGCTCTCCACACAAAAAAATCGCAAAAATTTAAATCTGGTAAACGAGGTGCCCATTTTGCAGGAGCATCAGTTCTCTGCCTGTCCATTTGTTAGGAAACTGTACATAAAGATGATTCCAAACGTTCAATGTAAAATGTGGTGGTGTCCATTATGTAGAAACCACATGTCGCGTCAAAATTTAACGGCAAGTGTTCTAATAAATCGGGTAAGGTATTTACAAGGAAGTGTAAATTAATTCTCTCAATTTAAACGATTTGGTAAAATGACAGGGCCTATGATAAAACTGCCGATTATCCCTACCCATACATTAATTCGAAACTCATGTTAAAAGTGGCGTTGCTTGATGATGCTATGTGGATTTTCATCTGCATACACATGTTCGTTGTGCAAATTTGTCATACCCGTCCTCGTGAAACATGCCTCATCAGTAAAGAGAACTTTGCTATTAAAATTGACATCTTCAGCTCTTCTTTTTGAATGAACCTACAAAACTCAAGACGCGCGATGGTATCAGCTGGCAAAAGCTCCTGGACGTTATGTACATGATAAGGATATAGCAATTGTTCTTTAAGAACTATATGAGCAACATTCTTTGAAACGCACTGCTTGCAATGCTAAGCATCGAGCACTTATTTCTGGATTTTCTTCTACTATTTCCAGAATTTGTTCTTCTAACCTGGGTGTACGAATTGTACGAGCACGTCCACGATCAGCTGTGATCGATGCAAGGTTTTCTGTTTCGCGAAGGCGTCTTTCAATGTTTGCAAAAGTTTGACGATTGGGCACGCGACGATTTGGAAATTTTTCGTTGTACACTCTAACACTTCTCCGACAATTTCCTTCGCAATATCCTAAAACCATCAACATATCCGTTTGCTCAGCATAAGTGTAGTTTACAGCCATCACTACGTAAATAACAAAGAATATTCACTGCTAAAGATCACTAGCTAACACCAACAGCAATTTGAGTCGCTTCACAATTGATAACCAATAGCTATTATCATTTATTTTTAGAATACCAGACTGCTAGATAATATCTATTTTAAGAAATGCAGTGCGCGGTCCCTCAGATTTTATTTTTTTGTGTCTAAACCTTAAAAGATCTCATTAATTAACAAATAACAAAAATTTACTATTGAATTTCTCTTTCTGAAAATATTTTATTGGTTTTAACATTAAAAAGTTTTTGAGTGGGTTTTGCCGGGTTACTCGTGTTTCGTACACTAATGGTCCACTGATAATTACTAACATCATCTTAAAAGATGACCTACATCTGTAAAGAGTGCAATACCAAATATCATCAAAATCGACAAAACCGTTCTTTTGTTATAAACAAAATAAAAAAAATTCTTTTGAACTTTGAATCAGAATACTGGCTAAACGAAGCACTTTTGGATATAGGTAAGTTGGATTAAATCATCTTATTTTGAGCTCCAAAATCTGTGGTTAAGTGATGTCCATACATTAGTGCGAGGAAGGTGGATATCTCAGAAAATATTGGGGTTAGAATAAAACTTTTGCAATAAAAGTTGTGCAAATCAATCAATGCAAATTATTATCGTTCATACAGGGTGTTTGGTAAAAGCGCGACATACCAAAGTTATGTTTTTTAAATGGAACCACCTAGTTTTATTACAAATTTGGATTCCTTGCTAAATTCTAATGTGACTTTATACATTATACGGTGTCCAAATTGGAGGTTTTCCCACTATTTCATTTTTTCCGAAAATTTTGACGTTTCGAAAATTAAATAACTCAGTTATCCTGGAATTTATCCAACTACGATTTCGTAGCTTTAATATGCATTACATGTGCTAACTAAAGCTAGTTGTTCACCTTTCTAACCTCGCTAAGTTTTGAGTAATCAATTTTTTAAATTGAAGTCCCTAAATTCATGGATAACTTGATTTTTTTAAATAGCATTCACCTAATTTTTTATATGCCGCTGAACGTGGAATTTCATAAGCATTCTAATGATAAGGTTGTAGGTATCTAACGGTTACGGATTTTCGCGGATTTTCGTGTAAGGGTTAGATACCTCAATCTTATCATTAAGCTAATGAAATTCAACGTTCAACGGCACATAAAAAATAGGTAGTACCATTGAAAATCAAGTTATCCATGTAATTTAAATAGTTCAATAAAATAACTGATTACTCAAAACCAACAAGGTTGGAAAGGTGAACAACCAACTATGTAGTTAGCACATGTAATGCTCCATTTTAGACACTATGTATAATGCATAAAGTTATATTAGAATTTCCCAAGGATCTAAATTAGTAATCAAAAATAGGTAGTTCTATTTAAAAAACCATAACTTTGGTGTGTCGCACTTTTATGGAACACCCTGTATAAACAAAAATACTTTTAAAATATGCAGCTTATTGATTTGCACAACTTTCAGTGCGAAAAATTTTTCTAATCCTAGATATTTTCCGAGATATCCACCTTCCTCGCACTAATGGGCCACCTTATATACAGGGTGATTCAGCTATCCCGTTCATTAGAAGTTTATGCACTTCCCGTTAAAATATTTGTTTAAAAATTTAGAATAGGGATTGCTCGCAAAGTTCTATTTCAATTAAAATATTTCAGCTCTTCTAGCACTTCTGGTTACACCGGAAGTGGCTACTAACTTTCTTATATTTTAAATGGAATGATATATTTTTTGTATATTTGGATTCTAAGCTAAAATTCTGAGTTATTTTCATCTAGCACAACCTATATAAAAAAAATGATGAGATGAGATGTCGTTAGTTATGTTATTGTTGTGTTTGATAATGTATATCATTATAGCGATTAGACGTTTTTTGAAAATTTTCTACATTTAAAATCGTAAGATTATCCAAAATTGAAATTATGGCCAATTTTGTTACATTGCCGTGAAGAATAAATAGATTTATCAAAACTTCATGCGAGTAAGTATTTCGCTTCATTGTAATTTGTTTTTGAATAAGTATTAATTAGTAAATCACAATCACAATCTCAAAACTTTGACGTCTGTCAAACACAAGTAAATAATTGAGCAATTGTCAAATCACATGGCGTTCCATGGCTAACTAATGCAAATTATGTGAAGACAATGTGGTTTTTAATAATTATTGCGATTACTTCGAAAAAGTTGAGGAGTTAGCTATACCACTATGCTATATAAACAGGCATTTTAATTGTCTATCAAATTTCAAGTAATATACATGGTGTTCCATTTTAAAAAATAAAGTTTTGACCCTTTCTGTAAGTCAAGTCAAAATCATTAATTTGAAATCGCCCTGTATAAGATAAAGTAAAATTATTTAGGTAGCTCTTAAATACAAGGCTTTTGCCAACTGCATCTAAAATTTCAGCCTTATATGGGTCAAATAGCAGCTAAATTTAAATTTTCGTGGGATCATATTTCAAAAGAAGATAACCTAAAATAATTATTATCTCAAAAACTGATGTAGATAGGTATAGGGAACTATTCAGAAAAAATTATCAGTAAGAAATTGTAGTTCTAAAAATTAAATAAAAATTACATTAAAAAGTTCTTACTACTTTTGATTAGAAGCGCAACTACTACCGCCAAAATGAAAATATTTTAAAAAGATAGATCGTGTCTATTCATGGCAGTAGCCAAACTTTCAGATTATTCCTATGCCCCCTTTTCTATAAACGTCAAACCTACTCTCGACTATCAATGATCCTGTATAATTACGACACAGAACGTAAATAGTTTTAGATTTTTTTACAAGAATGTACTCACAATATTTCGTTAGCTCGTTAGACGACACCCGAAGAAGAAAGAAAAATTCTTCTTTATCAAGATTGTAAACTAATCGATCGGGTACAAGCTCATGACGTTCAAAGACGAGCTTCAATAGGGTAAGTTTCTGATAGCACAGAAACTTCACCAAAGCAGATTTTGCATAAATTTGACAAAGACACGAAAGCAATTCGCATTAAGTGAGATTTCCACTAATTTCCATTCGAACATCTAATTGTGTCCACGTGAAACCAATGCTATATTCGGTACGCACTTTTCCGTATTTAATAAAACCAGCAGAGTATGTGAAGCTCTTACTTATTACCAATACTCGTGTTGAATTGCGTTTTTTTATATTCTTCTTTGTCGCCACGCCATCAAAAAAGCAAGGGAAAATTTTCTTTTCCACGACATACAGGGTGCTCTTCATCAAAACCTGCCTAAATTGTCATCAAAAGTTAATACACAAAATCAAAATAACAACAAAGGCAAAAGCAGGTTATAGCTTTTTGCCGGTATTGGGACAGCTCCTACTTAAAAAGAAATCGCATGGAATCACATTCGGTGGCAACAATCAAAGATCAGTATATTAACTACGAGATATTTCTTTTTAAGAATAATAGAATTTACAAAGTCTTCTTCGCTTCCATCTGTTAACTTTCCCTTGGCACGAAGTAATTTGTCATTCCTTACAAACACGGATACATGTCAGAATCCTTGTTAGAGTTTTCTACAAATTGTCTTGTTCTCTGCTCTTCTTCATTCTTCTTACTAAGGTACGTTAATTTTTGGTGCTTAATTTTTTGTTCAATCAACAAACCTAATGCACCATCAAAAACTGTAATATGTTAACGGTAGCTTTTTCTACGAAAACTTTGGAAACATTTTTTCTTAAAAAATAAAAATTTTGGAAATGGCCACAGTTCACTGATTTTAATTCAATAGCATAATTTAAGACCTAATTCGGTTTTTGGCAGAATTCTCTAAAGAAAATGTTTTGTTTCCTTGTTTGATTAACAAACTTAATGTACCATCAAAAACGGCAATAACTTTGGCACAATTCACTTCTAAGTAGTAAGTTCAAAAATCGTTGACCGCATCTTTATTGAGATCTTCTAATAAACATGGTTAATTTGGTGACGGGGATTAAAGAAGTAGCACGGGAATAAGTTCAATCAGATTTAAACCTTTGGTTCGACGATGGATTTCGACTTTACATGATGCATCAAAAACAAGTCTTACTGAAGATATGATGCTTCCCTTGAATATAGAATGGTGTGGAAATAAGCGACCTACATTTTTTCAGTTTTCATTTGTTTGATGAATCCTCAGCTAACCATTGTATAAGGCTAGATCATAGTCTGCTAACATGTGCTCTTTCAAATGAATGGAACCCTAACTGCAGCGTCTATCTGTAACAAAAAAAAAAAAACACCAAAAACTGCTCCAAAAACTGTACTATACTGTCAGTTCGTTATTGATAACTTAGCTATCGAAACACGTGTTCGAGAATGTTTTTGGTGCAGTTTTTTATTGTTACATGTGTTCTTTTTTTCGAAATGGTGATCATAAACCTTCTTTCAGCAATAGAATAGTTTGAAATTAGTTCACGGTAGTCTAATAATGTATTGATCATCTTTACATTTGGAATCTTTTGACCACAAATTGGCTTTTATTCAATGAGATAAAAATTTTGGTAAATGACGGAAAGGACGGTGTTTTAGTTACAACACAAGTGTCAGCTATATTGCTTATGTCAACTTCTAACATGTCTACTTCCCTATTCCACAAGGTGCATAATAAATTTACTATCACCAAGTTAATTACTATTCCCACTAAATCTTACATATTTATTTATTGACTTAAATAAATAATTTTTAAAACATTGCTACTACTTCTAATATCTTGATCCTTTTTCTGTAAACTTTGAATTGTTAAAACGTTTCAGAAAGATTCATTAGATCATTCCATTGATAATGTTAATTTTGAAATCAATTGAAAATTACTTATGAAATTTCAAAAAATCCGAAACGTAGACAATAATGGTAACGGGTCAATTGGATGTGATCAATAGGACCCGCGACAATTGGACGCACGATAATCGGACGCGTGAAATAATTGGGCCCGCGCGACATTTAGACTTTTATGTAATTATGATAAGAAACTATTGTAAACGATGTTGGATGGTAGATGTGATCGGAGGTGAACGGTGTTAGTTGGTAGGTTAAAGTTATTACATTTTCTTTTTAAAAATGACAAAAATGTGATTTGGGGTAAACGGTGTTGGTTGGTAGGTATAATCGTGGGTGAACGGTGTTGGCAGGTAGGTTACAGTTATTACAATTTTCTCCTTAAAAAAATTACATGTTTTCATGTGATTTGGAGTAAATGTTGTTAGTTGGTAGGTGTGCTCAAGGGTGCACGGTGTTGGTAGGTATGTTACAATTACTACAATTTTCGTTTTTAAAAATTACATGTTTTCATGTAATTTGGGGTAAACGTTGTTGATTGGTAGGTGTGATCGGTTCACCAAGCTATCAAATTTATTTTATTGTTTCTTTTTTGGTATGCAAAATCAAATTATGGAAGAAAACTACCAAAATTTTAATTATTAAACAATGTATGCAACCATTACTTACAATGACTGTTATGAATGTAAAAAGACAGGAACCTATTGTTGCAATTGTATTATTGTCTGTATCGTCCAATTATCACGCGTCCAATTGTCACACGTCTAATTGTTCACGCCTCAATTTTCACGCGTCAATTGATCTCGTCCAATTGACGAGCATTCAATTGACCGCGTCCAATTGACGTATAATAATACAAATCTGACCTAAAGTTTGCTTTATAATTAAAGAAAAAAAACAAATTAAAAAAGTAGAAGAAAATTTTAATATAATTCTATCAAGTGGATAATTTCTAGAAATTAAAAGAGCATTGGCGTATTAGCTATTTTGCAATGTTATGCAAAACTGCATAGTAATCTTTAAAGTTTTGTCGAATTTTATTTCGAAATACAAGAAATCTACATATTTACTTTTCAAATTCACATCTGCAGCCGTCTGTACATACGAGCAACGATATCTTTTTATTACGGTTTCTAAATATTTTGCGTCGTTACCAACTCACATAAACATCATCAAACTTTTTCGACGTATTGGTAATAAAAGATTTTAATTAAGTTAAGGTATAAGTCACAATACTACGCAAAAAATTGTCAAATTTAATGATATACAAAAACTACTATGTGTAATTCCTGAGCTGTACAAGACATATTTACATTGAGTCTTTTAATGCAGTTATTGATTCGAAAACTACTCTGAAATTCTATACGAGATGTCGCAAACGCGTTATGAAAATCTGAAATTGTAATGAAGTAATTTCTAGTTCAGCAAGATCCATAAATTAGGATTGGCATTTCTGCAATTTTATAGTATTTTTCATATTAAGACCGGTAAACGGAATTACTCGTTTGAGTACGAGGTTTGTGCCAAACTGCGAAAATTTACTGTTCGAATTATGTACAATACTTTTCTACGCTAACAATTAATAAAAATCAAAAAGTGAATGTTTTCAGTAAACTGCAATTGTATTTTACGTTTTAGTTTTATTGTGCGTTTTATTTTACGAATGAAAACAAGCAATAATATACACGCTTCATGCACGTGCCTCATACTATATTTTATTTATTTATTGCAAATAAAAACGGTTACCACAACAGAAGGGGCACAAGGTCGTTCAAATGTTGTATATCGCTTGGTAGTTCAACATCGTAGTCAACAAAAATTATTTAGTAATAAGAGCCCCACTTAAATTACATTGTGCTTTTACACACAATCTTACATTTTACGCACAATTATTTATGAATTAAAGTGGTGATTAGGTTAGTTATACATAAAAATAAAGATAAAGTTCATTTTCAGAGTTTTGTATTATTTGTGATTATTTTGTTGTTCTTATATTAATAATATTTTATATTTATAAGCCAATTTAGACCAAAAAGCAGAGATTTTTAACATTTTAAACTGTCAACGCTAGTCGAAACGTCGGTAAAAAAACTAGACAATAAGATCCTACTATTTGGAAATATCTACAATTATTAATTAAAAGAGTATATTTTATTTACATTTTAAAAAAGTACGCGTATGTCCTCACACTTTCTTGGGCGATTCTAATCTTTTTATACATAAAGAATGCATAACACGGAACTCTAACCTCAGTATTCCATTACCACAAAGTGCTGGTAAAGAGGAAGCACAATTACGACAACCTTGTCGCGTCAACATGACCTACTCGTTGTACATAAATAAATTAGAAGGAATAAATCAGTCAACAAATCAGTCAAGTTGAGTTGAGTTCACAAAGCATCAAGGTACGTGTAAGATAATAAACACTCGTAAAGGAATGTAAATGTAACCTTCCATTTTAACTGTGAGGCTGCAATAGGCGTCCACCATAAAACTAAATCTACATGGATGCCACAGTGGCACATTGTATTGTTAATTTTATAGGTATGTTTTAAAAAATGTATCATTTTGTTGTTACACCGCCTAGGTTTATTTATTGCCAGTACTACCTTTCCTATGTAGTCTTTTGCAGCAAATCGTAGGATGATGACTATTTGCAAGATGTTACCGTGTAAAGCGGTAGTCAAGTTTGTCGTTACGTTGACGTTAGCGTTTTGAAGGATGATCAGTTTCTCCCATTAGCTGCGGTCAGTTTTTACTTTTGGGGTCACCACTGCGGCGTTCAATGTAGTGGTATGGGATGCCAATTTTAACCCCATAATATCCGCATTATTTTCACGAGGAAACATACTTCCAAGAATGCGGAATGTAAACAAAACACCGTCAGCATTTTGTCAATCATAATGTACAAATGCAGACGATTAGAAAAAGTAATTCAAGCGACCTTGCTGACTTCACAATAATCTACTAAATTTATATAAATAGTAGGATCATCAGCAGTACAATACACACTGTCGAGTATCTAGTAAGCCACAGTTACTACGTAGTGTACACACGTAGTAACGTAGAACGCGGTCATATCTGTGTCAGAAATCGGGCTATCATGTAAATATTAGTGCAGGCAATAAAATCCGGTTTACCGATTAATTGGTAAACCGGTTTACGATTAATCGAGGTGTTAACAAAATCGAATACCGGTTTACCGATTAATCGGCAAACCAGTTTATAAAATCGATTTGTTGGACCGTTTTAAAACTCGGTTTGTTAAACCGGTTTATAAATCGATTCGTTGAACCAGTTTAAAAAAATCGTTTTTTTTGAACCTGTTTGAAAATCGGGTTGTTGAACCGGTTTAAAGAATAGATTTGTTAAACCGGTTTAAAAAATCGGTTTCTGGAACCGTTGTACAAAATTGGTTTGTTGAACCGGCGTATGATTGTACCGCTTTAAAAACCGGGGGTTTGTTGAACCGTGTTGATTAGAAAAAAGCGTGCTAATTCTAACATCTCTTTTTTTTATCCGACTTAATAAACACTTGTCTATGATGCTGGTATTAATTGAAATAAAAAACATTTTTTAAAAGAGATAACGTTTCCAAAAACAACACTGTCTCTCAAAAAAAAAATTTAATGAATACCCATGTAATGCAATTCTTAATCAAGTTAAAACTGGTTGCGTGGTTTGTTAAACCGGTTTATAAACCATGGTTTTTCAAACGTGGTTTGTTAAACCGGTTTAAAAATCGTGGTTTGTTAAATCGGTTTTGAAACCGCGGTTTGTTAAATAATTTTAAACAACTCGGTTTGTTGAACCGGTTTATCGATAAACCGTCTTTTCTAAAACCAATTAGATTTTTTTCGACAGTTTCTGCTACCAATAATGTAATAACACCTTGATATTCATTCTAGAGACTACAACCGACATGATCGACAACACAACAGTGGTGACCCGACCTGACGCGAAGCTTACGATCAGAGAGAAAAGTAGCATTTGAAGAAATCATTCTTCTATACACTAGCAGCAGCGCAGCCTCTCAAAGTTGATGACACTCATTGTGTTTTCCAAGCTAGTACTATGATTTGTCACAACAAAACATTGATAAACCCCGAATGTGAGTAATAAGCCACAAACAAAGTATGGGTGGTTTAGAATCAAAAAGGAGATCATCTTAGAAAACGCAATTGCAACGCAACAGCCAACTTGTTCATGCCCAAAACACTCCATACAGTAACCGTCATACTTCTGATCATCATAATCCTCTGCTTAGTTGCAAAACACCTCTGCGTTTTCTACAAGAGGAAAAACAAAATCCAGATAGCACAAGGCAGAAGTTTACAACATCCTAGAATACTTAAAAACCCAAGGCAAATGCTCTCAAGAAAGAACTGATCCACCGCCTGAGTGTATCACAAACACGGAAGATACAGCTATTACTAGAAGGCGAAGGATTCGTCCCAATTCTTGAGGCACCTGAGAAACTTCGGCGCAAAACCATCGTGTCCAATGATTTTCTACGAACCATGTGGCTGGGTCGATTGCCGACAGCATCTCAAGCAATCCTGGTAACGCAAGCAAACGACAAGCTTGACAACGTAGCCACCCTAAATGACACCGCCAACGTACAGAAGAGTCCACACACGCGACACAACAAATGCCATCGCGAACTCCGCATATCGGTGCAACAGGCGACCCTCTTTTTGGCTCTTACGATTGACTTCTTGAGGTAAGTCTTCAAGACACCGGCACAACAAATACAATTCCAACAATACTAGCACATACTGGTACCACCAAGTTTTCCAAACTAAAGTCAAAAAGTACCACAAACTATACGATTACCCATCGGGAAACGTCCAAGGCAGTCATTAAACTAGGCCAACGACAGCCTTCATATAACCCGCGTCCTCTTTTCAAAGGTACACGCCAAGGATTTTTAATCGACACTGTTAATAGGCTTGCAGAGTTACGGGATACTTATCAATCCGTCCAAAATGACACTTAGGCGTCACAACTGCACGTTCTCTTGGATACAACGTATTATGCAAAGGCACCATACCATTAGCGGAAAAAGTAGACGCAATCAGAAAATTTCCTAAACCATCCACCGCTAAGCAGAACAAGCTGCTGAACTGCAGGCACCGCTAAACCAACATCTCAAAAAGAAACTCAAAGGCACAAAATTGATTAATTAGCATATTGAAACTAACATAGAATTCGATGCCTGCTAAGACGAACTAACACAAGCTACATTACTCGCACAACCTAAACTAAGAACACCCCGCGCAACAGTCACCGACTCATCAAAAAACGCAATCGGAGTAGCACTACAACAAGGTATCGACGGCGACTGGGGAGCCACTTGCTTGTTTGTCCAGAAAATTATCAAACGCTGAGAAAAAAGACGGGACGTACAACAGAGAATTGTTAGCTATCTATGAAGCAATCAAACACTTCAAACAGATGGTTGTAGGTATAAAATTCTCGAAGATAAAAGTCTTCTATAACAAAACGAGGCCTTCAGTAGGTGCAAGAACAAAAACAACAGATTCTTTTTGCCAACGTTTTGCCTATTTGGTTGGGCTTCAGTGCATTTGCATAACGTGTGTTTTTTAGTTATGTTGGAATTTAAATATATCATATTTATAAACCGTTAGTAATCACAATAATTACAAAATTGTTATAACAAAACAATACGCGTAACATGTAAATGTAACAACAAACTTTACTATCGTGATTACTGATGGTTCATAAATATGATGTATTTAAGTTCCAACATAACTAAAAAAAACATGTACCTTAAATGCCCTGATGAAGCCAACTAAAAAATAAGCAAAACGTTGGCAAAAAAGAATATGTTGTTTTAATTCTTACTGAAGGCCACTTTAATGTAGAAACTTTATACTATAAATATAAATAAAGGAGAAATTACTTACTAAGTATAGAATTCTCTATACCTAAAGCACACAAACCAATAACATACGCTTTCCGCCAAAAGCCGAGAATTGTTTCCGCGCCAATCCCGTCAACTCGATTACATTGTGAAATTTTCTATACACATCTGCCACATTTCAGGCACAGGAAACATCAAGCGAACGCGCTTTCCCTTATCTAATCCATTACAACAGCCCCAATTGACTTTGAGGAACTCACAATAGCACTGGCCACAGACACCGATTTGCAAACGTATCTACATTCAGGAAGTTCAAGGAAACTTAAACGAGTCATTCCCTAATCAACTGATTACTGATTTACTGACTCGTGTCTGTGATCATTTGCTTTGATGAGGTTTGAAATTTCTTTCGTTTCTTCTTCATACTTATCTTTTGGTTTTGTATTGGTTTCAAGCGAGTTTGAGCTACTTTATTTTTGTTTTTTTAATTTGATGACTCTTAAGATGCTTATCGTTTTATCAAATAACTTTCTCGTTTATACTTCAGTAGCGTCAATGTTAGCAAAGTGGGCAAACATTTGACCTAGTATTTCATTAACTTTAGGATTGTTTGGCCCTGCTTGTCACTAGTTTAGAACAATCTTGAGAAGGGTGATTATCGCCGCATTTCATACATTTGAAGTCACCATGGCAGTTCTTATTTACGTGACCGAACATCTGGCATGTGTAAGATTGTGCGATAACAGATTTTGTTCTTAACCCTTGAGCAGTCGCGTGGGTAGTAATAACACTATTGGTCGCGTGGATGACAATCGTCATCCAGCATTATTTTTGAGTTTATCAATTTTACTTCTATTACAAGATGTAATTTAAGGAATTATATAAATTTACTAAATGGTAGACAAACACGAAAATTTATTTTAAACTTAAAAAATGGTGACATATATATCTATATTATGTAAAAGATAAAATACTTATAGCCGCTAAAGTACAATAAATGTCAGTTCCTTATCAAACTAATACTTATCCTCTGGGCAATCATTGCATACGGTGTGTGAGTGGCTTGGACAAACTCAATTGCCACACATCGTACAAGATTTTCTTGTTGTTTTGTTGCGGAAACGGCCTCATAATTTGCAACGCCCACGTCCTTCAGAGGTATTTGATTCTAGATCTTGATGCGGAGTTAGGCTTATACCAAGAAGAGAGTTAGCTCTTTTTCGTATGTCAGAGGGGAGTTGAATAATCTGCAATCTTCTGTAGATTTGAGGCCTTATCAATTCTCATGAAATTTCTTCTAAAAGTTACGTCTTTTAATTTTTTGTGGACCTTTACTAGTGTATATGACAAAAGCATTGATCGCGCATATGTTTATGAGGTTGTAAAAACAACTGTTGGCCACCTCCGAGTATTTCTAGCAACATTGTAGTTGCCACACATTTGGTCTAGAACGTCTACACCAATTTTTGTATGGTTATAAAATGTGACCATTTCCGGCTTTTTTTTCGCCTGTATCTTCGTCAATTTTATTCCTGTTGTGCATTGTCGATATTACCAATGTTGTTTTGTTTTTCGTTGTGAATATGACACTAATGTTATCGATTTTGAAACCCAAAGATTGAAGAGTTAATGTCTCTTTGTTTATTTGGAAGAAATTCTTTCGGAATTTGTGACTTATTTTTTCAAGGTACCGACGTATGTAAGTTTTTTTCGTTAATAGTTCTTCAGCCAATATATACTACTAAACCAATTATCGGCAGTAATATTTCTTCCACTTCCGTAGATTGGCGGTGATAATCTTTAAACAACATCTTTACCTGAATTAATATACGAAAATGGTCCATCTGGCTGTTTTCCACAATACACCTCCAAATTACATGTATAAAATGTTTTCCAATCAACCAGAGCAAAAACCTTTATCCCACTTACGGTTTGCTTGGAATGTATTGCCGAAATGAGCAGTTTCCTCGAAATGCCAATAACTGCTCATCAATTGTCATGAGTTCACTTGGAGAATAATATTTTTGAAAATTTTTCAAACAAAGTAACAATAAATTTCTTATAGGAGCTAGCTTGCCAATTTTTTTCCGCTCATTTCTGTCATGGATGTTGTCGAATCGAAGGCATCGTAATAAAAATGGAACCTTCGTAAACTCATTGCTAAATAGAAAGCTTCTAAGCCACATCCTTTAGAATTGTCCCAGAGTTGAATCAAATTAAGTCGATTACTTTTGCGTGATCCAATCAAATATAAGAGGCCTACAAAGCTCTCATTTCAATAGCGTCTGTAGAAGCTGCATCTCTTTCACGAGAGAAATTGCTGCGCACTTTTCTATGTAAATATTAGTATTGTCAACCAGCAAGTTGATTATGTCTTCCAAAAATAAGTTTAGACAATCTATTGAACTTTGAACTTGTGTAGCATCATGTAAAGGGCCTGATCGTTGGGTAATAATGTTGCAAGAACGAGTTTTTTGAAAACTTGACTACAGGATTTTCATCCACTGTGTATTGGCTTTGCCATAATAGTATTGCCCATTATTCTTGCTTGCTGAAGTATTCTCTGTTTCCTCTTCGTCAGATTCAGATGTCTCGTTTTCTGGCGTAGAAGTGTCAACCTCGGCCACTTCACTCTCTTTCCACTTAAACCATTGTCCGAATCATTTATTTCATCTTCACCTTCTTCATTGCATAGTTCCTCATACCATTTCAGCCAAACTGCAGGGTCTTTCGAAGTCTCCATTATAAAATTATTACTGAAAGGGCAAATAAAGTGCTTACAATACAAAAAAATAATTATTCAAAGGTAGGTGGCAGAATTTTAAGTTTAATTTCAAACTAAAAATGTCCTATAGTTCGCTTTTATAAACAAAAAAAAGGGAAATAACAAAATATAAATCGATAGTAAAATATTTTAGAGCATTATTATACTTCAGCTGTATTACTCATTTGTGAGCTAAAGATTTCTAAATTTATATACCTATAATTTTATGTTCACAAAAACATAAATTAATAGACGTTATTTAATTGAAATCACATATAAATACTAATAATGTACTAAAAGTACCGTAAATAAACATTTTCAATGAAAGCGTATATACTTACAGTAATAGTCACGTGGATGACAATCGTCACACACTTAAATTTATTGTCTTATTATAACACAACTTACAATGTTGAAGGTTAAAATATGACTACTATGTTCTTAAAACCATAAACAAGGAATTCTAAATACTTGAACCCCCCTCTTTCCTTAGAAAACATGTTACAGGCAATACAATACCGACGGATGACAATATTCCACGCGACCGCTCAAAGGTTAAGGATTCTACAATAACTGTCAGTCCGCTGAATTCTTCACTATACCCAGTATACTATTGGCGCGGAGTAATAAACCTGTCAGAATTATCAAATCTCCCGTATTGCATTGGCGTAGGTACCTGATACGTTTGGAAAATCATATTTTTAGTAGGTAAATATATTATAATAGTAAAATCTACCTTGATATGAATTATTATAGTTTTTTTTTATTGTTTCAATCCTTACATTGTGGAATCTACAAATTTTTACTCTTATACTTCTTACGTATTATATACCATTGTTTTTGTACTTGGTATAATACCCACATCTACGGCTATGATTCTCGTTTCGTCAGTACCTGGGCTGATGGCAACGTGTTTACACAGATTAAACTATTGTTCTCAGACCCTGCAAGAGCGGCACAATGATCGTATTTTGGTTAGAATTTATTGGTTTTTACTTAACCGTAGAAGTACCGCTTTCACAAGAAAATAAAGAATTATTTCAAGCAATTATGATTTATTACTCCGCGCCAATAGTATACAGACTTTAATTTCCAATACCATTATTGGAGCTGGGTGACCGTTTTGCCATTTAATTTGGGATATTTTTGTAGTTGGATGAGCTTGTTTGTTTAGGTTATCCTGGACATCGTTAGGAAGATTTCCTGCATGATCCATCTGATGACGATTTTAGTTTTTCTCCGACCAAAGTTTGTATGACTAGTCTTTTTCGGTTTGGGATTCGACGCTTACGTCTCCGGCAAATATTCATTATCTGCGCCGGGTTTTGTTTTTATTAATTAAATAAATAGAAAAAAATTATAAATTAAAACTAAAGTGAAATATAAAAAAAAATATAAAACTGCAACAAAAAGTAGTATAAAGTAGATCAATTCAAAAAAAAACGGCAGCAAAATAAAAGTTAATTAACAAACTAAATATTAGCTTATAACAAGAAAAGTATCCAATATTTTTAATCTCGAAAGAATAATTGCAGGAAAAATTGTGAAAGCAACAAAACGATATAAAGATATTACGAAACTAAAAATAGCAATTCCAGCAAGAAACGTCTTATAATTATGTAATTTATGTCCTATACTTTAAGAAAAGTGTAAAAACAAAATCAAATTGTTATTTTACTTGGCGGCTTTAGAGAAATTTGGTAGCAAAGTAAGAATAAAGTCTCCATGAAAACATGCACGTGAGTGTTTTTCTAGTTTGGGGATGTCGTTTGGCTGATAAAAGAGTTGACGGTGCCAAATTCTATAGCAACTCACAACAGGAACAGGAACTATCTTCAACTGATTTAAAATAACCTTTTTTTCGTTGTTTCTTGTTTAATTCATAACTTGTAAAGTTTTATGTCTAACTAAACTGATTGTGGTATGAAATAGAACAAATAAGAACTAAAATTTAATAGTAAATATATTGATCATCAAAACGTGCCGCCAAGTTGTAAATTTATAATTTAATAAATTTTCTTTCAAATCAATTGTAGACCGTTATAGATTGTAAGTTTCTGTTGTTAATTTCTACGAGACTTGGCATTCTTTCAGATCTCAACTTTTTTATTTGTAAAAACTACAACCACAAGCATGATCCACTTTTTTTCACATTTATGTTTTTGAATAGTCATCTTAAATTTACGACATATTTATGTTTCAATTTTATTATAATTTTAATGTTTTCTGATACGGTGAGAATATTACTGCTTAAGGTTAAACAAAAATATTTTTAAAATGAATAATTTATGAGTTATAAGTAGTCCAGACCAACAGAAATACATACGTTGTAAAAAAAATAATCAACTTTGTCCCGCTTCACAGTCAAAATCGAATCTAGTACAGACTTGGTGTTTTCCCATATGATATGGTAACACATTCTTAAGACTGTGTATGTTTCCTTTATTTCTTTAGTATCATGGTAGAGCAATTTTAGATGAGGGTATTTTTTGATACAATAAAACTGTAAATAATAATTAACATTATAGAATTATAGCGATAATGAGTCCTACACCTTATGCACACTAGCCTAAACAAACATGTATGAAATAAAGTTTGATTTTTTATTAATAAGCATTTAGGTATTAGAAGGGAATTAATCAAAAATACAATATTTAAACACACCTTTCACATATACAACCCCTTTTCTTGGCAGAAACCCCGCCTACATCCTTTGTCCCAAGGGATTAGTGGAACTACCTTGCAGGTATTGGGTGATCTTACTAATATACAGGGTGTTTCATTAAGTCTGGCCACTGGCCATATTGCAGAAACTAATGGACATAAAAATTCATTACAAAAATGGCCACAAGAAAATCCTGGAAATTATTTTTAAGTTCCGTAATTCATCGCAAAGGGGCGCAATTTAAAATTTAGAAATAAAATTCTAAATTTCTCCAAAAATTCCCACATTAATGCATACTTTTGGTAACATCCTTAGAAAGCTGCATCATTTTGGTCTAAGACTAATTGGCGTACCGACGTTAATAAGGGTGGGGAAAGCTATTAAAAGACTTATCCGATTTTAGTAAACCTAGGCTTGTTTAGAAGAGAAAGGTAAGTACTTTTAACTGTCGTATTTATTGGTACGCGATAGTTCATAATAAATTTGTTAGAGGGCGTAATTTGTAATCATTCCAGTTTTTTTGATTTTATTCATAAAAATTAAATCATACGTTATAATTATGACATTATAATCAGAAAGTAGATTAAATTTGCAAGGAAAAACCTGAAAACCTCAACTCGATATCTTTGCTTATTGCAGAGTTATTGTGAAAAAACTTAATTATTAACACTGCAATACCAGTTTTTGATTTGTACGATATTTATAAATTAAACCAGGTGACAACTCTTCAGATGCTGCAAAAAAACTGGAAGATGACAAAATGGAATTTCCTTACAAAGATTGAAAAACGCTTTCTTCTTTACTGCACAAGTTGGAATTTTGATTTAAAACAGTTAAATAAACGATTAGTAATAATGGAATAGCAAAAGGATTGTAGCACTGCGATCAACTTATTTAAGAAAAACAAAACAATTCAGAGAAGAAAAAAGACCCATAATCTACATAGACAAAACTTGGTATGATACACATGATATTGTCAAAAGAGCATGGACTGATGATACTCGAAATAGCGCCTTGAATGGCTCTTTGTCTCGTGGAAAAAGAATTATTATAGTGCATGCTGGAAGTGAGAATGGATTTATAAAGGATGGTTTGGTGCAGTGCAAAAAACATTTCAAATTCTTCAGCAGATTAGCACGAAGACATGTCCGCATCTTTGTTTGAACAGTGGTTTAGCAAACAACGTTTGCCTATTATTCCAAAAACTCCATTATAGTGATGGATAATGCGAGTTATCATTTCCGTCAGCTAGTAAAGATTCCACGTAAATCTACTAAAAAAGAAGACATTTTGAAGTCTATGGAATATACAAAACATCTCTATTCCCGAAAAAATACCTACAAAAGAAGTGCTTTTGAAGTTAATAAAATAAAGAAACATTGAAAAGACTTACGTTATTGATGATTTGTGTCGCCAACATGGTCATACGGTGCTTAAGCTGCCACCATATTATTGTATATTCAATCCGATTGAATTTGTGTGGGCAACATTAAAATCCAGAATAAGGAAGGAAAATAAGAATTCAAATTGTGATACATCGGTTATTCCGCTTATAAGACATGTTGCGGAAAAACTTCAAAACACAGATTTGTGGAAAAATTGCGTCAAACATGTAAAAGAAATAGAAAAGTCGTACTTCGTAATACCACCAATAAAGCCTGTGCACATTTCTGTAGGTCAAGACGACCGACGATACAGACTTTGTAGAAACACAATATTACTGTTTTCTTAAGTTTTGTGACATTTTTAAGTGTGATGTTTTTAGTTACTTGTAAGCAATAACAATTTATTAGGTTGATTGTTGTTATTAAATTAAATTAAACATTCAATTCAATATTTTCTTTATTACAATAATAAGCATGTATCGATCATCTATTTATAAGAAGTTTTTATACTTCCAATATACATAAACCAACAATCAATGAACAAATAAAAGTGCAAAACTAAACTAATTTAAATAAAATCAATTAATTAATAAATACAATCAAAATTCGAATTGACAATACACATATTACGGCAATAAAAATGTAAATAAAAAGTATAGGTGATAAAGAACATTTACGTATAACGTAAAAGTTAAATTCAGTACTTAAAATCTGAAAAAATATTTCTGAATACGCCCCATGAAACTTAAGTTGTACTCAACGAGGGTTCCAGGAAACCACAACCCGAGGCGATCCAAATTTCGAACGGACACGCCTATACCAGGCGTATTTTGTGTTAACACAGATAGATTGTCCTTTCAATTATCTCGAATTGTTCCTGTGCCATAATATTATTTTTACAAAGAACATAAATGGTATGACCAAAATAAATGCGGTCATCAGATGGATTTTTTACAAAAATATTGCAAGTTGATTATGGTTGTCAGCATATAAAATTATTAAAAAAAATTAAAAAAACGCGTTAAACTCAGAAAACTATTACACAGACTGTACTACCCCGAGATGCAGAAATGAGCTCCTCAGCACATGTTTCATTTTGGCCACTGCACATACCAATCGATATATCAGTTCTGAAACGGTTGCTAATCTGTAGTTACAAAAAGGGTTAAAAATGTCCTTCGTTTACCCTAACACGTATTCCAAATATCAAAGACATTTACAATAATATTTTCAAAATCAATTAAACTCGGCACATACATTATGTAAATTTCATTGAGAAATGATACGCAATAAATTGTTTGTTATACGTAATACACGTAAAAACGTTTTCGTTTACTATTTTAAATAATATTCGAAAGTAAGAGATTTTATGGTGGTTTTGAAATTCCCATTGTTTTTACCCGAGTCCGTATTAAGGTAGCAATACAATGTTTGTCAATTTTAACGCCATCTATTAAAAAACGAAATAAAAAGTTTGACAATTAAATAGGTTAACTCAGACTTGATGACAAATGTATGCATTATGTGCATTTGCGTTGTAACCACAGCTCACTAATTAATTTTTGTGGTTTGAATGTTATAATATCAGAAAGAAAGTGCAAATTTAGAAAAATATCGTGCAAAAATAGTATACGCAACATGTGCGTAAACAGTATTCGGAGATTCGTGCCAATGCCACCCCTAGTGCGCTTACGCGCACTCAGGGCTGGCAACCCGGCACTATTCCCAAAGAATCTGTTTACGCACATGTCACATAAATACTATTTCCAATCACGCGACGCGTCGCCGGCCCGGCTCTCTCACTACTCGTGTAATTTGCGAGCGGCCGTTTGGAGCGATGTTTAACTGCAATTTACTTAAATTCTTAAAATCTTTGATAAATTGAAATTGGCCGATGTTCCGAGTATCAGGCTTCGGAAAAATAATGCAAATGAAGTACTTATGAAAATCTTTAATGTCAAGGACGCTGTTCACTGTACCTCAAAAAATGGCTGGGTAATTAATTAAAAAAAACAAAATCGCTTGTTTTTTTTGGTTTTTCTCGGAAAATAGAAATCCCATAGAGTCGTGTCTGTGCTCATTTTTTTGTATTTTAATTCTCTGCGATTCTTTTATTCCATTAACATTGGTTTTTTAGTATTTAGTCAGGAACAAAAAACTAAAAAATGCACTAATTGGTTAACCAAAATTAATTAATGACAATCGCGCGTTGACTTTATATCCAAATTAATCTACCCATTATCCTTGATTTGATGGCACATGTCTCTTCCTATTAGTATTTTCTCACGAAAAAACCTCTATTGATTGGCCTATCAAACATTAATAAGGTAATAAAATTTAGATAAGAATTTATAGAACCAATTTAATTTTAATTAAGAAAACAATTATTTTCATTTTCGTTGACAAAACCTTTTCATTTAATTAAATTAAGTAGTGAATACAATTTGTTTGTTAGTTGTAAACATTAAATTAAAATTATAAACTGTCTAAATCAAACAACTCTTTATGTGAAACGACCGATTAAATTGAAAGAAACCGAGGGCCAAAAATTCTAAGAAAAGAATTAAGTTTGGGTAAAAACGAAATCGTGAAGATCCAAAATGAAAGAGGCGAAACGATAACACTCAGAATCAGAATAACAAGAGAAGTGGGAAGATACTATACAGATCTATATAAATCCAAAAACAATTTACTTGCAAGGAAGTAGAAACAGGATGGAAAAAGAACCAAAATGTAGGATCCGAGGACATACCTGAAATATCAACGGAGAAAATCGCAGAACGCCCTAAAATAGACAAAAAGAACAAAGCGGCCGGACCAGACGGAATCTTGCCCGAAATGCTGAAAAAGATGGAAGTGTGCTATTGGAAGCATTGAAAAGGTTGTATAATACATGTCTGGAAGAAAAACGATCCCTAAATCCTGGCAAGAAGCCGATGTTATTCTTATACATAAGAAGGGAGGCATCACCAAGCTTGACAACTATAGACCTGTGAGCCTCCTGTCTCAAATATATAAGACCTTCACCAGAATAATCTTGAATAGATTAACAAACAAAATAGACTCCCAACAACCACGGAACAAGCGGGATTTAGATCAGGTTTAGCACTTGTGTTCATATACAAACTATAAAAACACTCATAGAAAAGGGCAATGAATACAATCTAGAACTGTATATGGTTTTCATTGACTACCAGAAGGCATTCGACACAATGGAAACGTGGGCAGTACTAAATTCCCTAGGAGATACCGCATTGACAGCAGGTACACCGGCTTGATCAAGAACATCTATGACAATGCAAAAATTCCGGTGCAGCTTTACGATAAGACTCAATACCATTAAAAGAGGAGTACGCCAGGGCGACACAATCTTTCTCAAGCTGTTTATAGCAGCTCTACAAGAACTAATCAGAAAAATAGACTGGCCCGAAAAGGCATAAAAGTAGACGGAGAGTATCTCAGCCATCTTCGATTTGCCGACGACATAGTGATACTCAGCACCAGTCCTCAAGAGCTGCAAGAAATGATCACAGAGCTGAACGCCCACTGCAAAAAATCGGTTTGGAAGTGAATATTACAAAAACCAAAATAATGCGCAAAAACTGAAAGGGACTGCAACATTCTACTAAATGGACAAAGACTCGATACTGTTGATAGTTATATACATACATATATATATCTGGGACAAAAAAATTCAACGGACAAAGACAACATGACCGCCGAAATCTCCCGAAGAATATCTTTGGCATGGAGCACTTTGGAAAGCTCCACTATATTTTTAGATTGAAAACTTCTAACACATTGAAGAGCAAACTCTACAACCAGTGTATCCTTCCAGTGCTCACATACGGAGCCGAAACTTGGTGCTTCACTAAGAAACACAAAGAATATCTGGATAAGACAGTAAACCAAAGTCACAGATGTCATCGAACGCATTTCCAAGTTGAAATGGAGGTGGGCCGGACAAATAGCTCGTCGGGATAACAATAGATGGACAAAAAAGATTTTGGAGTAGAGACCAAGAGAGGCCCGGAGAAGTATCGGCAGACCAAATACCAGATGGAAGGATGGCATACGGAAAATGGCTGGAGTGTGTTAGATGACAGAAGTGGGAGACAGACAACGATGGAACAAAATGGGAAGGCCTTCATCCAAAAAGTCGACTGACATAGGCAAATCGTGATCGTGTATTAAGTTACCGACATACAGGCACCGGGAAGTAAGATAACAGCGATAGTTGGAAAACAAACTTACCGATTTTATGTGTGAATATTTTGAAGGATAATATGAAAACAGGAAGGCAGAGGGTAATGATTGATACGTAAGGGCATTCGGTGTTAAAATGTAAAAGTGTCAAGACGTTAAAATGAAAAGGGAGTATTCGAAAATTAAAATGTAAAAATATTAAAATTGGTAATTAACTGGCGGTGATTAAAAGTCGAAGTTTAACATTGAAAATTTATTAAAGTTGAACTGAAGTGTTATTAATTCGACAATTAAAAATTAAAGACGTTAAGCAATTTTAAATGAAAAAGAAGATGAATGGAAGGACTGGAAAGTATCCGCCAAATGCGAAAGGTTAGTTTTACTAATTTTTGTAGATGAATTGTGGTTTCCGTTAAATATAAATAAAACTATTTCGTAGATTTATGTAAATATTTGCAAGTAATTAAAATTTGAATTTGTTTAAAACCGTACCCAAAACACCTGATATGTTAAGATAGAGTTAAAAGTTTAAAGTTAATTGATTTAATTGTCAATCCATGCAATATGTTTAAATTTAATATCAATAACAACTATTCGTAGTTGATTTCGGTCCACGTTTTCCTCACCTTACCCTCAGAAGAAGAATTCGATAAATGCTACTAGAACATCCAGGGTTGCGTTTCATTCATATTTCGGCTACATTATTAAATCTTTAGAAAGAGTTACTGTCACAGGCGCGTACAAAAAATAAACAAATCTTTACATTTTCCAGAAAATCATGCCAATATTCTAAGAAGAGTTCGACGATTATCGTAATACACGTGTTGCTCTGGCATTTTCAATAAATAATTCTCAATTCAATTGCCCACATTTTAAATAAATTTTGAACATTTTCGATAACGAAGTCGGACGTGTGTCAAATTTTCAAGTTAACTTACAGTTATGATGTGATGCTAAATCAACGTTTACTAAAGAACGAGATGTTCCGTATTCTCTTAGAGCTTGCGTTGAGGAAGAATTAAGACTATTAGAAAAATTTGGAATTATTGCTTCAATTTCATACAGTGATTGGGGATCACCTCTAGTTGTTATACGAAAACCAGACAAAGTAGTGAGACTCAGTGTAGACTTTCTTTCGTTCATTGGCTGCAAATCAGGATACATTTCATTGAATTTCCTACATGTTCTTGTCACAATTTTGTCACATTGTTCATAAAGAATAAATAGATTCATACTATTACAGTACAGAGAAAAATGCATTATTGTCAATATTACATGTTACACCAAAACAAAAAAAATGCAATAGAAGCTGTGACATTTGATGAAAAGTATCTTAGAGTTTTCCGTAGCGCGGTGTATTACTATTCCCCTCACGCGATGCTCCGCCCGGCTCCCTCTCTAATCGAGTAAATCCGCGCGCGCCGCCGTTCGGAGCGATGTTTAACTGCAATTTGTTTCAATTCACAAGCTTTTATCGCAAAACTGGAATACACTTAAATTTTCAAAATCTTCCCGGAAGTTGTTTACTATAGCTCAAAAAATGGCGGTTTAATTAATTTAAAAGAAAAACCAAAATCGCTCGTTTTCGGTTTTCTCGGAAAATAAAAATCCGACCGAGTTGTGTCTGTGCTCATTTTGTTTGTATGTTAATTCTCAATAACGATTCTTTTTACTCCATTGACATTGGTTTATAGTATTTACTCAGGAACGCAAAAACTAAAAAAAAGACGTTTTTTGAACTAATTTATTAATCACGAATTAATTAATGACAATCGCGTGTTAGCTTTATGTATAAATTAATCTAATCATTGTTTTTTGATATGATGGCTCATGTCTCTTTCTATTAGTATTTTTGTCACAAACAAGGAACTTTTTAAGCTCTATTGACTGGCCTACACTTGAAGTCTACACTGAGTCTCACTACTTTGTCTGGTTTTCGTATAACAACTAGAGGTGATCCCCAATCACTGTATGAAATGGAAGCAATAATTCCAAATATTTCTAATAGTCTTAATTTCTTCCTCAACGCAAGCCCTAAGAGAATACAGAACATCTCGTTCTTTAGTAAACGTTGATTTAGCATCACATCATAATTGTAAGTTAACTTGAAAAATTTGACACACGTCCGACTTCTTCATCGAAAATGTTCAAAAATTCGTTTAAAATGTGGGCAATTGAATTGAGATTATTTATTGAAAATGCCAGAGAAACACGTGTATTACGATAATCGTCGAACTCTTTTACTTCGATACTCTTCTTAGAATATTGGCATGATTTTCTGGAAAAATGTAAAGATTTGTTTATTTTTGTACGCGCCTGTGACAGTAACTCTTCCTAGAGATTTAATGATGTAGCCGAAATATGAATGGAACGCAACCCTGGATGTTCTAGTAGCATTTATCAAATTCTTCTTCTGAGGAAGGTGAGGAAAACGTGGACCGAAATCAACTACGAATAGTTGTTATTGATATTAAATTCAAACATATTGCATGGATTGTTAATATGCTTTTATTAAACAAATTTGTGTTTAGCATGAGACTCTAATTTTTTTAAATCAATTAAATCAATTAACTTTAAACTTTTAACTCTATCTTAACATATCAGGTGTTTTGGGTACGGTTTTAAACAAATTCAAATTTTAATTACTTGCAAATATTTAACATAAATCTACGAAATAGTTTTATTTATATGTAACGGAAACAATAATTCATCTACAAAAATTAGTAAAACTAACCTTTCGCATTTGGCGGAATTCAAATACTTCCACACATTGTTTCCGTCTGACGCATAAACTGCTTTTCTTATTCCTCGGTGTTAACGGCATACTTTCCAGTCCTTCCATTCATCTTCTTTTTCATTTAAAATTGCTTAACGTCTTTAATTTTTAATTGTCGAATTAATAACACTTCCGTTCAACTTTAATAAATTTTCAATGTTAAACTTCAACTTTTAATCACCGTCAGTTAATTACCAATTTTAATATTTTTACATTGTAATTTTCGAATGCTCCCGCTTTTTTCATTTTAACGTCTTGACACTTCTACATTTTAACACCGAATGCCCTTACGTATCAATCATCACCCTCTGCTTTCCTGTTTTCATATTATCCTTCAAAATATTCACACATAAAATCGCTAAGTTTGTTTTCCAACTATCGCTGTTATTTTACTTCCCGGTGCCTGTATTCGGTAACTTAATACCCGATCACGATTTGCCTATGTCAGTCCACTGCTGGATGAAGGCCTTCCCATTTTGTTCCATCCTTGTCTGTCTCCCGCTTCTGTCATCCAACACACTCCAGCCATTTTCCGTATGTCATCCTTCCATCTGGTATTTGGTCTACCGCTACTTCTCTGGGCCTCTCTTGGTCTCCACTCCAAAATTTTTTCGTCCATCTATTGTCATCCCGACGAGCTATATGTTCGGCCTACCTCCATTTCAACTTGGAAATGCGTTCAATGACATCTGTGACCTTGGTTTGCTGTCTTATCCAGATATTCTTTGTGTTTCTTAGTGAAGCACCAAGTCTCGGCTCCGTATGTGAGCACTGGAAGGATACACTGGTTGTAGAGTTTGCTCTTCAATGTGTTAGGAGTTTCCAATCTAAAACATAGTGGAGCTTTCCCAAAGCGCTCCATGCCAAAGATATTCTTCGGCTGTCATGTTGTCTTTGTCCGTTGAATTTTTTGTCCCAGATGTATATATATATATATATATATATATATATATATGTATGTATATAACTATCAACAGTATCGAGTCTTTGTCCATTTAGTAGAATGTTGCAATCCCTTTCAGTTTTTGCGCATTATTTTGGTTTTTGTAGTATTCACTTCGAAACCGATTTTTTGCGAGTGGGCGTTCAGCTCTGTGATCATTTCTTGCAGCTCTTGAGGACTGGTGCTGAGTATCACTATGTCGTCGGCAAATCGAAGATGGCTGAGATACTCTCCGTCTACTTTTATGCCTTTTCGGACCATTCTATTTTTCTGATTAGTTCTTGTAGAGCTGCTATAAACAGCTTGAGAAAGATTGTGTCGCCCTAGCGTACTCCTCTTTTAATGGTATTGAGTCTTATCGTAAAGTTGCACCGGAATTTTTGCATTGTCATAGATGTTCTTGATCAAGCCGTGTATGTACCTGCTGTCAATGCGGTATCTCCCTAGGGAATTTAGTACTGCCCACGTTTCCACTGTGTCGAATGCCTTCTGGTAGTCAATGAAAGCCATATACACTTCTAGATTGTATTCATTGCACTTTGCTATGAGTGTTTTTATAGTTTGTATATGGTCACAAGTGCTAAAACCTGATCTAAATCCCGCTTGTTCGCGTGGTTGTTGGGAGTCTATTTTGTTTGTTAATCTATTCAAGATTATTCTGGTGAAGGTCTTATATACAGGAGGCTCACAGGTCTATAGTTGTCAAGCTTGGTGATGCCTCCTTTTTATGTATAAGAGTAACATCGACTTCTTGCCAGGGTTTAGGGATCGTTTTTCTTCCAGACATGTATTATACAATCTTTTCAATGCTTCCAATAGCACACATCCACCTTCTTTCAGCATTTCGGGCAAGATTCCGTCTGGTCCGGCCGCTTTGTTTCTTTTTGTCTGTTAGGGCGTTTGCGATTTCTCCGTTGATATTTCAGGTATGTCCTCGGATCCTACATTTTGGTTCTTTTTCCATCCTGTTTCTACTTCCTTGCAAGTAGGTTGTTTTTTGATTTATATAGATCTGTATAGTATCTTTCCCACTCTCTTCTTATTTTGCTTCTGAGTGTTATCGTTTCGCCTCTTTCATTTTGGATCTTCACAATTTCGTTTTTACCCAAACTTAATTCTTTTCTTAGAATTTTTGGCCCTCGGTTTCTTTCAATTATTTCCATGATTTAATACAAGTATCTTCAATTTAACCGGTCGTTTCACATAAAGAGTTGTTTGATTTAGACAGTTTATAATTTTAATTTAATGTTTGCAACTAACAAACAAATTGTATTCACTACTTAATTTAATTAAATGAAAAGGTTTTGTCATCAAAAATGAAAATAATTAGTTTTGTTAATTAAAAAGTTTTATAAATTTTATCTAAATTTTATTACCTTATTAATGTTTGATAGGCCAATCAATAGAGGTTTTTCGTGACAAAAATACTAATAGGAAGAGACAAGTGCCATCATATCAAGGATAATGGGTAGATTAATTTGGATATAAAGCCAACGCGCGATTGTCATTAATTAATTTTGATTAACCAATTAATGCATTTTTTTTTAGTTTTTTGTTCCTGACTAAATACTAAAAACCAATGTTAATGGAATAAAAAGAATCGCAGAGAATTAAAATACGAAAAAAATGAGCACAGACACGACTCCATCGGATTTCTATTTTCCGAGAAAACCAAAAAACGAGCAATTTTTGTTTTTTTTTAAATTAATTACGCAGCCATTTTTGAGGTACAGTGAACATAAAAGTGACAAATAATATATAAGCCGTCGTTCGTCATTTCCTGAATTTCAATTATCCATTATTACAGATCTGAAAGACTTTTTGCTATATTAGGGATGTAAAGTGATTTCTCGTAATTGAAATTGTGTGCTTATGCAAATATTTTGCAGCAAAATGCTCTATTAACCCAGTGTTTTTGCTACATTTTGAAACACTAGTACGTAATCCTGTTGTTTCGGTAGGCGTATTTACGTACTTATCTGGTAGTTTTACTTGCAGTGAGTGCAAAATAATAATTTTCGTCAAATCTCACAGCATCTGCTGCAATTTTTTTTATTCTGGGGTAACTGATTTTAGCAAAACTTGGCCTATGATTTGAATAAACATTTACTATAAAATTTTATATTGGTAAAATGTTCGTTTCTAATGTTTTTAATTTAAAATAAAACTTTTTCAGCGCAATATATTTGTTTAAATATATTTTCTGATAGTTCGTGAAGATAGATCATATTCTCGTTCATATCTTGCTAAAGACTTTGCTAGCAGAAGATAGGTTTATGGCTTTCTTTTTGATTTCACCTGGCACGTTCATTTGAAAAGAAATCATCTCAAAAAGAAACAATTTGAACAAACGCGCGCTATCATACTAATTGTACTTCTAAGACCTTTGAGTTTTGAGAAATAATTTGGGAAAGAAATAGAACTTTATAATTTTTAATTTTATTTGAATTACGAATTATTACAACTTAGTAACAAATAAAGTATTATACAAGACTCACCAGGTTACTGGTTTTAACTGGCTCAGCGAGTTCTTTTGACTCGTCAGTTTTGGATAAACATAAGCAGGAGAGTTTGAAAATAACTTTAATGTAGTTCAATACTTAATAAGATCAATCGTTTTTAATAGATGGCGTTAAAATTTACAAACATTGTATTGTTTAAAGAGCTACCTTAATCCGGACTCGGGTAAAAACAATGGGAATTTCAAAACCACCACAAAATCTCTTACTTTCGAATATTATTTAAAAATAGTAAACGAAAACGTTTTTTACGTTTATTACGTATAACAAACAATTTATTGCGTATCATTCTCAATAAAATTTACATAATGTATGTACCGAGTTTAATTGATTTTGAAAAATATTATTGTAATGTCTTTGATATTTGGAATACGTGTTAGGATAAACGAAGGACATTTTTAACCCCTTTTGGTAACTAAAGATTAGCAACCGTTTCTGAACTGATATATCGATCGGTATGTGCAGTGGCCAAAATGAGACATGTGCTGAGGAGCTCATTTCTGCATCTCGGGGGTAGTACAGTCTGTGTAATAGTTTTCTGAGTTTAACGCGTTAGGATTTTTTTGATTTTTTTAATAATTTTATATGCTGACAACCATAATCAACTTGCAATATTTTTGTAAAAATCTATCTGATCACCGCATTTGTTTCTGGTCATACCATTTATGTTCTTTGTAAAAATAATTTTATGGCACAGAAACAATTCGAGATAATTGGAAGGACAATCTATCTGTGTTAACACAAATATACGCCTGGTATAGTAGTGTCCGTTCGAAATTTGGATCGCCTCGGGTTGTGGTTTCTTGGAACCCTCGTTAAGTACAACTTAAGTAATGAGTCATTCATGGGACGTATTCAAATATATTTCTTCAGATTTTAAGTACTGAATTTAACTTTTACGTTATACGTAAATGTTCTTTATCACCTATACTTTTTTATTTAGAAAGCGTTTTTCAATCCTTGTAAGGAAATTCCATTTCGTCATCTTCCAGTTTTTTTTTGCAGCATCTGAAGAGTTGGCACCTGGTTTAATTTATAAATATCGTACAAATAAAAAAACTGGTATTGCAGTGTTAATAATTAATTTTTTTAAAAATAACTCTGCAATGAGCAAAGGTATCGAGTTGAGGTTTTCATGCGAGTAATTATTTCGCTCCATTGTAATTTGTTTTTGAATAAGTACTAAGTAGTAAATTACAATCACAATCTCAAAACTTCGAAACTCTCAAACACAGTGAATAAATAAGTAATTGTCAAATCACATGGTGTTCCATGGCTAACTAATGCAAATTATGTGAAGACAATGTGATTTTTAATCATTATTGTGATTATTTCGAAAAGTTGACGAGTAAGCTTATACCACTATCTTATATCAACTTGAAGGCATTTTAATTGTCTATCAGAATTTCAAGTAATATACAGAGTGTTCTATTTAAAAAATAAAGTTTTGACCTTTTTGTATGTCACGTCAAAATCATTGATTTTAAACCGCGCTGTATAAGATAAAATAAATTTATTTAGGTAGCTGTTAAATACAAGGCTTTTTCAAACTGCATCTAAAATTTCATCTTTATAAGGGTTCAAATGGCAGCTAAATTTAAATTTTGTGGATCATATTTTAAAAGAAAATAACATAAAATAATTCAAAAAACTATCGGTAAGAAATTGTAATTCTAAAAATTGAATAATATACTGGGTGTTTCGTTAAAAATTACTAAGTTGTTACTACTTTTGAGTAGAAGCGGCAACACCGCCAAAATGAAAACATTTTAGAAAGGTGTCTATTTATAGCAGTAGCCAAATTTTCAGATTATTCCTATGCCCCGTTTTCCATAAACGTTTAACCTACCATCGACTATCAATGACCCTGTATGTTAGGTCGAGCATGGGCCCTAAAATTGAATCCTGTGGAAACCCTATATTTGTTTCAACCTCTTTGTGACGGGCCGTAGAAAAAAATTACAGATTCGGTTTAACTTTTTTACAGTTTGTTACTTTGGTCCTATTTAAGCATACATGACTTTTCAATAACAAAAATTTTTGCCACTTTTATAAAAAGACATGTTCCCTTTCTGGGAACGTTAGACACTCTTGCTACTTATTATGATTCAAAAACTTAAATACTCTTTATTACTTTACTAAAAACATTTATTCGCTTATTTTAACATAATATAATTTTAACAAAGTCAAATGAACATATTATATTATTTTTTATGGTAAAAATCAAAACATACGTTTTTGTGTAATCTCTTATCACACTTTGAACACTGCAGCCTTATATTTTTTTTTTGACACACACTACATCTTCCTTGTAAATATCCACGCAAAAAATGATTTATTCCATCGTACCTAATATCTTGTGGAATTGGTGCAGTATTGCCTCCTTTTCTTTTTCTTTGAATTGCATTTATCTTTAGCAAACATATTGCAATGTTCCTACAAAATTCTAAATGAGTATTTTTTTCATTAAGATGAAAGTGTTGGTAAAATTAAAATGCAGCAACAACAGATTAATTTAAAGAATGTGAAAAAAGTCCCACCACTTTTGACCGTAATTTTGGGCATTAACTGGCGCAGAGTCGATCAACGCTCCCCATCTGTTTATTATATTTTTGTATTAGATAAGGCTGTGTTACTTATTTCATGTTTTTACTTCGTCTAGAAGAATTGCCGTAATTCCAAAATGATTACTTTGAAGAATAACTATAGAATTGTCGTTCCATTTGACCCAAGTTACTTGTCCCGTCTAATCTATAATCATAGGAACCCGAATCTTGCTTTTTTAGTATATTTGATGAAACAAGAGGACATTTATTTGCTATACGAGGATATATTGAAAAATTCTTAGCCTACTATAGAACCAAACAAAATTTCAATGTCAAAATATTTTATTACTCAACATATTCTCCTCTTAATTGGATACATTTATTACAGCGAACCTGCAACGTCTCTAAACCTTTCAAAAAAATGTTTCTTCTTGCTCTGCAAACCAAACCGCCACAGTTTCTATTACCTCCTTGTTGGAAGAAAATGTACGACCTTTTAAACTTTTTTCAGTTGAGGAAAGAGGTGATAGTCGGACGGAGTGATAGTAAAGTGGTCAGTAATGTCGTATAGTAATCTTCAGTTATTGTTCTACCCTAATCCAAAAATCAATCATGATTACTCCATGGCAATCCCAAAAACTGAAGCAAGAACTTTTCCAGCAGATTTTGGACACGAAACTTCTTAGGTCTTGGAGAACCAGAGTGTCGCCATTCCATCGATTGTTGCTTTGTTTCTGGATCGTAGAAATGTACCCAAGTCTCATCCATAGTAACAATTCGGTTTAAGAAGTCTACATCGTTTTCAAATCGAGCACAGATCGAACGCGATGCTTCTACCTTTGCACGCTTTTGGTCAACATTCAAACATTTGGGGATCCATTTTGCAGCAATTTTCTCATGTCCAAATTGACGTGAACCATATGATGAACGCGTTCGTATGAAATATTCAGTGCTTCAGATATCCGTTTTAGCCCAATTCGACGGTCTGATAAAATCATGTCATGAACTGCATCGATATTTTCGGGGACTGACACAGAAACTGGCCTTCCCAATCGGTCATCATCTTCAATGGAAAATTTACCTCTTTTGAAGCTTGCATTCCAATTTTGACGGTCGCATACGAAGGACATTGATCACCAAGGGTATTAAGCATATCTTTGTAAATCTGCTTACCTTTTAACCCTTTTAAATACAGGTACTTGATGATGGCTCGATAGTCCAATTTTTCAATTTTCACAATTTCGGTGGACATCTTTTTCATTTAATTTATTGCGTGACTCTGGTTTACTTTTTGACGTCAAACTTTACACTGACACTTCTAATAAGTTATTGTTCGTTGCTATGGTAACGCAATATTTTGTTTATGCAAGGAACTGGTCTAGGCTAACTAGATATCAATACATCCTCGTATGTTCGCAATATGTGCTGCATGCACAAATATTTTCTTCGGCTAAGTGGCAAAAGAGTTTATGGCGAGAGAAGAAGTTATCAAAGAACACTATGTGCTGAGATGAATTTTTGATTATAGATAACATGTACCTAGTAGTTCTTTTGGTTATCTTGCAGATTTACAACATATTATACGGATATCCATCGGTGCCACATAACATCTATATTTTGTAGCCAAAACCAAACTGGTTTATTTTTATGAACATCTTTGCCGAATGTTGTCCATGATACAAAAATCATTGCATCGTCAATGCTTAAATTTTTGTGAAACACTCCAAATTGTTGGAAAATGTTATTCAGCATTTTATATTATATTAGGTCATACTTTTGCAACCTTTGATTGCGTAAGATTTCTATTATCTGCTACATGTAAATAACGTTTTATTTGTTTGAAAGTATCATTGTTCTGGAAAAATTTTCTGCAGTAAACGAATAATCATTTTCTTGAGGCAAACTATGGTATCCACTAATTAGCAAACTAAAAAATTGTAACATTTTCTCCTCCAATTATGTTGATTCTTATCTCGTTTTACATATCGATTTGTTTGGTTTGTAATATAAGTAACAATTTTGTTATTCCAAAATAACAATATTCGGACTTCTCAGCGTGTTCTATTCCTACCCATGGAAGTTCAGTCACAAAAGTTGTAATGGCTACATTTTTGTTTTCCAAATAGTTGTTTTTTTCTTGGGTGGTTGTAAACAATTTGTTTCTTCATACTCCAGGTCACTAGACTCATCTTCGTGTAACTCTATTTGTCCAGACACCTCTTGAGTTGGATTCATAGTTTCTAAATTTTTATCATTAATTTCTTCTTCATCGCTTTCTTTATCATTATCTCCTGATTCCGGAGGTAACAACATAATGCATGAATACCGGTAGATGTTAAAGATTCTACAGCATCTAGGGCTTCACCTAAAAACCAGTATTTTGTAATGGACGAACTAAGAAGAATTTATCAATAAATTTATAATTTTTACAATCATACCCATAAAATCTTTTCATATTCATCGCATCTTAGTAACATGTAACACAATCAACAATAAGAGACCAAAGTACTTCTTCTACTTCCTAAAGTACACAAACTACAAGTGCAGTCAAACAACAGTCCACTATTGCATAGTTTGCAGAAAATGTACCTACCTACTCTTGACATCTAACGTTCCTAAAATGGCATATTTTGTTATTCGACGAGCACGCTTTCAGTAATTGTATATGAAGTTACACGAAATGATGACTCAGTGTGTAAGAAATTTATATTTATGAGTAGAAGACATATTGATAACACGGTCACGACAAGACGTTCAATATGAAAATCAATCGTAAAAATTCAAAAAACAACTAAATGAAGCATTTAATTAGTTTAATATTCGTGCTTATTGTTATTTTAGTTTAATGTCTATATATAAGTAAAGGTTCACAAAGTACAATTTTAAAAGGCAACGGCCAAATATAAATAAAAAATTTAAAAAAATAATATGTGTGTTTTCCCATTTTGGCAACGTTAGACATTAAAAGGTTAAGAGAGTATGAACGGTTTCCTGCATAACACGTGGTTTGAAGTCTATTCAACAAAAAAGTTTTAAACCAATCAAAAGAAACACCTCTAATCCCATATTTGTGTAAGGCCAAAACTCTGTAATCTAAGAACTTCTTTAAAATGCACCGGCTAAAGTTCAGATAAATGCTACGTAGACTCTAAGGGGTCATAGGTGTGTTTACTTTTTCGTTTATGTTTTGTTGCTTATCTTTATTGAGATGCTTCTCAACTAAAAACATAATTAATAACGTATAAATAGGCGCCAGTTTATTTATTAAGGGAAAACAAATAAAACCTTTAAGGGAATAAAAAACAAATTTCAACCAAAAACATAAATCTAATAATTAACTCAAATTCAGCATTAAATCATTGAATAATAAACAAAACACATTCACATTCGTTTACTATAGTAATGAATTACCTTATAAACTATGAACGTATAACGCGAGGATCCTTTACAAGCGTTAAAAACGTTATTAAACTAAAATAACTTATTAAAGATAGTGAAATGTAAATTGGCCACTCAACCGGCAATTCAAAAGGTAAATATAACGTCGTCGCTACTGCACAATTTAAGGTACAACCTGAGCTTTTAAGGTATAACAACGAAAACCAATTAATTGTAAACATTTTTTTTTAAGGTACAACAACAAATGCTAATAAGTGCAAACAAACTAATGCGAAAAAAAGTGACCACGACTGCATTTAATTGCGAACAATTTAGGCCGATTTAGTTTATCAAAAGTAACTTTAATGCACGGAAAGTTCAAATTGTTATTATTATGAAAGCACTTACTTAAAGTTTCTTGTGTTAATAAGGACGTTGAGTTTATGGAAACCCGAGCAGGTGATTTGACTGACCTTGATGCGTTGTGCGAACGGAATCAGATTGCTTGCATATCGAAACTACATTTGATTTTGCAAAACCATGCTACGTTTCTGACAAAATATTGAACTGTTCTCAAAAGTAACATAACCTTTACTATTTGGTACTTAATCAAAATAACGTAGTTGACGTACGTAACAAATACGGTACGTGTTGATTTTTACGATTTCAAAAGCAGTATGCCATAAGCCAATCATATATTGTTATTATTTGATTAAATCTTTAATAAAAATAGGATTACTTGTATAAGGTGGTTTAATATCAACAGAGATTTTCAATTATCGAAGGTAAAGTGTTGATATTCTACAAATTGGTAAAGTGCCTTATCTATAAACTTACGCATTAATAAATGATCACTATATTGACTGTACAATATATGAACACGTCCATTTTAATTAATATTTGATTGGAAATACGTACAAAGCAGTAATAAAAATACGTCCAATTAACAGCAGAATTAGTTGACGCAAACAAAAATCTATTTGTACGGAATAAAGAGATCAGTTTCTTGTTACTTATTAAATTATTGTTATTTATTTACTTCAGAATAAGAGGGTGTTTTCAATTGATGTGAACGTTTTTTCCGTACGTAATTTAGAAATAACTTTGTTGAGTTACTGATTTTTATTAAGAACGTCTGTTACATAAGCGTATTGAAATAAATTAAATCTCATACAAGAATGAATTCATTCTTGAAACACTACCCTACAAGAAAATAATAAATAAGTCGTTAACTGCTTTTGTTCAAGAAAATATGATGATTGAAATTAATGGAGCTGTTTCATTAAACCCTCAAAAATCGATTTGTAAGTTGCTTGGGTTAGCATAAAAAGAAATACGATAGTATAACAAAAAAAAATAAGTAAAATCACTGATACATTTTGTGAAACAGTATAACAAAAATTAAACTAATTCTGCAAGCCGTGCAATTTATTCGAATTATCCCTAACATTTACAAGTCATCAATTACCGTGCTTGGGTTTAGCAAAATTCACGGTAAATTAACTCCGATAGGTCCGCGCCGGACTGTAAAATATAAGAAACGGAATTTAAAAAGATAAATTGTTAGAAATGTTCCAAGTAAGTGATTCACAAGATCAATTTAAATAAAAATGTTTTTAACGTGCACGTTTTTAAAAAATTGCACTTTTACAGTGTGCCGTAGAGAAAGTTAAAACACCGGAATAAGTCGAAATAAAATTTTATAGGCTTTCAAATACATTGGAATGAAAAAATAGTACGTAATGTTTTCTACGCTTTTTTTATTGGACCTAAAGCTTTTGTATAAAATTGTTCTCTGTTTTGTTTGTTTCGAAAATGTATTTCATGTACTATACAACAGTATGTAATGCGAAAGCAGTGTAATTCTACACGTTTCCATTCGACTTAGCATTTCAACTTTATTTTTAAAATAAAGGTAAACAAATCGAATGTCGTCGTACTTGTCAACAACTTCGGATTTTGGCAGATTTTATTAAATAAACGTGTTCTGTTGCAACAAAAATACTAAAATATTTATTTTAAATTTGTAAACAAAAAAGCAATAGAAATAAAATAAGTTTCTTGTGAAGTGCAATAATTTTTCTTCTTAACTTAAAAAACGAATTTATGAGATAACATTTTATAGGCATTTTAAAGGGTTGTGAATTATAAAAGGTAGATTAGATAATTTAAGGACGTCATCATACATCAGAAAATTATCTTCAATTAAGAGTATCTCCAAAATCTTAGAGGAAAGAACATAGAAACATTTTTTTAAGAGTTTTTTTATCAACATTTAAAATTAAATTTTGAAGCTTCTAAAAATTTCTATCAAGAGTGTTTTGTCTTGAAATTTTCGCAAAAATCCGAATCCTAAAGCTATAAATATCAAAGAGACTTTTGACAACCTTATAAATATGGGTTACAAGAAAATTAAACACGGACTTCTACGATATAAAAAAGTCAGTGACAACCTTGTTTTTAATGTTAAGTAAATTTTTTTTGTTGTCTGTTAAATTTTATGACCACAAATTGTTATCCATCACTAAGTAAACAGTTAGGATTAACGCTAGTAATTTTATTTACTACCACTTAGCAAGCACACACGCACTTCCATACACACACATACACACACCCACAAACACACAATTGGCGCCCAACATGGGGCATCATATAAAGGAAGCCTTTTCAAACCTACATATTCATTATTCACGTCAACTAAGCCAACGACGCGAGCTAACGCCGGTCCAAAACGTCGCAACATTACACACCGCCTGCATACAACAAACTACTAAAACAACATGCTATGCTTTTTCAAGATCACACACAAAACGCGAAATTTGTTCCACCTTCTCAGGAGACTCGTTAGAAGACCCAAAAGAATTTTGAACAGTTAAAAGAGACACTTTCCAACCGCCTGCATCAAACTGGAGAAACAAGCCAAAGTTTTCACTGATATACTTATAACCAAAACCCTCTACTTGATTGACTGATTCTTTATCACCACAATTAATGGAGTGTCTGTCTTAGTAAAACTGCGCCTGAATTGTACACAAAAGAATAACGCATAAAGGCCAACGCTATGTTTTTGCAATGAAAAACACAAACGGCAAAACGATTGAAGGTGACATCCAGAGACGGCTACCGTTGTTTATTGAGATGGTTCACCCACCTCAAACCGTTTCTAATTTAGTATGAATGAAACTCCAAAATTGCGACAATAGATAGACAAATACAATCGACTGACGCTTCTGCCCGATTTAGACGCTCGCTACCAAACCGGGAGACTCATTCTGGCTTTAGAACTACAAATCACTTTAATACAAACCGACCCATGATCTGACGCAATACCATCCAACTTAGGCACGAGGTTTACAACGCCTTACTGGACTCCGATTTTATCAGAAACAATTTGGTCGATACGCTGCTAGCACAGCTCACCTTGCCAACAATGCGATACTATTAAACACTAGACACACCACTATCCGATACCATATTTGGGGGCAGATCTACGAAGATAGATTCTTGACCGCATCGAGAGCATCAGTAATTCTGGGACAAGAATGGCTAAAGCAACAAATCTCCGTGATAAACTAAAAAGCACCCCCTTAGAGAAGCAACCGCAACACGCTATATTGGGCTAAGGCACTTCCTATTCTCCACGAGCTATTCCAACTCAGATAACGTAACCCATGGCTTTCCCAAAAACTCTTGCCACATGTACAACACCAGCTCACAATCTGGGTTAACAACGGACACCAACCATTACCTCTCAAGCCCATACTCCTTATCGACTGCTACCGTATTCTTCCTCACCTGCAAAATAATTCATCATCGCCCACGAAGTTGAATCAATGACAATTGCCCGACAATAAAATAGAAAATTAAAAAAAAAATTATTGTTTTCTCTACTCCCGACCGCGCTACCGATTTAAAACGCACCAGACACTAATGGCATAAAAAGTTTTCCTGGCTACTCAAGGAAGTTTGTGTTGGTATACTTAGACAACATTGTCGTCTATTCAAGCGATTGATAAAAACAATTATCCACCTATTATGGGTAGGGGCTATGTATAGGGTTGGAGCGCATGCAACAACATTGGTTAAGTCTGGTACCAAAGAAAATTTCGATTTGAGGATTCCTACATTACGTACCTCGGACACATCAATACCGCTAACGGTAATGAATCTTGCCCGGAACATATCAAATCTGTACAAGCCGCCAAAACTCTGCTACCCAAAACAACTAAAGAATTTGTGCAACTTCAGCAATTGGAAAAGCCACTACGTTCCAAACTGCAAACAGATTGAAGCTTCTCTGAACGATCTGCTGGATATCAAATTTCTACAAGTTGCCAAATCTCTGCTACGCAAAAACAATTGAAGCGTTTGTTAGGTTTTAGCAAATGGAAAAGCCACTACTTTCCAAACTGCGAGCAGATTGGAGCTTTTCTGAACGATTTGTTGAAGAACAATCAACGATTTGTGCAGACCACAGAGGCACAAAAAACCTTTGAAAATCTGCTGTCAGTTCTAACGTTTTGATTTCTTCGCTTTTTTTGATCTTCAGACCGTCGTCAGTGGAAAAGCCATTTTTACCATTTAAACAAAAACCCATACTAGCGAAAAACGTATTATTTTCTACGCAAATACCAAAACTTAAACAAGGTCGGAATAGATACCGTGTTAAAGAACAAAAGGATAGGCGCTTTACCCTCCTCACAGATAGCCATGCTCTCATCTACCTAAATCGTATTATAGACGATAAAAACAATGTAGCACTTTTGTTTATAATAGAACACTGTCTAGGAACAAAAAAAGAACTGTCAGATGTCACACCACTACGCATCGCAAGAAATGATCGAAAAAAATTTGGATGTCAAACATCTACTGCGATCCAAGCCTACAACACCAGTCGAAACAGACACGCAATCTACCATCGCTACTATTGAAGTTGTCGACCTTGCCATCTCTGTCGAAGCATGCCAACAGGTTAACAATTACGCTTCCAACCTAATAAAACTTGGGAGAAAATAAGAGAAACAGGCGAGTGCATGGTTGACTGGAACAAATTTAAACAAACGAAGCAAACACGGAAACTAATATTTTCTTCCGATTCCAAAAAGCAGCGTTGAACGCGACATGTTCAAACGTGCTGGATATGGGCTACGTCTAAACAATGACTTGTTCAAAACGTTATTGTTCGATCCAGACAATTGTGACACCGTTGTGCACATTAGTTTTCACAGCCTCTTAAGATTAATTATACCAATCGAAAGCATCTCTTGAGATTAATTTTAGCGCTATACTTGTGTTATAGTTTTTTAAAGAGAATTTATCAAAGAATCACTTTAGCCTAAAAATGCTACATAATTCATTTAAAAAAATAAAGTTGATATC
This sequence comes from Abscondita cerata, assembly GCA_030710515.1. NCBI lineage: Eukaryota > Metazoa > Arthropoda > Insecta > Coleoptera > Lampyridae > Abscondita > Abscondita cerata. The sequence continues at coordinate 314,862 of JALBCR010004405.1, forward strand.
ATTTCTACTTAAACTGGAAATCGGCCATTTTGTGCAAAGTTTGGAAAATACTCATCTTATATACACTTGTAAAACTTTTTTTAATAAAATCTATCTTGGATAATAAAAGAGTAAATAATTAATAAAATAATAAAATCAATTACGACAATATAATTACTTTAAAGTAATTTGTAATTTCTTAATAATTTTTTTTTTTTCTTTCTCTTTTAATCATATAGAATATAAAACGAATTAAAAGATAATGTAATTATAGAATATAATATGATTTCTAGTTTCTTCTTCTTTTTTAATAAAATGAGTTTCCTTTTTTTTCTTTTTTATATGTATGTCAGTATTATCTACTTACTGGCTATTACACAAAAATTGACGTATTTGTATTTAAAAGTTATCCGAGTAAATAACTTAAAACTGTCTGGAATAGAGTTGTATAGGTATCTTATAAACGCTGTAAGAAAATGACCCCTTATATTTAGTTGTACGATAAAGTGGTGGAGAAATACCACCTTTAAAACGTAAATTAATTTTTTATTAATGTCAGTTCTAAAAAGTTATTTTATTGTATAAGTATGGGGAACATTTTCCATTAATTATTATACAGTGAGGACGAAAAGTTAGCCCCCCCTTAACTTTTGTCCATTTGAATTTAAAAAGCTCAAATTAACACAGTGTACACAAAAATTGAGTTCTTCATATGGTACTCATTACAAATGTGACAGCTCAAAATTGTTTGAGTAGGTTTCATAACCTCAAAAATCTTAAATTAGAGTAGGGGTCGAGTGGGGTCTCAAACGAAAGCTTATTTAAATTTGCATACAGCTATGGGGTTTAAAAGCAAAATAATCAACTTATCGCTAGCTGGCAACAAGAAAACTTTAAAGAGTTTTCGGCTTAGTAAATTAAATAAGCAGGCTTGCTCCTATTCCATATCCATGGCAACATTGGTAACCATATGAACGGTCAATATTTAAGACAGCTTAGTTTGAGAAGTACATATTTAAACGTAGTTTAAAACGTCAAACAAGTATCATTCGTATCTTGTTATTAGAATTCTTAACTATGCAAAGAGAATTAATAGAAAAGTTGAAGCCATTATAATCTTCGGAGAAGCAAATCGAAATTTTCATCAGGCAGTCCGCTTTGTATAATGCTAGGTTTCCTGACCGTCAAATCGATCGCAGATATTACAGGAAACTATTGTCAAAATTCATGGAATCTGGTAGCGTTTCGCATAAAAACGTTCAGGTCGTCCTTCTATTTCCGAAGAATTGCAATTGAATATTTTGGCGAGTGTTAAAAATCCCACTGCTACCACAAATTTTATTGCGGAGCAGCAAGGTAGTTGTAAGAGTACAGTTAAAAAGTATTTAAAAAAAAAACAAGTTTCATGCGTACAAACTTAAATTTGTACATGAAATTAATGAAGATGATCCTGACAGACGAATGGAGTTTTGCGAACAGATAATAAATAACATAAGAGAAGAACCTGATTATTTGGGCCGCATATGTTTTTCTGATGAATGTACATTTTTCTAAATGGAGAAGTTAACAGGCAAAATGTGAGGTACTGGTCGGACACTAATCCTCATCAGTTTAGGGTTACTAGCACTCAGTACCCTCAAAAGGTGAATGTTTGGTGTGGGATAATGGGAGGACATATCATTGGTCCGTATTTTCTGGAAGGAAATTTGACTGGGGAAATTTATCTCCAATTATTAGAAAGGCAAATATTTCCAAGAATACAAGAAATCGCTCAAGAAAATCCAGAATTCCATAGAGTAACTAGCTATCAACATTAATTTTTTTAGGATATTATCTTTCAACAGGATGGAGCTCCCGCTCATTATTATTTAAATGTAAGAGACTATCTCGATAATAATTTCCCAAACCGGTGGATTGGTCGAAGAGGTTTTTAGAGTGGCCTGCCCGATCACCCGATTTAACCCCATTAGATTTTTTATGGGGTTATTTAAAGTCAAAAATTTACAAAACTGAAGTGCAAACAATAGAAGAGTTGCGTTTTAGAATAACTGATCAATGCAGACAAATTAATGATGAAGTTTTAAGGAATGTACGTAGAGAAACTGAAGAAAGGTTGTATCATTGTCTTGGAGTCGCAGGCGGTCGCTTTGAGCATCTGCTTTAATAATAGTTTTAGTTAGTTTTCTGATGTCAACCTTACTTTTTGTTCTGTTTAAAGTAGTTTCCATAGAACCAACAATAATATTACTTGACACGTTTTAAGATTTTACTCCAAAACTTCACAGTTGTATGCAAATTTAAATAAGCTTTCGTTTGAGACCCCACTCGACCCCTACTCTAATTTAAGATTTTTGAGGTTATGAAACCTACTCAAAAAATTTTGAGCTGTCACATTTGTAATGAGTACCATATGAAAGAACTCAATTTTTTGTGTACACTGTGTTAATTTGAGCTTTTTAAATAAAAATGGACAAAAGTTAAGGGGGGGGGGCTGACTTTTCGTCCTCACTGTATGATATAAACAAGCTGCACTCAGCAGTCTTCTGTTCTACATATTTAACCAGGACAATTATCTTGATTTATAAGAAACACGATCTCATTTCTTAATACAAAAAAATAAATCAAATCTATTAGTTTTAAACTCGTTGTATCAGTGAGCTAGTTTTTTTTTATACACGGTTCATAAACTTGCGAACATAATTGAAATGACTTATGACTAAGTATTGCATAGATGTGATTTTAATTTTTCAGGAATGTATTGCCGATGAGGATATAATAATATTAAGATTATATAGGCTTTTTTGAATGTAACGATTAATAATAATTTGTATTTGAAGCTATTGCCCATGTTTATACCAAGATTTTTAGACTTGTCTACAATAGGAATGTTCAGATTTTCTATACGAAATTTAACGAGATATTTTAAAGTTTCTATCTTTTGTTTATTTTCAAAAAGGATCATACACGATTTTGAATGATAATTTTTAATGAAGGATCTAGTAAAATTTCAGTGATCTTATCTAAATCCCTTGAACGTTATTAATTGCCTGATTTATCTGGTCTTCACTAACAGAAAAAATACAACTGCATATCATTGGAATACATATACATATCCCACGTCTTAATAGTTGGAAACAGTATAGATACTAAACAATAGTGGACTAAGTATAGAACCTTTGGGGTACATCTTTGTCTAACATTTTGTATGTAGACGATACTTCATTATACTTTACACATTGCATTATGCTATTTACACGAGTGTATTGCTCTTGGTCATCCAAAGCGGTGTAACTTCGGTTTTAAATTTTTGTAATTCTTTGTTTAACAAGTTTATCTTATTTTCATATCATTCATCTCTGCAGTGTAAAAGCCTTCGATCTAATAATTTGTAAGTACACCCACGACTACTCTACGACTAAAAGAGCTACCGGTTAGGTTTTCAACACTGCACCCTAATTTATAATTTGTTTACAAATAAACCGTACACATTAATGTATTGGTAATTGTTAATAAATAAATTATGGCAAAATTAATATTTAAGAAATAATTATGCTGAACATGTTTTACTTAATGAGCACTCTTTTCCAGTATTTCTTAGGTACTCTTGAAATTATTTATAATCTACAGATAAAATTATTTGTTCAATGATCAAACAAAGTTTGATGAATTATTTCTTAAATATTAATTTTGCCAAATTAAACACCTACCAAAAAAATTTTTTTTTTGTTTACAATTCTTGATTAATAATAATTACTCAAGTATTTACAGTTTATAGTGAAATGTCAATTGCAAGTGTGTTTTTAAATTGTTTACGAAAATTTAAATCCTCTCGCAGAATTATTTTAAATAGAACTTTTAACCTTTTATCGCTGAAATTCTGCAAAAAATTGGTTTCGTCGCAATACAAGCGGGCACTTAACAAGTTTTATTACACAAAACTCTCACAATAAAACTCCAAATAGTCGAGGATTACGTAGTAAATTTTTAACGATGTTTATCTGGTGTTGACGTATTTATTTCAAGTCACTGCTCCCGCAAACTGATATTGCATATTTTAACCGAAAAAATAAAATGATAAATTATATTGTTGTAAAAGTGTTTTTATAAAAGGGAGATTATCTTAGAAGTGCTAGAATTTAGGTAAATTGGAAATTTAGAATATTAATGGATGTTGTATGTTAAAGGAGCTTAATAGGACGTCTGGGTACTAACTAATTAGAGACCAGGATTTGTAAGGTGCAGATTAAGAATAATGTGATATTAAACACAAACATACTATTCACACTTGCAATCATTTATAATAATTTAAAAAATTATAATAAAACTAATGGCTTTTATTGCGCCCGCAAAGTACTTTGTGTAATTCGATTAATCAAAAAATTTAAAAGCTTTTGCCGAATAAATTTAAATTATCATTTACGTAGCGATTATGAGAAGCCTAAAGTATTTAACGTTTTTTTAAATATGCAAATTCACTGCCCTTTCAAACATCTCTTACTTTTTATCTCAGGTAATTCAATTTAATATTTTATTGTTTTCCTTGCGTTTGCTTTAAAGATCTTAAGAAATTTACAATTTCACTCTTCGAAAATTATCGAAATAATGCTAATGAAATTCGAGTGTCTTATTTTTACTCAAATTTAAATTTGTTGTTATTGTAAATGAATATGTAATTGTAATTTAAAACAAAGCTCTATTATACTGAAAGCAATAGATTTTTGTGATATTGAGTTTTCATTTGATCTAAATGCATGAGAATAGTTGCATTAACAATTTTTTTCGACTTTGCAACGTTAATAGGTCTATAACGACACCAATATTACTTACTATCGTTATAAAGTCACTGAAAGTCTATAACGATAGTGTTCCGTACTTTAAGTTGGTATTTGAATGATTAATCGAAATTTAATGGACGCCAAATTCATCGTGATACCAACGTCGAAGTTTAAACATGGAGTTATCATTTTTAATTTTTTTTAAAATTTAAGATGCAAAGTCAAAAAATTGTATATTACAGACGTTACATAAGCGGCTATTATTGCACTCGTATTATTAGAGCACTCCTCGTTTCGCTAGTCATGCTCTAAACAAACCTATCATTGAAATAAATTAATAAAATTAATTACTTTTAAAATTCATCGGAAACATAATAACTATGAACAATGGGTTTGCTTACAAACTAGAGAGAGTAATGATAAAAAAATCAATTCAGAAATTTCTATGTGTTTTTTTAATATAATAATACCGAATAAATACATTTTGATGGTTTAAAACGATTTTCTTAATTACAGTTCACAAATTAGTTTCAAACAGCAACAATTAGTTAAATACGAAACATTAAGTTTTACAAATTGCGAGCAATTGTTGTGTTTACAACAAATGATAAAATATGTTTAAAAAACTAAATATAAATATAAAAGCATTACTGAAAAAATAGCCAACAAAATTAATACAATGTAAGCAAAATAAACTTTTTTTTTAATTGAAGGTATATGTTGCGTAATTTGTTTAGGAAATATTGTTTGGTTTGTCCAAATGTATATTTTTGCAATTTTGGCATTCTAGTTTGTAAATAAATAGTAGATGATCTACTGAAAACAGATCGGAGGAATAAAGGTAGGAAAGAAAAAGTAGTAATGTTTGCGTATACAATATACGATATTGTAATTTTGACGAAGAAGGAATAAGGTAAAAAGAGTTGTAAAGAAGTATTTCGAAAGGAAAAAGCTAGATGCAAATGTAGGAAAAACGAAAATTATAGATTTCAAGAAGAAAAAAGGAAGGGCGTGGGCAGAAAAAGAGATAGAGAAAACTGATAAAGGAGAAGCCCGGTTTCCAGGCAAATATGGGCCATTTTAACTATACTATGTGGAGGTAACGTTTTAGGGAATAAGGACCCTTTCTGGGCCACAGAAAATGGTCGGATTTCAGATAGACTAGACTAGGACTTCATGAAATGGGTGTGGTCAAGTAAGAATGGTAGGATTTAAGATAGACTAGACTAAGATTTTATGAAATGAGTAAAGTTAAGTAAGAATGGTAGAATTTAACCCCCAACAGCTAACATGATTTTTATAACACTGAGGCCTAACATCGGTCTATGGGACGAACTCCAAAAACGTCTTTTTTGTACTTTTTTTAAACAAATAATATAAGTATCATTTTTTTGTTCTTTCTTTCTTGATGTTGAAGCATACTCTTGCTCGGACCATTCTATGGTCACTTCAAGAAAATTTATTCACAACTACGATGTCTTGTATAATCTCTTTTCTGTTACATGATACATCAAAACAAAAAAGGGAAATGGCACCCCCCGGAAAACATCAGACTATACCAAGACTGCATCAATGAAAACTTATCTACCCTTGAAGAAACGGACATAGAACAAATTAACACCAACATAGTGACAGCTATGAAAGAGGCCGAGAATGTATGTCCAGTGAACGAGAAAAAAAATGAGAAACTGAGCCAACATACGAAAAACCTTTTGGCCGAAAGAAGGAAACTTAGGGACAAGTATGATACAAACCTTGCAGAGCTGAGAAACCTCAACAAGCAGATTCAAAAGGAAATTCGAAAGGACATCAGACAACACAACACGAGAGAAATATCCAGAGTGATAGAAGAAAACAAAAGTTTAAAAGTTCTGAGACAAAGCATGGCAAAGGGAAAGAAGAACATACACAGATTGAAGGATAAACAGGGACAAGTTGTTAACGACAGAGAAAAATTTTAGAGGTTGTCGAGGGTTTTACCGAGAACTTTATAGAGAACCAGAACAACAAGAAGAACACCAACCTTTAACAAAGATAATAAACCAAGGCTCAGAAGAGATGCCGGATATAACACTGCAAGAGATACAAGGGGCCCTACAGGAAATGAAGAACAATAAATCTCCGGGAGACGATGGAATAGTGATCGAGGCAATAAAATGTGCTGGGGAAAGACTCCTGAGGACCCTAACTAGACTCTTTAATAAATGCTTAGGAGAAGCGACAACGCCAACTCAGTGGAGCAACGCAGAGGTAATTCTGCTGCACAAAAAGGGGATATTGCCGATCTCTCAAATTATCGTCCTATAAGCCTACTTTCTCATGTGTACAAGATCTTTACAAAGATACTCACAAAGAGACTAAAAATAAATTAGAACTTTACCAACCAAGAGAACAGGCAGGTTTTAGGTCGGGATATGGCACAAACGATCACCTACTGGTAATAAAAACTTAATTGAGAAATGTGCCGAATACAATAAACCTTTGGTGTTGATATTTGTTGACTACGAAAAGGCTTTCGACACAATAAATCAACAAAAAATGTTAGAAGCTTTAACGGAATGTCGAATAGATCACCGCTACATAAATATAATAAAACATATATACAAAAATGCTACAGCGAGAGTAAGAGTAGGAGATCAACAAACAAATAAATTCCCCATAGGACGTGGAGTTAGACAAGGAGACACCATATCGCCAAGACTCTTCACTACGCTACTAGAGTATTCATGCAAAAGAGCTAACCTGGATGAAAAGGGCATAAATATAAATGGCGAGTGGCTCAGTCACCTGAGATTCGCCGACGATATAGTCTTGATAGCCGACCAAATGGATGATGCCAGGGATTTGTTGGAGACGCTCTATCTCTCCTCCCGAGAGGTGGGACTAAAATGAACATGGCCAAAACACAAATTATGACAAACCTCGTGCTCAGCGAAAGCATAGCTGTTGCTGGAAAGGCAATTGAGCAAACTGTGTCATACAAATATCTGGGGCATGAGATTTGCATAGGCAGAGACAATCAAACAATCGAACTTAACCGACGCATAAGACTTACCTGGGTAGCCTTCGGAAAATTAAGCCATGTGTTCAAGTCAGACCTTCCAACGTGCCTTAAAAGAAAGACTTTTGATCAGTGTATATTGCCTGTATTGACCTATGGAGCAGAAACATTAACACTGACCAGAAAAACGATACACAAAATCCGTGTGGCACAGAGGGCGATGGAACGGGTAATGCTTGGCATTTCTATTAGAGACAGAGTCCCAAACAGGGAAATACGACAAACAACAAAAGTAGTAGATGCAATAGAGAGAATAACCACACTCAAATGGAACTGGGCAGGGCATGTCGCCAGACTGACAGATAACAGATGGACCAAGCGAATATTGGAATGGAGACCAAGACAGGAAGCGTATCGAAATAGGGGACGCCCTCCAACGAGATGGACCGATGACCTAAAGCGTTGCCAGGGAAACTGGATGCAGGCGGCGCAGGATCGAAGCACATGGAAGAGATTAAGGGAGGCCTATATCCAGCAGTGGATACAAGAAAGGGCTGTTTGATGATGATGATGATGATAAATATAAGTATTATGTTTATTTATTTATATTATTAAAATCATAATAAAAGTTACAAAAGCTAAAATTAGTCTTCTTCAGTGTTTTCCGTGCTACCATTTCCCACACAGTCTTTACAAATTGCAGTAACATGTTCCAAACATAAAAATTTGCTACACTCATAACATTTTTATTTTGTTTTTCGACTTTTTTTGAGCTACAAAAACACATCTACCATATGATTTGTCCTGACTTTGATTAGTATTGTCGGGTTCCATATTGTAAATTTCAATTATTCGCAGTCGCGACAAACGCGGCACTTGTTGAATGGTTGCAAGCCTTTTTAGATGATCTGCTAACAATTCCATCACAAGTGTTTCTAGGAAATTTCTTTGGAGCATTGTTGAGTTGGGATTTTTGAAGTTATAAACTGCAAATGCGTTTATGGCAGCTATATTCAGTATACGATAAAAATTACCATAGGCCACCTTCTTGTACTCCTGGCGCAGTTAGTTTGCACATAATTGATCGACTGTATCAACGCCGCTCTTTGTTTCATTGTACGACATAATAATTTGTGGTTTCTTTGTATCTTCAACTAAGCTAGCGTCGTCATGCATGCTTGATATGAGTAAAACATTTTTACCCTTTTTCGGAACATAGGATACTAATGTACAATTTTCTTCAAAGCCGAACATACTTGATCCAACTGGTCTAACACCTGTCACAAATTCCGGTGGTAGTTCCCGTTTATTCTTCTTTATAGTACCGACCATTGTTAATTTTTTTTCAACAGGTTTTTACATAATGGTAAGCTGGTGAACCAATTGTCCATGGTAACGTTTCTCCCTGAATTGACTATGGGTTGTATCAGGCGCTCAACTAATGCTTTACCAGTGTTCTCCAAACAAAATGGACCAGGGGGTTGCTTACCGACGTAAACTTCCATGTTTACTGTATAAAACGTCTTAGCATCAACTAAAGCCAATATTTTAATGCCGTACCTTTTGGGCTTACTGGGGATATACTGCCAAAAATTACAGTTCCCACGAAAACCCGATAGCATTTCGTCTACAATAGTATACTCGGATGTCGTAAAATTTTGTTTGCAGTTGGATACAAACAATTCAAATAGCTTATCTGTCTTTTGCCTCTCAGGACGGGTATCTTTATTATCAAATCTCAAATTTCTTAGCAAAAATTTGAATCGTTCTCTTGACATTGTCAATCTAAATAATTAAATCGACGTGGCGTTAGTTTTCCATAAATCTTCGGCATTTACATGGTTCGTTTTCCGTACAGCTGCAAGGTATAACAATCTTAGCAACACTTTTACGAGGCTGTTTTTAAAGTAAGTACCGTTTTCAATTTTTGCCGCCGCAGCGCTGCGGTCTCGGTTTAGCGCATGCGCGTCGTGTAGCTACATCTGTTGGGAAGCCACGGACGCCATTACGGAATTTTCTGTTCAAGTCTACATCTGTAGGCTTTAAATCAGCTGACATTCATCGCCAAATCAGTGATGTTTATGGTAAAAAGCATTATGAGTGATGGAATGGTGCGGAAATGGGTTAGGGCATTTAAAGATGGCCGCACAAACATTCACGATGAAGAACGAAGTGAACGACCTTCAGTAATTACCGATGACTTGATTCAGAAAGTGGAGTCTAAAGTGAAAGAGAATAGACGATTTACGATTTCGTCCTTGTCTGAACAGTTTCGTGCTGTCTCAAGAAGTGTTCTTTATGAAATTGTGTCCATACGAAAGCGGCGTCCTTCTTTGACGATGGAATACAAAAGCTGGTTCCACGATACGATAAGTCCCTTAACATTAGTGAAAATTATGTAGAAAAGTAGAGTAAAGTATAGTCTTTCAAATAAAAAAATTTTGATAAAAATATTTATTTGTTATTTTTATTGCAAAAACGGTACTTACTTTAAAAACACGCCTCGTATTTCTATTTTATCTGTTGTAGTGGCTGTTCGATACTGAGAGGAAAACTGCTGCTGGCTAATAAGTAACCTTTGTAGATACGACAATTATATTGATTAATTCTTCGGCAAAGAAGCATGAGCAAATATCCAAAATACCTTCTGAAGTGCGCGCTGGTCCTATTACTCCTGGCAAATGAAGAATAATATTTTTTGCCCTAGTTTTAACGTTTTGGTTAGGTGGGTGTTTATTCCATTTCGTTAGCTTATCATTTCCAGTAAAGAAAGGATCCATGGACTTTATCTTTTTACTTGTTTTCTTTTCTTTTCTTTTTGTCTTCTAAATCGAAATCTTCTTGGTCATCTGGAACACATTCATCCTCATTACATATCGTCTCCCATAACTTCCAAAGTCGTTCTTGCTCACGTTCGTAGCTCATCTATAAGATAAACAGTAATTTACCATACAATTAGAGCAAAAATAAATAAAATTATAATACCTTACCTTATAATTAAAAAAAAACGCCACAGCTATCGTCCGTCCAGGAGACCAACCGGGTCAAAAATATGGTTTTGCTGGTGTGGCAGGGATAACAAAATATAACTTAAAAGCCAATTATACGTAACTATGAAATTGTACTAAAACAATTTAAAAAAAAACAACTTTTTCTTATATTTTTAAAAAATAACACCACGGCTAACATTCGTCCGTAAGACTTCATCACGTGAAAATCAATAAAAATGCTTAAAAACACCGCTTACTTCGAGAACTACTCAAACACTGAATTTAATTAAGATAGCTAAGCGCTCGACCACGTCGGCGCGCCACGAGCCATAATTCGGGCCAAAAGAGGGGATGTCGGTCTGAGAGACGTGATGTTAGCTGTGAAAGGTTAAGATAGACTAGACTAAGACTACATGAAATGGGTGAGGTCAAGTGAGAATGATAGGATTTAAGATAGACTAGACTAAGACTTTATGAAATGGGTGAAGTCAAGTGAGAATGGTAGGATTTTAGATAGACTAGACTAAAACTTCATGAAATGGGTGAGGTCAAGTAAGAATGGTAGGATTTCAGATAGACTAGACTAAGATTTTATGAAATGGGTGAAGTCAAGTGAGAATGGTAGGATTTAAGATACACTAAACTAAGACTTTATGAAATGGGTGAAGTCAAGTAAGAATGGTAAGATTTAAGATAGACTAGACTGGGACTTCATGAAATGGGTGAGGTCAAGTAAATATGGTAGGATTTCAGATAGACTATACTAAGACTTCATGAAGTGGGTGAAGTTAAGTGAATATGGTAGGGTTTCAGATAGACTAGACTAAGACTTCATAAAATGGGTGAGGTCAAGTAAGAATGGTAAGATTTCAGATAGACTAGACTAAGATTTCATGAATTAAGTGAGGTCAAGTAAGAATGGTAGGATTTAAAATAGACTAGACTAAGACTTCATGAAATGGATGAGGTCAAGTGAATATGGTAGGATTTCAGATAGACTAGACTAAGATTTCTTGAAATGGGTAAGGTCAAGTGAATATTGTAGGATTTCAGATAGACTAGACTAAGATTTCATGAAATGGGTGAGGTCAATTAATATGGTAGGATTTCAGATAGACTAAACTAAGACTTCATGAAATGGGTGAGGTCAAGTGAATATGGTAGGATTTCAGATAGACTAGACTAAGATTTCATGAAATGGGTGAGGTCAAGTAAATATGGTAGGATTTCAGATAGACTAGACTAGTGCTTCATGAAATGGGTGAAGTTAAGTAAATATGGTAGGATTTCAGATAGACTAGACTAAGACTACATGAAATGGGTGAGGTCAAGTAAGAATGGTAGGATTTAAGATAGACTAAACTAAGACTTTATGAAATGGGTGACGTCAAGTAAGAATGGTAAGATTGAAGATAGACTAGACTGGGACTTCATGAAATGGGTGAGGTCAAGTAAATATGGTAGGATTTCAGATAGACTAGACTAGTGCTTCATGGAATGGGTGAAGTTAAGTAAATATGGTAGGATTTCAGATAGACTAGACTAAGACTACATGAAATGGGTGAGGTCAAGTAAGAATGGTAGGATTTCAGATAGACTAGACTAAGATTTTATGAAATGGGTGAAGTCAAGTGAGAATGGTAGGATTTAAGATAGACTAAACTAAGACTTTATGAAATGGGTGAAGTCAAGTAAGAATGGTAAGATTTAAGATAGCTTAGACTGGGACTTCATGAAATGGGTGAGGTTAAGTAAATATGGTAGGGTTTCAGATAGACTAGACTAAGACTTCATGATATGGGTGAGGTCAAGTAAGAATGGTAAGATTTCAGATAGACTAGACTAAGATTTCATGAATTGAGTAAGGTTAAGTAAGAATGGTAGGATTTAAGATAGACTAGACTAAGATTTCATGAAATGGGCGAGGTCAAGTGAATATGATAGGATTTCAGATAGACTAGACTAGTGCTTCATAGAATGGGTGAAGTTAAGTGAGTATGGTAGCATTTCAGATAGACTAGACTAAGATTTCATGAAATGGGTGAGGTCAAGTAAATATGGTAGGATTTCAGATAGACTAGACTAGTGCTTCATGGAATGGGTGAATTTAAGTGAATATGGTAGGAATTCAGATAGACTAGACTAAGACTACATGAAATGGGTGAGGTCAAGTAAAAATGGTAGGATTTCAGATAGACTAGACTAAGATATAATGAAATGGTTAAGTCAAGTGAGAATGGTAGGATTTAAGATAGACTAGACTAAGACTTCATGATATGGGTGAAGTCAAGTGAGAATGGTAGAATTTAAGATAGACTTGACTAGGACTTTATGAAATGGGTGAGGTCAAGTGAATATGGTAGGATTTAAGATAGACTAGACCAAGACTTTATTAAATGGGTGAAGTCAATTGAGAATGGTAGGATTTACGATAGACTAGATTAAGACTTCATGAAATGGGTGAGGTCAAGTGAATATGGTAGGATTATATGGTATGGTAGACTAGACTAAGACTTCATGAAATGGGTCTCATAACCAAGCGGATAGTACGTTGAGGAATTTACTGATAATAGACTCGAGTTGAAATGCTAATGTTACAGCGACGGAGGAAGCTTGGCTTTTGGCAGAATATCAGAATACAATCCTATCCGGAGAGTTTAACAATCAATCTTCACTGAAGAACCTGAAGATTTTTCATTGGGATTGGAGCGAGACAGAGGTTAAATACAACTTCCGTTGTAAGCATACATGTATGGGGACGACAACGTGAAGTAATAATGCTTTGTGGCAAAGAACCTCGATAGCTTGGGATGATCAAGATCAGGATGAAGTGATGGATATGTCAGCAAACTCGGGAAATAGTAATGGACAGAGTAATATTGTTATTTCAAAGAGGACAACACACCTGCACCAGTATGGGGATCAGATGATAGAAGAAGACTTAGCAGATGGCCTACCTTTGTTGCAAAATATGCCTATGACAATGCCTATGAATTTGCAACAGCCTATGGGATTATTATAAAGTAGTGCACTCATGTTTCCCAGTTGTATTTGAAACAGCAGCAGTTGCAAAATCATTTGATGAGAGCAACCAGCAACTTGCTCAGAATAATCATCAAAGTCATCCTCAACAACAGCCAGTAGCCGTTAGTCCTTAAAAGACCTCTGCGGTCCTGTCTCAACAAGCCCGACCTCTACCACAAAAGAGTGTGACTGTAGATTTATATCAATGCTTTGATTGTAAATGTGAATTTCCAGACGTTGTCCAGCTCCAAGAACATCTCGATAATGTTCATAAAAAACCAGAAATCCGGAGACCGAAAACGAAAGTTGTTAAAATGTATCAGAAACAATAGCAGCAATTACAACAGAACTCAGCAGTTTCACTACAGACTTTTAGAAATAATGATGGAACTAGAACAGGAGAAGTAATGGATATTTTATTCTCTTCAAATCACAAATTTGCACTTAATTAATCACTCAAAATCAACGATAATAATTTTCAACTCCTTACTTACCTCATGAATTGGCTCAGTCGATCTAAAAATTTCAAAAAACAAACGTTTGCGGAGTTTGTAATTCAACAGCCGATTGGAAAGTGCATGTAGGTGCATTTTCATGCATCTTTCATGCATTTTCCTAAAAATGCATTAAACAATGTTCATAGTTACAGCCATTTTTGATTTTTTTATAACCGTCAATAATGACCGTTAGACACACAAATTGTAGTTCAGTTCCACTTCCATCAGAAAGCAAAAGAAGGGGAAACCAAAGTAAGATTCGACTGGCTAAGGTGGTGACCTGGCGCTCAAAGGTTCCTTTTCCTTCCACTTTATGTACCTGGGATACACCATATTAGATACGACAATAAAGATACGGATCAAATAAAAAACTACAACGCAATAATAAGACAAATATAAGGATTTTGGAGAAAAATGTATTCGTGAAAGACATTGCTAAGTTAAAGTAGCTGTTTAAAAACATGCAAAATGGGTGATAATGTACGGGACGGAGACGCATGGGAGGAATTGGAGAAAATACAGCGAAAATACTAAAAGTCGACTTTGGGGAGTAGATAAGGAAACTCCAGGATGACTAATAGAAGAAGAACTAAAACTTGAAAAAATTAGGATTCAAACAGGAAACCGAAGGAAAAGATGGAAAACAAGAAAAGAGAACGAAGTGCTATTTGATAGAAAGAGATGGGAGAGGCAAACTTTTAAACATTTGTCAAAATAGGAGTTTAGTTATCAAATAAAGATTAAGTGTTTTTTGCAAGTTTTTTTTGAAATTTTCTGGAGTGGAGGTGAAATCAAACTTCCTTTATAAGTATAGAATTGCCGACGTCTATCTTTAAGCCGTCATGTCAATATATTGACATAACGTTATAAAAAAATAGTTTAGCCTTGATCAAGCCTCACATTTGTTTTAGGCTAAACGTCGGCAGTACTACACATACAAAGGTAGAATTATTTCACCTCTATTCTTAACCTTTACTTCATACGTATATTCATATTATACCAAATATTTAAAAGTTGCAACCTTTACTTACCATTTTTAATAAACTACGGTTGACATTGCTGGAATTTTGTTCTGGTTCAAAGCAATTAAAAGGTAATAGTTCATGCGAGTTGTAATAAATACATCAATATAGGTAAATATGTGTCCATCTGACTGGGTCTGCGTAACCGTGGCAACGCCGAGTATCATTGCTAGTTATACATAAAACTTAAGTTCAGTCTCGAATGGCATTCGATCACGTAAATTTTTACTTTTTTCCGAAAAGTACTAAGGTAGGATTTATACCATGATTTTCCGGGCTAATGAACCTTGAGATGTTGGAACTTTCTGCTCTTCTTTCAAATTTTTGTTTGTTTCTGCGCCAAAATCATCAGTGGTGTGTTACTACCAGGACTATAAATCGTGTAGCAGATTCAGAACAAATTTCAGTCAGAGACTTGAAACGAGTTCTATGATCATGCGACTGAATATGTTTACTGCAGCAAAAACGAAACGTTTGGAAGAAGAGGATAAAGTTTCAACAGACCACGATTCAATAACCGGGAAAATCATATACAAATATGGACATCGTTTGTGAAAGTCTACATGTTTTAATTAATAAAGTAGGTCTTCAAAACCGCATTATTTTTATTTTGTTTTTGGTTTCCTATTTTTATGTTCGTGGACGCTACGCAGTCACTAATAATTCACTTTCTTTATTAGTTTCTTACTAAAACCTAAAAGGCCAAATGAGGCAAACGCGTAGGCCAAGCACAAGGTCTCGATTACTAACATACCCTTGAACACGTCAAAATTATGTGAGTCCTCCACTATGTTAATAGTCAGGAAATAGGTGATGCTTCTAAATTCCTGTGTTTACACTTAACAAAATTTTTGCCAGCAGTTGGTCCTATTTTCGTATTAAGCAAATACCTAACCACTCGAATAGGTGTGGTGGCTCAGGAATATGTCCAACTAGTTTTTGGAAAAATGACCAATGACTGTCTACTTTTGAGAAAGTGATTCATTAAGATACTATGGCTACATTTCAAAAACTATGTTTGGGGGAAAAGGAAATCGTAGAATTTCGTAAAATTTTACATCTACGGCTTTTAGTGAGCAACAAATAACGTAAATAATCATAGTTAAAAATTAAAGACAAGGAAACAATTTTATTGTCAGCAAAAGAAGGTAATTTAGCGATGAATAAAGCAAAACAAAAGAAGAGCAGATTTTCAACAACTGTAGTAATTTATTAAATATAAAACAATAGTTATTTATCTTAAATTAATAAATAATTTTGTGTAAATTACGGAGTTGTAGCAGCAACACCCTAACATCCGAATAAGGAAATATAATTTCTTAAAAACACAGAATATAAACAAAACAAACGCACACAAAATTTTACCGATACAAAGCTGACAAAAGAGAAAGCACAGATTCGCATGATTGTTGCATCGTTATGACCTACTCAACGCATATAAATAAATAAGTATGGGAAGCAGTAATCAATCAAGTAAGACTAGAGAGAAACTCACAAAGTAACTTTTTTTAACTTACAACCCTGGTGACATCATCATGACCTACTCAACGCATATAAGTAAATAAATAATAAACAGTAATCAGTTAAGCAAGTCAAGTTAATAACTCAGTGTCCACAAAGCATTTCACGGATATGAAAGAGGAACGTGCTTACAAACGAGAAAACACAGATCCTCAACTTTGTCGCATCATCATGACCTACTCAACGCGTATAAATAAATAAGTACGGCAAGCAGAAATCAGTTAAGTAAGTCAAATCGACAACTTCACTGCGTTGAGCAAATTGCGTTTTCAAGTTCGAGTCAGTCGGAACGCGTCTGGCATACTAACGTGCGCTCATCAAATAAATAATATACATATTGAATGTAAGTTTTGCATATAATTGATCATTTACAAACTGCCGTGGGCGTACACCTTTTGATCTTCTTCTAGGGCCACAACAGGCGTCCATCAATTTACTACGTTGCCTCAAAATGATTATTCTGGACAAGAATGCAAAGCAACAACAAACACTACTCAAAATAAAACAAAAGTAAACTCGCTTTTGTAGTCTGTTTTCAATTGCTTTTAGCTGTTTAGTAGATAGAACACTATATGATTTACAAACCTGAAAGGCTTGCAATGAAAAAACTCCAATACGATTTTCAATTCGGACTGAAAAAACTTTCTTCAACACCACAAAAGTTTGTGGCACTTGTGTACAATATTTTATCTAAGACAAAACTAGAAGTTACAAGTAAAAATAGCAACTACAACAGACGACAGAATGCAGAAAATTCTAATTGTCTTGAGTGTTGCATGTTGTTGATTGTTCAATAAAACAGAAACCATTTATAAACTAAAACTCTACTTAATTTACACACTAATTTGTGATGGAAAAAGTAGTAGATCAAATAAAACTACTTATATTTTTTTAACCTTACGATCTAGATGTCGATGTTAATACATCATTATCAAGTAAAATGTCTAGAAGTCTATAGCTTAAGTTAAACAGTAAAAAAATATAAAATAATGTGTTGAATGAAGTTAACTATAAGTTATTGATAAAATCTTTAAAACATCTACCCATTCACATAGATTTATTAAAAGGTTACTACGAGTATACAGGGTGGGCCATTGAAAACAAGCCAGAAGGCATAACTGCTGCAAAAAAAATTTCTCCAAAAAATCTTGAGACAGGTCAAATCTTTTTGTGAGGGTGACACTTTTTGACGAAAAAATTGGATCGCGATCGTCACCCCCTAAGCGGGGGTGTCATTCCCCAAATTTTTTCAAATATGAATAGGAATTAAGTAATACCTCGTTGAAAAGGGCTTTTTAATTCTCTATACAGTGGTTTTTATTATTTAAACTTGGTCCACCGTTGCGAAGATATTGAGTCTTGAAGTATCAATGGACAGGTCGAAGAGATCCCGTAAGAATGGCCAGCCAGATCTCTAGACCTTTCCCCTTTAGACTTCTTTTGTAGGGGCATATAAAATCAACAGTTTATGCTACTGAGTGCAATTCGTTAGAAGAGTTACGTCAGCGCATTGCTCTTGTATGCAGGGGAATAACTCCTGAGATGCTTGGCAACGTTAGGCAGAAAATTGAGCAAAATTTATACAATTGTGTGGAAGTTAGTGGTGCTCAATTTAAACATTTACTGGATTATAGTTTAATTTGTTTGTATTTTGGTTTGATGATTTTTGCATTCCTTGAAATACATTGGTAGACATTTGAAAACTTCTTATCTTCGCAACGGGTGGACAGAATTTGAAAATAAAAACCACTGTACAGAGAATCAAAAGCCCTTTTCAACAAAATATTACTTGACCCTTATTCCTATTTCAAAAATTTAGGGGATGACACCCCTGCTTAGGGGGATGACGATCGATCCAATTTTTGGCAAAAATGTTTTCCTCACAAACAAATTTGACCTGTCTCAGGATTTTTGGAGAAATTGTTTCTTCAGCAAAGTTATGCCCCTGGCTCGTTTTCAATGGCCCAGTCTGTAAACAATTTTTCTACTTACACCTGTAAAACAAAATTTATCGTATATTTTGGTACAATGCTAAGTAACCTATTAAATACATATTGACAAAATGTGGCTTTGTGCGTTTAGTCACGACACTAAATTGGCAGCAACGGATTTTAGTCACGGGTTGAACCTCAGACTAAATATAAGTACCTATAGACAAGTAACGTGAATCTTTGTTTTGAAGTTGCCAAGATAGAAAAAAAGGTGCAAAGAGGAGCTATTACTGTCAAGTGAAGCGTAGAAAAATAACAAAACTAGTTCAATTTAGCATATGAAAAGATTAAATTCATGCTACGGCCTGTCACAGTTAACCTAAAATACATGTCAACTGTCTCTGTTAACCTATAAAATACATGACTTTATCAGTCGATTAACTACTATGGAAACACAGCATTGAGCCAATCAAATTTTTTAGAATGTCGCGTTTCTAAAAGAATTAACCGACAGATAAAATAACTGGAGATGAGAAAATCAGGCTAAGGTAAACTCATTTTTAAATTTTAGTATTTTTGTGTTTGTCGTAGAAAAAGTATAGTTATGAATATCTCTAGACACTCGTTTTTAGACTCGCACAGCTACGATTCGCTCATCCCTAAATAAATCTCGTGTCTAAAATGCTGTTTATAAAACTTGGTGCATAATATACTACTACGCACCCAGGGACTAAAGTATTAACTTAAGTTTCTTCTTTCGATTATAGTATCATTTTAAATCTCAAGTGATTTAAACTGAAATAAAGATGCTGTTACTACCTCAACATCCTGAATAACTTTTGTTTTATTAACTGAAGTTCTACCATTGTTTCAATTAACATTTAAAATAGTAAATTTTATTAAATAACTCTAAAATAATAATTATAAAATTCTTTAGCAGCAAATCATTTTTGTATCACTATATTCTTTTTCAAAAGTTATACTAACAAAGCATTGAACTGCATAAAAAATATATAAAACACAGGACTAAAAGTAATTTACTCCCTCGGGCGATATTTCGCCCTCGCTTCGCTCAAGCGAAATAATTTCTCCCTTAGAATTAACAAAGCACTTTAGTTCCTTGTTAGATAGTATATTGTTATATACTCCAGAGAGTTAGGTAGCTACTTAACAAAAAGTAAAGTACTGATTAAATTGTAAGAGAATATTATTACCATAGTGACCATCAGAGGTCATAGTCTTAAAAACACAATTTTAGGATTTTTTATTAACTTATATTCACAACACACTTCAAAGTACCTACCCAATTTGCTGTTACTGACAATCATTTTTGTTGACATATTTAGGCTTTAGTGGTTTTTCTAAATCTTGAAACAAATAATTTGTCAAGCCGAACCAATTCATAATTGCAAGTAGTAATATAGTACCAATCCTGGGCCAGAAGTTGACGAAACATTTGAATTTGTGGTGGGGGTTTAGGATCATCCCAAGTTCAAGGTCAGTTTAAGGTCGTCGTCGTCGTTCGGATACATCGGAATCGCTCACGATGGCTTAGAGTCGCTTGAAATGGATCTGGAACGTTCGGTGTTGTTTGGAATCGCTTGGGATGGTTCGGAAACGTTTAAAGTTGGCTTAAGGTCATTTCAAAGTCTTAGTCAAGATCAATGCGGTGTTTGTTTTAGCTTAGTCCTGGTGTGCATATTGTCACGGTTTTGTCACCACCACTACACACAGATGCATATTGATCTTTTGGGCACATCACAGTACCATAATGAAAACTATGTATCGCACGGATAAATAAATAGCAATCATTTTGAGAAGGTAGTTGAAATTTATAATTTTCTTTAATTTCAAATCATTTTGCTTTAATTTAAAAAAGCATAGTGCATAAAACGATGTATGAAAAAATTAACTTTGACTTTGGGATTAATAAAGTACTTTAGTTTCCTGGGCAAGAATAATTTCTTTCAGTTTGCAAAATTCAGAGTAAAATTTTTGTATGTCCAAAGACTAAAAAATATTAACGTTTCCAGTGAACGTACATAATATGTCAATGTCAGTTTAGGAGTTTTCGAGCTTACTTGACTCCCGTTCTCTGTGCGTAAACAATTCATTTCAGATTCTGATAAATAAATACAATAAATTATCAGAGAATTGCGATGTTCGAGTGGTACTTGTATTCAAGTCAACGATCGGATAGATGCAATTCGTCTTCGTCATATAACATGTGAAAAAACGTAATAGTTGTTCAAACTAAGTAATGCGACAACTTCGAATGCATAACTCACTAGTGTCGATAAAGCCAAGTATTTCTGTACAGTAGCATACACGCACGAAAGAACACCGGATGCGCATTTTGTTCTTATTATGAGCTCATCAGAAGTGTATGTATACTCACGTGCAGTATACAAGAACGGGTTAGTCTATTAAACCCTTGTGGAGCAAATGAACATAAGTAAAATGTGTGTCTCGTGTAATAGGGACACGTAAACCTTACAGTTATCTTTTAGCATTACTTTGTTTGTACTATTTATACGTGTCCCTATTACACGAAATGTCGGAAAACACACATGTTGTTAGAATGTTGTGTTTAATTTGATATCAGAGTACAGTCTTGTCTACGATGATATCTACCGCTGTTGCTTAAAATCGGGGTTGATATCTACGTTTACTTTATGAACTACGGGTTCTTTGCTTGTTCCACTTTTGTACGTTGCTTGAATTAATTTCTGACACGTTCGAATCATTACCTACTCTGTTTTTACTCTTTCCTCCTCACTCGGCGGACTACGTTACTTTACGTTGACTTTGTCAGAAAAAGATTTATTAACGCTTAAAAACTGATTCTCTTGTATTCCTCTGCGTCTTCTCCTTGCAAAAGCCTCTTGGATTATTTTTGAATTTGATAAAATAAAGCGCTTTGGCCAGCCTTCAACGGATGCTTTGCGAACTAAAATTTCCAAAATTGCTTTCATTCGTTGTTTTTCAAGTTTTGTTTTTTATATTCGTCACTTAGTATTTATAGTCAGCCGTTTGTCTGTAATTCTTGATTGAGGCCATCTTAATTTTTTTGCAGACATAAACTACATTTTTCGGATCAATTGGCGTATTTCGCAACCAATTTGTTACATAGGCTAATGGAATCCTCAGGTCTAAAATTTTCTTTTGCTCATATTTTTTTAAGTCACTTTCTTTTAATTGCTTTATATTTTTAGGTTATTTGTAAAATTTTCCCACTTTTGGGCTAAACGTCCAAAATGGCTCATGTTCTGCATCTACAAATTCTACACTACATCTTTAGACCAGTGCAGTTACTTCAAAAACAGCCCAAAAACAGAAAAAATTAATAACAGCACCACATTATGTAGAAGTGGTAGATAATAAAACGACATTCTAAAATTTAAACACTTTTGGAGTGGGGGGGAAGGGGGTTTTTAATGGGGAAATGAGGTTTTGTCAATTTCCGGCGAAGTTTGATCTTCTGTCGCAAAATGTTTCATGACAAAGTTGTAGATATTAAAAATATCTAAAACTTTTGTAGATATTACTTTTCACATAACCGCAAAATTATTCCCAGAAAATAAAAAAATAGATTTTTGTTTTTTTTTTTTTCTTGCGCGCCAAACATTTTCCTTTTATGGTCTGAACAAATTGTAATTTTTGCAAAAACAAAATTTATTTTTTAAGGTTATATCGGCAAAAATCAAAAAATTACACCCATTTTGAACCGAAAAATCTCAAGTCAAAATTTAAGATATTTGAACAAATGACATCAGATTTTTACACGCTAAAACATTCACATGGTTTAAGAAAAAATTGACTTTACTGTAAAACCTTCTCCAGAAATTAAAAAAAAGTAAAAAAACGCGTTTTCGAAAAGTCATTGTGTTAATAACCGCATACAATTTCCTAATTTTCATTGCAATTTACATTCTAAATCATGAAAACCTGTAATATTTAATGTTACATAAATAATTTCCATCAAAAAATTGACTCAGCATTTCAAGACCGTCAGTAAATATAATAGCAATAGATCCATTATTGTTATTCCAACTGATATCATTAAATATCAGCAGCAAAGAAGACATGGAAACGTATTTGCAGTACGAACTTGCCTCGTTTCCTCTATCACTTTTTACGGAGAATGTCAAGTCGCAAATCTATGACAAATTTACCACTGTTGATGCACCAGCACACTCTAACTGTATCGTGCATGTCGTAGATGGTGGATTTTTTACTGCATAAGGTGGTTTGGCAGAAAAATGACACAGTGGAAAACATCATCCACAAGTATGTGCAGTACACACGCTACAATTACGCATCAAACAGTTGGATAGTTTTTGATGGGTACTCAGACACAGCAAACACTGTCACTGGCACACTAGCAGCAACATTCAGTAATTTCACGAAAAAATCTGAGCGTAATCGAAGAAAACCATCGGAAAAAATCCCAGAATTTCATTACCAACTGCACACAAAAATTCCATTTGCCCAACCGAAATGTTTATCCAACGAAAAAAATAAGGATAAACTAATAAAGACTTTGTCGGAAATCTTACTGGCTGAAGGATTCGTTCATATGTAAACAAGCGCAAGAAGATGCTGATGCTGACATAATAAATACAGCTTTAGAAATTGGCAAAAACAATGACAAGACTATTATAATTGTCGGACAAGACATTGACTTTCTGGTACACTCATGAAATTTAAAACTTGGACACCACATTTTCTGTAAGCAAAAGTTTGCACATTGTGAAGCGGGCTTAAGGGTATCATTTACAATTCTAACAGCAGGTAGTCTCAGCAGGGGTTATCTTATAGAAGGACTGTAGAATGAATCATTACACTAAGCACGTTTTAGAAAATAGGTAATTTACGTTGCTTACTTAATTTTTTCTTTAAAGAATATATTTGAAGGTATCGCTAATTAAACACCATAGCTCGATTAATTATCGAATCAAAATTTTGTTTAGGAAATGTTTACAAAATAAAATTAGAAATAATTTTGATTTAAAAAACGTCTACAAGCAATAACTTTTAAATTAAATCAAAAAACTAAACATGGTTATTTGGGTTGACTGATTATTACTTATTTTTAAATAAATCTAACCTACTAATTATTGTAAGTTATTAAAAAAAATCATTAAACTCTCAATTCATAATATTTAGTCCTTACAAAATGTATATTTTATGACGTTTCATTTTTTCTGTAGTTAATATAAAAAGTGAAAATAAAAACTAAGGCAATTCTTATTGTCAACGTATATATTTAGTTTTTTGACAAGAATTTATTACATAATTATAATTAAGATACCAAGTTATAGTTTAAAATTAAATGAAAACGTTTTTTTTTTAAATAAAGGTATTACTATATAAATAAATATAAGAAATCAATAATGGGTGTGACCTCCATTATTATTGATACATTCTTGGAGGCGTCTGCTCATTGACGCTATCAAGGTATCAATATAATTAATATTAATCGTTTCCCATGCGGTATCAATGGCTGCAATTAGTGCATTACGGTTTACTGGTATAAAATTTGGCCCTTGTTGTCTTCGGATAACAGCAAGTATTCGAGCCCAAACATTTTCGATAATGTTAAAATCTGGGCTTTTTGCTGGCCAGGGTAACAGCTCCAAGTTATTTGCTTGTATCCAGTTGCGCACAACCTGCGAAGTATAGGGTCATCATATCCCGATAGTTAATTATCGAATGTTCCAAGAAAATATGTGTAAATAGTAAATGGAATCTACTAACGTAACGTTAAGTCGTTAATTATAGTTACATAACTCTCCTTTCATAAGATATAGTTCATATTAATATGCTTATTGTAAAGCTTCGTACACACCTGAACAACAAACCGAGGAACAAACAGAACAACGAACCGAACGGCAATCGGAACATTAATTTGGACGGTGCTACGTACGAATTTTAGAACAGATTCGCAAGTCCTGATTGTTCCACGAACGGTTTGCGGCGTTCCCGCAACTTGTCGGTTTTTCTCCGACATCAAAGAAAATGCGCGCGAATGCGTTTGCAGGTTTGGACGAATCTAAACAAAACGGCGAACAAACTTATGCGGAGAATTAAATTATTTATTTTTTGTCCTCCCTTTTGTGGGTTTGTTGTGTTTTAGGTAATATTATGGAGTTGACAGAAGAAAAATGTTTTAAATTAATCAGTGTTTAAGAATGCAAGAAAAAAATGATGTCCCTATTAGCATCATTTGGGCAGGAAATTTCCAAAATAAAAAAAAGCGAAGTAAATTATAATTTTTACTCTTCTTTGTGCGTAAAAATTTGGTTGGCACTATCTTCTTGTTTTCCGCAATTTTCTCTTCTCAATAATAAATATATATGAACTGAAAACTACTGAAAATAATTATGGGAACAGCACAAACGTTCCGTTTGTTGTTCGGATTGTGGAAATCATAAAAGATCGTTTGTCGTTCTGTTTGACTTTCGGTTCGTTGTTATGTTTGTTGCTCGGTTTGTTGTTCAGGTGTGTACGAAGCTTTACAACTTAAGCAACAATTTTTGGCGAATAAAGATTAGTTTGTGATGTAATATTAGAAACACAAATTTATATCATATCAAATTTATGACAACTTAAAACCAAGAACGTGTATGTTATTGCTAAGAAATTATTAAGGAAAAAGCGCAATTGCAGTGTAAATATTTATAATTAGATATTTTCGAAAGTTTATAAGTCCTCTATTGTAATCTTAATACTTAAAAGAAAATCCTGTCCATTAGCATTATAAGGAAATGGCTTTTACTTTATGAATAAGTTTCAATAACAATAGAATATCCTTGCTTGTTTAATTTACTTCCTTTGAGTCATATTGCTCTAAGGGTTGTTACATTGGTCATTAGAAGTATGTAATAAATAAACAATTACCTACTGTTTGAGAAGGGGTAATGTGAACCAATAAATAAAGTAAAAATGTAAATTCCATTTTAGTTTAAAATTTCAAGTGTTGTGAAAATGCCACCTCATCTCGGTGCTGATTTGAAAGCGCGGATTGTTTCGGAATTAGCAGCGGGCCGTAGCGTGCGTGAAATTTCACGTATGTTAGATATGCCAAAAAGCACCGTAGGGCATTACCGAGTAAAATGGAATCTTGAACACACTTTGGAAAGAGCCATCGGAAGTGGTAGACCTAAAGTATCTACACGTGCTCAAGATCTCGAGTTGTTTCATTACGTAACAGAACAACCATTTGCTACATACTCCAGGGCTATAGCAGATACACATTTTCCCAGATGCCGTATAACTGCACAAAAAATATTAAAGGAGATGGGAATAAAGAAGTATAATGCTGCTGCGAAAGAAGTTCTCAGTGACGAAAATATGAGACGTCGGCTGGAATTTGCAAGGCGATATGTGAACGAACCTTTGGAATTTTGGAATTTAGTTCAATAGCCGCGACGATGGACTACTAAAAGTTTTTAGAATCGAAGGAACTCGTTACGAAAATAATCACATATGTCCTAAAAAACGAAGTGGTTATTTTTCTGTGAATGTGTGGGGTTGGGTTAGCGCGCGGAGTCCAGGAGTTTGTTGGGCTATCGATGGACGTCTTGATTCTGCTGCGTATTTAGGTATTTTGGAAACTATTATGAAACCTTCAGTCGAAGTGTTTTATCCAGACGAAAATTATATTTTCCAACAAGTAAGTATTCTTATTTCACTATACTTTCTCCAAAAAATAGTTCGGGATCTGTTGAATTAACATTTTCATAATGTATATTTGTTGTTAAAGGACAACGCCCCTATTCATACTTCGCGGGTTGTGCGCAATTGGATACGAGAAAATAACTTGGAGCTGTTACCCTGGCCAGCAAAAGCCCAGATTTTAACATTATCGAAAATGTTTGGGCTCGAATACTTGCTGTTATCCGAAGACAACAAGGGCCAAATTTTATACCAGTAAACCGTAATGCACTAATTGCAGCCATTGATACCGCATGGGAAACGATTAATATTAATTATATTGATACCTTGATAGCGTCAATGAGCAGACGCCTCCAAGAATGTATCAATAATAATGGAGGTCACACCCATTATTGATTTCTTATATTTATTTATATAGTAATACCTTTATTTAAAAAAAAAGTTTTCATTTAATTTTAAACTATAACTTGGTATCTTAATTATAATTGTGTAATAAATTCTTGTCAAAAACTAAATATATACGTTGACAATAAGAATTGCCTTAGTTTTTATTTTCACTTTTATATTAACTACAGAAAAAAATGAAACGTCATAAAATATACATTTTGTAAGGACTAAATATTATGAATAGAGAGTTTAATGATTTTTTTAATAACTTACAATAATTAGTAGGTTAGATTTATTTAAAAATAAGTAATAATCAGTCAACCCAAATAACCATGTTTAGTTTTTTGATTTAATTTAAAAGTTATTGCTTGTAGACGTTTTTTAAATCAAAATTATTTCTAATTTTATTTTGTAAACATTTCCTAAACAAAATTTTGATTCGATAATTAATCGAGCTATGGTGTTTAATTAGCGATATCTTCAAATATATTTTTAAAGAAAAAATTAAGTAAGCAACGTAAATTACCTATTTTCTAAAACGTGCTTAGTGTAATGATTCATTCTACAGTCCTTCTATAAGATAACCCCTACTGAGACTACCTGCTGTTAGAATTGTAAATGATACCCTTAAGCCCGCTTCACAATATGTGCAAACTTTTGTTTACAGAAATTGTGGTGTCCAAGTTTTAAATTTCATGAGTATACTTTTGAATCAGTTGAATACCAACAATTACAACATTTATTTTTACAAACCAGAATCCGGTAATGTAAAAGATTTATTCTACATCTCAGACAGTTTCAAGCAAGACTGTTCCAAAACAATAGTAACATTGCTTTTCTGGTTGCGATACAACATCTGGGTTCGCAAGGAAAGGAAAAAAGCCATCGTTAAAAGCATTACTGTCCGATAACAATTTATCACGATTGGCCAGCATTTCCTACAAAAAGATGCAAATCAAGAAGTCATAGCTGAGTATGGTTTCCAAATAATAAAATCAATTTACAAGTGTAGAAAAGAAAATGTCACTTTAAATAAATTGAGATTCAGCTACCAATCTGCAACAGTAAAATCAGCTTTTAAGTTGGAGAAACTTCCTCCAACAGAAGGTGCAGCGAAACAACATTGTTGTAGAGCATACTATCAACTACAAACTTGACTCGGTAACAATGAACTGTCAGCAACGAATTGGGGATGGAAACGAGGCGAGCATGGAATAATTCCTGCATTTACTGACAAAGAACTAATTCCTGAAATGCTACTTAAAATTATTTGTTGCAGCTGCAAAGTCGTAAACATGGTTTAAAGATACGGGTACCAACATAGAATCCGACGACGAACTCCTACCAATAAAGAAACGGAAAGTGTAATGCTTATTATTTTTTAATGCACTTTATTAATAGAAAAATAAATAGTTATTTTTTTATATTGAAAAATATTGCAGTAATCATTCTTTTTGTACGAATTCATTTAAACCTTATAGCAGGTTTAGCAAGACATCATCATTTTACAATTTTGAAAGATTGTATTTATTTATATAATATTCAAAAATATATGTTTTTATGATTTGGAATGTAAATAGTAATTCAAATTAGGAAATTGTATGCGGATATTAAAAAAATGACCTTTCCAAAACGCGTTTTTCACTTTCTTGATTTCTGGAGCAGGTTTTACAGTGAAGTCAATTTTTCTTAAACCATGTGAAAGTAAACGTTTCAACTAGTAAAAATTCGACGTCATTTGTTAAAAAATCTTAAATTTTGACGTAAGATTTTTCGGTTCAAAATGGGATAATTTTTTGATTATTTGCCGATATAACCTCGAAAAATGAACTTTTTTCTTTCGCAAAGATTACAGCTCTTTATACCATAAAGAGAAACGTTTTCACCAAATTTGGTGAAAAAAATTTTTGTCGCGCGAGAAAAAAAAATAAAATCGAAAAATTCAGTTTTTTTTATTTTCCAGGAGTAATTTTTAAGTTATGTAAAAAATGATTTCTACAATAGTTTTAAATATGTTTAATATCTACAACTTTGTCTTGAAACATTTTTTGATAGGACGATCAAACTTCGCCGAAATTGACAAAAAACCTCATTTCTCAATAAACCCCCATTTTTTCCACTACTAGCTGTGAAGTGGACAATTATTGCGTCTCTAGCCAACTAGAAGTTGAATTTCTCTATTAGTGGTTAATAATTTTTCTATTGTTGACCTAAGTTAATAATGAACAATTTCAAATTTTTTGAGAATCTAAGAATAGTTGTTTAACAAAAACAGAGTGAAACATAATTTTGTATATCCAGGTGATTATCTTTAACTTATTTGATGCTTAAAATTACCTAACACGATAAAATGATTTGAATAAAAAAATGCCATTAGTTTAAAATTCGCGCCCCTATCCCATAACCGCAAATACATAACCTGAATTTATTTATTTATTAAATATGATGGTAGAATCAGTTTTTTCAGGTTTCCCAAAGGAGATTTAACCAGGCGAGTTTAAGTTACATCAAGAATTTTAAGTAAATTACAAATATTTGGTTGTAGGTGTTTTGAATGGCTAACAGAATCTGGAAAGTCCGATCTGTTGCATAAAAATGTCGACTCTAAAAACTGAACGAGTATGTGGCAAACACTTGCCATTCCTAAATGAATTACAAGTGTCAATTTCTGAAACCCAATATTCAAATGATGCAAAGTATATTGACGAAGCAATAAATGCCCGTTAACATCTCTAGCTATACCAAAACTACTCAAGGTTGCAGCTCAAATACTCTTAGGTAAAGCAAATTACGGAGGAACATTCTTAAATTGCAACGTAAAAGAAAGCACTTCAATTGAAGTTAACATCTCCCAACGATTACTTCCCGAAAGCAGAGCACAAATTGTGACAGCCGAAGTGGACTTAAAAATAAACCACTAAGAAGCAGGAGATAAATAGAGGAATACAAACAATTTTCACTAAAATTATATTTTACGAGCCCCAAAATGTTAATTTTAAAGTTAATTTTTTGCCAGCTCAAACTGCTACGTGATCATGGTTAAGTTATATATAAAAAGTTAAACAACCCTTGTGCTACATCTTTAAATACGATATGCAAAAGTGACAAATTGAAGTCGATAGTATTAAACTGCATAGAAAAGCTACAACTACAATGCGGTTCCAATGTTAGGGCAGTAGTAAAATTTTCGAAACCTAATTAAAAGAATAGATGTATCACCGGAAAAACCATACCTTCTCGTAAACGATAAGAAAATCTATTATTTCTTCGATGTCTCCTATTTATTGAAGTCGGTGCAAAATAACTTGATTAAATACGATATAATCTTTAATAACAAAAAAGCATCTTGGAAAGACATTAAAAACTTCTACATGTCAGACAAATCTAAACCGCTGCGATTGGCTCCTAAATCAACTAATTTACATATTACTCCGAATAATTTTCAGAAAATGAAGGTGGAATATACCACACAAGTGTTTAGTGAATCAGTTGCAGTTGGTTTATCAACGTATGGAGCTTTTAATGCTTTTTGATGTATTTGCATTCCTGTGCTACTTGATTTTTACAAAAAAAATGTTTATTTTTTATTTTTGGCTTAAATTTGGCTAGTAGTGGAAAAAATAGTATATACACCATGGTTGTGAAGTCCATTATTGCGTACGCACTGGTGCTAAGGCAATAATGACAAACTTCACAACCTTGGTGTATAATATACTATTTTTCTGTTTTGGGCTGTTTTAGAACTAATTGCACTAGTCTAATTTGTACTGAAAGCTCACGATATAGTGAGCGCCCCCAGATCCTGGATCTGATCTTGGAAAAGTCCAACTTGTTCTAGTTGGATTTCAGATGTAGTGTTGAAGTTGTAGAGGCTGTTATTAATTTTTTTTCTTTCTTTTTGCTAACTGCACTGGTCAACTTTTGCACGTTTTGCACAAGACTACACTGAATGTTTGTACCAGAACCACCTCCGCAGACGTAAACACTTCACGGTATTAGTACGTATTACAGCTAATACAAAATGGTATGATGCTTTTAGGGATGATATATAACATGGATTAGGTTTCTACAATCATCTTTAGGTCTAGTCCTATTTAAATGTAATGGTAAATAGGTGAACTCATAGAATCATTTGCATGGCGCTACATTTAATCATATAAATAATACAATCTCAAATTTGTTGGGATCGATGGTGATTTATGTCATATTTTTATCTATGTAAGCGGTATTGGTTAGTTAAATAGATAGATTCTAACTTTTCGTAAAAATAAGTTAAGTGGGATACGAAAATTAATGACTGAAGAAAAGTAATAGTTCAAAAAAGGCTATAGAGTTATATTAAATAAATTTAATTCTTAAAGCAATTATCTAAATCAACATTATACATAAACATCACAATTTGAATATATTCTTAAGTAAATTGTATGTATACTATTACGAATGGATTTAATTTTAGTCATTCCATAATGTTCAACAGAAAACAGGAATTTATATTACAGTATCAAGTATTAAGTTGTACAAGAAACCACTTACATAGAATTGAAGGGAAAACATAAATAAGATGCATTTAGGAAATTGAAATCTACTCATCGCAGACCAACTAGAATTTATTATGCATCTTATATCCCGGCATTGTTTTATTATCTCTTGCATTTGTTTACAAAATATACTTCGTTGTTGTAAAACATACATTAAACGCAAATAAAAATCACTCACCATGCATATCTCCTTTTGTAAACGATCTTCAACGTCCAAGATGCTCTTCTTATATTCTTCTTCTTTTGTTCTAACATGGACGAGTAAAATTTTTAACGTGTTCTCTCTTTTTGTGAATCGTCTATACATTGATCGATTCGTAGTTGCAGTTTTTGAGTTACATCGTTTAAACTTTTAGTTAGTGATGTTACGGCGTTTTTACATGTTTCTTTTTCGTTTTGTCGCTGAAGTTCGGATTGTTTCAATTCTTTTTGTAAATCACAAATCTGACCGGTCAGATCCTCAACTTCAGCCGATCTTCCTTTTATTTCGTTTTCCAACATTTTATTTGTTTAAGTGATGATCAAAATTTAATTTATCTGCAATATAAAATTATTACTAACAATTTAGAAACGTACTACTACTTACTGAAGACGTTAATTACTGTTTTTCAATCATTTTATAAATTTTTTTATGTGTGAATAATACTGAAATTTTAGAAAGTATACTGAAATTGACACTTAATTTTGACAAACAAAATATTTTGACGTTTTGTTATTATTTATTTATATCTTTTATTTGACAAAAAAATTAATTGTCTATGATCACAATAATCTGAGTTTATGACCCATTGTGTTTTTAAAATATGCAACTGTTTGAAATATAATAATAAACATTTTTTTAAAGTTTGCAAAAGAATATTCTTTTTATTACATGGCAATGTCAATTCATAATATCATTACATTTAATTTCTCAAATCAACAAAGGGATTTTGGGATATAAAATCAAAAGTAAATTACATGAAATGTATTGCATATAAAGAAGAAGAAGAAAATACTCCTAAAACACTGGTTGCATTTTCTCTTTGAATAGCTAAACTAACCCGTTAAATAAAAATGTTTTGACCGAATGTCTCCAGTTATTTCAAAAAAGCGGCTACTCTACCCCTTGACAAATTTGTCGCACTAAGGTCCCAATGTCTCTACCGCAAAGGAGACTATTATTATCCTTGGTCAATCAAACTTTTGTATTTGTTAATTTTCTTTCTTACCGCACTCTGCTCCGACAGTCAGTGAAGTAGACTGGATATGGAATAGGGTCAACGCGTCTAAACACGATAAATCTCAAATGAAGTTTCTTCCAGTGGACCAAGGGTAAGAGTGATCCCATTCACTCGTTCACCGTCCTCTTTGCATAAACCCCTTGGTTCAAGCCTTGCGTGAATACCAACTGATGCTAAAGCTTTAATAAGTTAGAATTTAGCTCCGTGGGTCTCGATATTATTCCGGAGCTCATTATACACAAGATGCCATGAAGTCCCTTCCTTCCCATCGGCTTGCCACAAATGTAGGCATGTAGGCACTATATTGCAATCGAATGATAGCTTCATAGTTGTTTGAAAGCATTTGTCGGTTAATAGAATTCCAGTTTTAATAGAAGGAAGACAATTTAAGCAAGTTCCAGAGACGGGTTGACATGAGGCTAAAGCAACGCGACTTGTCTTTATCAGACTACAGGAGGTTACGCATGAAACGATTTAGGTGTAAGATATCCCATTTCTTTTTAATCGATTCATTGAAAGAATTTCGCAGGAGCAAACAAATACCAAGAAGTTTGCTATTGTGCAACCTCCTGCGAACTTACAGCAGGCGATTTAAGATTTTTATTTTTGTTAACACTTAGTTGGCTTATAATTATTAAAGAATTAACTTATGTAACTGCTTTTACATACCTGTCGACAAATTTACTTAATGCAAACTATTTGCGTACGTCATCGTTAACACGAGTCGACACTAGGTGTCGCAAAACTTATAGTTTGAAAAATTTTATAAACCACGTTGTTACGGGTAAAATTTCTCAAATCGAGGACGTAGGTCGTAAACCGCTTTAGAACGTGTGTCGCAAATAATACGGTGCGACGAAAGTTTGTAATTGGCGCGCACGCTAGTAATTTGTGATTGGTGGAAATGTTAATTCGCTCAACTTTCCGAGACGGACGGCGGACATTTTCTCTTTTTTCGTTGGTACACGTGGGTGTTTTAGCGTCTTCTCTGAAGTAAAATTCGCACCAAAAAAAAAACTATTTAATGTCGGTGTCACAATTTCCAATATAAATTAGCGTTTACATTAATGTGGCTACATTCACCGTGAGTATTTGAGTTTCTTTTTTATTAGTTTTTAATCTGATTGCTACTAATGCTTAAGCACGTTGTGTTCGGCATTTTATACTCGTTACTGGGATAAATCTCAAGGGTGCTGGGTGGCCACTTAAGAACCTTCCCTATTAATAGACAGCAACACCACGGTTTCGCAGTAATTAAACTGCAGGCCAACGGGAAGTACCACGTCGTCAGAGGTTGGCTATGTCGTATATCTCCAGCGAGGAGTCACCGGTGTGCTATTTCTCCATACGCTACCTCTTAGAGGAATCCTTTGGGTTTATTTACCTTCCTGAACTGTCGATACCGGCGCTAACAGAATACTTTCATTCCCGCAACTACTCTCGACATATTACAGCTAAGTTTTAGTATTTCAATCAATTACTCGCAAATAATTAAGGCGCATGAAACTCGGGTACAGATGAAATAAACGGTTCGATAATTAACATTTAAGTATCTTTATTCGGTGTATCCTCGTCAACCATAAATTTGTTTTAAATCAGCTCAATAAGGGCTGGGGTGCTTAATTTTAAAGCGGTTGTCGCGGACACAAAAGGCTTTTTGGGTTTGCAGGAGGTACTTACCATTTCTTTTATTGTTTAGAGTTAGTGTAACCAACCGTGTGTAAATGATATGTGTACGCAGAGCCTTAATAGCAGCTACTTTTTTGGTTTAATTTGAACGAGAACTCTTAACTTAAGCGTTTCACTGAAGCTTACCTGCAACACGACATCTTAATTATAAACCTGATTTATTGCAAGCGGGGCTGCTGCTAACTCACTAGATGCGACGGTCTCTCTATTTCTGTGACATCATTCTACAATTTTTGTTTATTTTTAAGAGTTGTTTGTGATACTGCATTGTATGTCTCTTTCTCTCTGGTTTGTGTTCGATCTAGCATATTAGGTTTAAGTAAAACCTGTTGATCTCCTGTTGGTCAGTTTTATTTTTCTTTACTCAGCAGGTTGCGCCTAGTTAGACCAGCAGTCAGAATTCTTATAGCTATTTAAGTACCCACGCAACTCTTCGACTAAGCCGGACGCTGCTGTTCTAACTACTATCAATATTTTGTTTATCCTCTACTAATTTAATGTGCTTACTTTTTCTTTCTAGGTTGTACCGCTAGAGCCGTCGCTCCTCTTGATATTTTGTAAACTACAACCGTTACAACGTAAAGTTAAAAAAACTTGACTAAAGCTCCTTCAGGTAGTAAAAATTTAGAAAAACAGAAGAAACCTGCCAGTTGACAAAATTTTATTTGATAAACACTTTTCATTTAAAAGATTGAAAAAAAAATGTCACATTTTCTCCTCCTCAAAGAGACTCAGTTAGCTCGATTACGCATAACAAAAGAAGATAAAAAGTCAAAATTTTCGTTTTCAGTTTTTGTAGAAAATTATGAACAAAACTCTATTAAAGTTTTCAGTCCCAACCCTCAAGGCATAGAAAAAGCAATACTGAGTTTTATTACTAATAACTTCTTCCGGGTTTTGGCGTGTGTCAAAAGTTGCGTTCGACGTTTTCCTGTCTACGCTAACAGTTTCTTCTGGACAACTAAACTACTTCTATGTCCGTCGATTTTCCTATAAATGTATCGTATGCATCCGATCGTGTCGTTTTTTTCCCATTAACCGTCACAGTTTTGAGTAACAGGCGTTTCCAAGTATTATTAAGGTATTATCTTTTTTTTCTATTAACCATCTTGTATTCCACCAATCTTTTCAGTTACTTTTGTGTAGATTAGTAATAGAGATATCCGCCGTGAAAGCCTACGCAGTGTTAATATTAAGTTTTGCCAACAATGAGCATAACAGAAAAACGAATTTGAAGTTCAACAATATTTTGTATTTTTGTCCTGATTATCTGTTTTCCATTATTCTGTTTTGGTATTTCTTTAACCTTCTATTTTTTCGTCATTGTTGTGACTGGTACTTGGACCGGTCCATTATATGTCGTCATGCAATAACTCTGCTCTTATATTTTATGTTCTTATTTACTTTCTATAATGTTTACACACTTAATTAATATTATTTATCCACAATCACCATATTATAGAGCTATTATTATGCCGTTATGAAACGTATTATAACACCTATAAAACACTAGTGTTTTATATTCCATAAAACATTTGCAGATAATTTAGTAATATTTATTAACATTAATATTAACATTCACGTTAACATCAAAAAAGTAAAATTGTTTGCAATATCAGGATTTACATTTACACAAATCACGTTTGAGGAAGACTGCATCGCGGAGATCTCTTGCATTATGTTAGATTTTCCTTAAATTTTTCTAGCAATAAATTAACAATATCCTCTTAAGAGTGAGAATATCACTACCAGCATTAGCCAACAGAGTCGCCGAAGAACGGCGCATACTATGGCCCGTGTAGGATTTATCGTCTAGAAGTTTTAAGAAAGAAGCAATCTATGAGGGGATTCTGGAAATAGTGTTAATTCCACAGGTTGCCGGTGCATTTTGAATTTATATATCGCAAAAAAAATCTTCCCTGCGAAATAGTACTTTTAGGACGTAGGCGTATGTATTTCTTGCATATCTCCATAACATTAACAGAGAATCCTTCGTCTAATACTGTGAAACTTCTTGACATATTGGTCTTTGTTTCTGGGATGGACAGGTAGATAAAAGATCCTTTATCTTTCACATGTTCAATATTTAAGTTTACCAGTTCATTGCATCGTAAACCTCCACAAACACATATTATGACAGCAACCTAGAAATATTTAAAATAATTAAAATACCAATAAAAAAGAAAAGAAAATTGGTTGTACTTTCATCATTAAGTACTTTTTATCAGATGCTGCTCTCAAGCACTTTTCCTTCTTTGCCTTGTAGTTTTTGATTGGCTCTTGAGATAAGCAATTAATTTGCCGTATTTTGATATGTCAATATTTCTATGCACATTCAAAGTTGCTCTTAACATTGAATATTTCGTCCACATCGACGAGGAGGCAAACTTGCTTCTTACATTTAAAAATAAGCCAACAGGACGTCTTCTTTTATGATGTTTGCACCTCTTTTCTCGCTCCATTCATTTAAGCATCTTTCGATTTAACAGTTGCAGGGTTACTTCTTTAGCTTCTGCTTTAATTTCTACCGACAGAGAATCACTTTCTAACATTTTTCAAAACGACGAACACAAACGATTTCTAATTTTTCACAAATATTGTTTTAATAAACAAGCATCCTAGCAACTAATAATGGAAAAGCCGCCTAAAGTTTCACTAAAGGACAATAGGCAATAACTTGGGAAAGCTGGCTAGCCCATTGGGCCAAAAGGTCCACATGTTTGACCATTTAACTTGTGAAGAAAGAATCGATCTTTCCGATTCTAGTAAAATTTTTGTGGACCTTTATGGCCCAATATGCTTAATTAGCGGATAAAAACCGTTAAAACGCACACGTATCTATGCATTTTTTATCAAAGCGCATGAAAATGCATGTGCATTTTATACACTTCGAAATTGGTTTGCGGGAAGCGCCAACATTTGAATTTTGAAATTCAAATATGACTTCTATTCCATTTTATAAAAAATGAAATGTTGTCGGCTGATGATGAGTGTTGGTGGAAGCGATTCTCATGATTATTTTTATTATTAATGTTTAATTAATAGAAAAGTGATTTGTGTGTAAAGAATTAAAGAATTTTAGGCGGAAAGAGTCATTTATCTGCACGGAGTTTCTTCAAGAGCAGGTAAGTCACAATTTTTAGTTTATACAATATCATGGTTAGGTTTAGGTTATCACTTGAAATACGCGAAGAATTAGTTTTTGAATACATCACAAGCTTCATTCACTCTTTGCAAAACTAGGTTCATTGCGTCAAATAGCATGATTTATAGATTGCTTCTGTTCCTCAAACGTAGCTGGTCTCGGTGCCTTCGGAGCTTTTGGTTCTGAAACTCTTAGTGCTTCACGGAAATACGCATCAACCGCATAGTTCGCCTTCCTCTCTTGCTTGGAGGTTCGATCCAGTGACCAATAAAGGTTTTCTTCTTTTCTCGTAATCCTCTCCCTCGAACTTGTACACAGACTCTGTGGACGTGCCTAATGTAAAGTTTCTCAAAGAAGATTCCCCAAGACCGGCCAACTTTTGGTTTAGCTCTTCCGTTTGGTTCTCAGTCTTTTTCAGGATTTCATTCATGTCTTCACCCGTAATATCACTATCTTTTGTAGCAAACACTTGATTTGCTCCGAACCGAATCATGTTCAACATATCATCCTTATTCAACTGGTTAGCTTTGTTGTCCACCAATCGACCTTGTTGAATGACGAGTTTGTCCAGTCTCAACTTAATTTCCGCTCTTTCCACAATCTTTTCCTCCACGGTGCTTTCCGTAATAAATCTGAACACTCTAACTTGCTTCATTTGACATATACGATAAGCTCTGTCTATAGCTTGGAGATCTATTTGGGGATTCCAGTCAGAATCCAGTTTGCCGTTGCCAAATTAATTCCGAGACCACCTGCTCACAATCTTCCGAAGAGTTAAAGAGTTCCAGTAAAAGGAAATTAAAAAAAACCACAACGCGTGCAAATTGTTCTGAAGAAGTGTTCCTGTAATCAACAGTCTATTTAACAATTTAAATTCTTGAACATACTCGGACGACTTCGACTTCTCGTTTTGGTTCTGTGCGCCTAATCAATAATGACGTATTTCCAGTGGAACTTTTTAAATACTGATTTCTCCTTGATTACTTTCTCATACGATGTAACTCCAGACGATGCCGTCCAGAATCACTCTCATTATCAACCTTACTATATATTGGCTTTTTCTTGTTTAGTTTCGAACGGTTCAAAAACAGTTTTCGAGATACCTAACTGTAAAAGTATTCAGACTCGTCATTGCAGACTACAACTTACTTAAATCGCTTTATTTCTTTTCACCCAAAATGTACAGACGAAGAGTTCGTAGAAATTACAAAATTGCTTGTATGTTGTGAGCATATCTTGATTTCCGAATCTTCTTCTATTAATAATGCATCTTTTCCTTGAATAAGCTTCTTTTCTAACTTGGGCAAATACGAATGTTGAGATTTTGCTACGGTTAATTGAAGAAAAGTAAGTTTTGCCGGCAGCCGAAGAGTAGGGCGTGGGTGAGAAAAAGGATCCACCGCTTCTTCAGAACTGTCTTGATTTAATCCGAGGGCGCCATAGTCCTAATGCGTGGATACAGACCTGCTTCCGAACTAAAGAAACAGACGCAACAATCAACCGTAACAAATTAAAGGAGCAATAAATACAATAAAGAGAGAAGAGAGACACAAGTAACCTACAAAACGTTATATTTAATAACACACCATAAAGAAGAAGGAACAGAGCACAATTTAAATATATCCACTTACAACGTAAGTTAATTCTACAAGCGTATTCGTTCGTACCCATATATATAGTCGTGCACAAAAGAAGGAAAAAAAATATAAGATTAATAGCAAGTTAATAATTTATGCGGTACGCCACTGGCGTTATTTAATCTAGACAAGATGGCGACGTAACCACACCCGCACAATACGAAGGTGTATTTAGTGTTCGCAGTTGCAATATTTAGCGTTAAAAAGTATCGGAGAGTTAGGTGTTTCCCAAAAAGAGCGCTCTTCCGTGGTTTTACCCTTATACTCTAAAAATCCCCAAGCAATGGTGGGTAAATGAAGCAAGTTCGCGCCTTTACGGTACACATTCGTTTACAGATTGGGCAAGTATATGCGCCACAACAAGTTAATTAATTATATTGTAGTGAATTAACAAAAAAATATAAATACGTGAACAAATACGTTTCGAGTTCCAAAGATTTAACTGCACTTAAGGTGCCAAGACAAGTTGTACTTATTTAGGTGTTACGCTTGAGACGTTTTCGGTAGCAGTGTGACGTCCCGGAGATGGTTTGTTTTCAGCGCAGAAGTATAATTAGAAAAATCTGACCTTATGTGGTAGATAGAGGTTTACGATGTTGACACACACAGAGAAGATACAGATATGTGGTGTCGGTTCTAGCTGCGGCCACCCTAATTTCGGTAGGATGTCCCGTACTTCAGCAATCTTAACAGCAAACCCCAAGTATGCGACACGCAGCGACAAGACAATAAAAGGTAGAAAGAGATCCCACGATGAATTTAATCAGCCAGGTAATTGGTTTTGTTTAGGCCAAAAGAACCTTTAAAGCCGAGTAATTTTAATCCCGGAGTAACTCTAATCCCGGAGTAACTCGCCTTATCTGAGTGCAATCGAGCGACCATTAGAAGAAATTAGTACACGCATCCGTCCTAAGATAAACTTCAGAAAATCGAGTAATCAATCCTTTCCCCAGCACTAGAAAATTTGACGGAATTACGATGAAGCACTCAGATGAAGGCAAATTTGAATTTCACGTAACACGACGCGATAGTAGTTGTTACAAGGCGGAAATTGAAGATCAGCCGAAAATGTATTGGCCAATTAGGACAACGCGGAAGTTGAATTCTGGGAATTAAATCCTCAAAATTTTCGTTAAGGAGCGAACACGGAGAAATGTCGCGTTTACACCTCGACTCCGTGTATTGTGTGTTGCCTAACTCACAGTGACCGTTACAATTTCATATAAGTATTCAATATACACAGACTTTAAGTAAATACGTTTAGGCACCCCGGAAATATTCTAATGTATCAATATCTTCATATATTTTCCTTTACCAACTTTCTTACTTTTTAGGATGGTTCAACTAACATGTTGCGCGTGTTTGAAGGGAATTCGCAGCGGAAGAAAAAGAATTGCTGGAAGTCTGGCATCTTGTCGAAGGGAGGGTAAACGCTTTAGGAGATCAGTATCATGAGGAGGATGCCTTACATAACGCATGTTGCAAACGGATACGGAGAGAAGAGCATCGAATGAAAGACGATGATGTATGTAAAGAGAATGGTGGATGTCAAGGGGTTGGTGTATGTGAAGAAAATGGTGGATGTCAACAGGATGGTAGATGTGAAGAGAATAATAGATGTCAACATGATGGTGGACAAGTACCTGTAGGTGCTAGAGATTCTCGTGCTCAACGATCTCGTGTTGTTGATGTCACTCGTGTTAAAGGAAAGAGTAATCTGCTGATCAATCAGAAACAGATAGTGCAAGCTTCGAACCAGGTGTCTTCCTCGTCTTCCTCAGTTCAGTCTCCGCGTCCCAGGAAAAAGTCCTTCAAGTGCTTTAGTTTCCGAAGAGGCTTGAGTTGGACTTACTGGGGGTATCTAAAATGAACTTCGAACGGTATGTACATATTAATATAACATTTCATTTGAAATGTATTGGGACAAGTGAGATTAAATAAAACTAACGTAAACTAAACCTGTTACGTAAAAAATGTATTGGGGAAAATGAGATTTAATGAAACTGGTGTAAACTAAGCCTGTTATGTAAAAAAAAATGTTTTGGGAAAAGTGAGATTCAAAGAAACTGGTGTAAAGTAAACCTGTTATGTAAAAAATGTGTTAAGAAAAGTGAGGATAAATGAAACTTGATAATATAAGACAACAATAGATTTAGGCAAGTGAGCAGAAACGTAGACTGAAGTAGCTCCGGAAGTACCAAGCCAACAATTTGAACTCTCAAATGAGAACGAGGTATTTTAATTAACCAACTAAAAAATTATTAAATTTTTACGTAATTAATTAAATGGTTTTGTCAGGTACGCTTAAAAAATTCAGAGAGATCCGCTCGTGACTGCGTTGAGACTCATTACTCCGCCAGGAGATGTGCTAATTGGTACCTGTTTTATACTTGGCTTGACAACGGCTTGACATCGTTTAAAAGGAATTATAATTAAAATGATTTTTTTCTGCAGTGAACCGAGGGTTCAGAGATGTTAAGCAATTTTTGGAAAGTAGGGGTTTGTAGTAAAGACGCCAGTGCTTTTGAACAAAAAACAAAACCAGTTCACTGTTGAAGAGGCCAATGAATCTCGAGTAGTTACCCTAACTCGATGGAGGGTGGAAGCTTTGAATGGAAGACTGAAGGGGCTTTTCATATTCTTTGATATGAAGATCCCTCATCATTATTACAATCGCAATTGTAATGACAAACTTTGTCTCTTACTGGATATAGATGTGCCCTCATCAATAAGTACCGTCCTCCAAATTATACCGAATCGACAAATTCTCAGAAGATAATCGAGGAAGTTTCTAGGAAGTCTCACAAATACACTGAAAAATGAAGTTTTGCCAATTCTCCGAAAGACAAGCTTGTGGAAAAAATCTTGCGACCGTAATTACGAAGGATTCCCATTGATGACGCTGAATGAACTGGAGGAGATCACTTTAACTCTTGTAAGTGACGATCTCGAATCGGAGTCAGAGGATGAAGCTGTGTCTGAGAACGGAGCTATTTCTGAGAATGGTAGGGCAGACTCTGCAGATGATATTGTTGATGGAGATGATGGCGTTTCTGATGGGGAAGCTGGGATTGCAGCAGATGATAAAGAAAGCGAAGACGAGAGCGATGCTGAAGCGAAAGTGGAGTGTGAAGAGGAGGAGGAGGAGGAATCAGAGTCAGAAAGTGAGATAGAAGACTGGAGTATGTCCCTGCAAGAATAGCAGTTTTAGTTTTCAAAATTGTTTTAGTGGATAATAGTAATATATTGAACCGCGGTCGTCCCTGAATGTTGTTTCTATTCTTATGAGGTATACTTAA
Source organism: Abscondita cerata (assembly GCA_030710515.1). NCBI lineage: Eukaryota > Metazoa > Arthropoda > Insecta > Coleoptera > Lampyridae > Abscondita > Abscondita cerata. The sequence continues at coordinate 357,197 of JALBCR010004405.1, forward strand.
TAAAGCACAACTAGCTTTAACATAGATAAGATATGAACTGTAATTAAATGAACTTAATTAACTCTTATGAAGAGAGAAAAAGTTTTACATATAAAGCTCATGTAAAGCACAGTATAGAAATTCGCACGTTAGGAGTGAGTATAGAATAAACGAATACCATTACAAGAGGACTTTGGAATTGGCAGAAAAGAACAAAGGAAAGGTGCAAAGCATAATGAAAAGACGAGAGACTATTTTCCTACCAGGAAATAAGAAGAAAGTACGCTTTGTTCCATGTATTAAGCCATCAGACAGTAGCTGATGTTATTGGTCCTATTATAAGTAGTATGGGTATCATTAAAATGTAGTCATAATAAATATAAAATTCTTACTAAAAACCTAATTATTTGCATCTGTGCATTCATTTTAGAGTATTTTAGTTTATATGGATTGTTTAATTCATGTCATCAATATTTTTAATTTGCATATATTTTTTAAGAAATACGCACTGTATATGGTGTGATTTTTAATTCCATTGATTTTTGTCGGATTTTTCACCTCTGGTCAAAATCCAAGATCCCTAGCGACAGATAATAGCCTGATTTAGGTGTCTTAATGATCAATGATTTAGGTCTAATTACCGTTGTAAAACTAGCCTTAAAACTATTAGTAACCGTCTATTGTCCTTTTATAATATTTGCTACTACATTAAAATTTTAGAACTGTCAGATTACTTATTTTCAATTAAATTGGTTTGATTGTGGATCAAATCTTAGTATTGCATTCGTGTTTTAGTGGCATATTATCCCTTAAGAAAATTAAACGCTCGAACTTTGTTCTCGCGATTAAAACTTCTTGCGTAGATAATCTGTCTACTAAAACACATATACAATAAATAGCTATACATATAATACTAAGGTAAGTAAGGGTTGGCATGATTAGGTTTTAGTGATTTTCCTAAACCTTGAAGCAAATGCTTTGCTAAGACAAGCCAATCCACTATTGCTTACAGTTTTGTCACCACACTATACAGGTTTTATACTGATCTTCTGGGGCACCATACATAACACTTACATCACAATGCAATGCTTAAAATGTACCATACGAATAAATAAAATAAATAAAAAAAACACACAATGCTTGGGATCGAATGTGGTTGAGTAGTTACAATTAACCGGGTTTTGCCTTCACTAGGATTTGGAAAGTTGAGAACAGTATCCTGTTTTCTTCTCCAGGAAACTCAATTGGCTCGATTACGCAGGACAGTAGGGGATGAACATTTCAAGTTCTACTAAATCAACCCCGCTTTCAAAACTGGGTCTTCTGCCATCATGGAGAAGATTTTTTAGAAAATCAAGAAAAGTACTCTAATAAGTTTTTCAACCTCAATTCTTAAGAACAAAATAAAAGTAAGTTTTTAAGTTTTCCGACAAGGATCATAATAAAAAACATTAAAATAATGCATAAGACAAAGAGAAAACGCTTTAAATAAGAAGAAAGATATGCTCTAATTTAAAAGTTTATGTTTTGTTGAGTATTATCATTTCTATCTTATCATTATTGTCATTAGGCAACGTTCTCAGTAAAGAAAGTTTTCTTCATAATTAAATTATTCCTTTTTTAATTTAAGGATCTTCTTAAGATGATGGTAAAAACGAAACTGCTGTTAATGGAAGTAGTGCCGACGTTCTACCCCCTTAACCAAATGGAAGCATTTTAAGATTGTATGCTCCATCTGATTTGAAAACCCCCACTTGGTTAGGAGTGAAACGTCGGCACTACTTTTTAAAAAGGTAGGTTTATTTTTTGCCTCCACCTTAGGAAAATCGTTAAATTAAAACAGAATAAAACAGAAACGACTATTGGAAGAATCAAAACCATTTTTCATATTTTTTGTTTTTCCTTTTGTATTACTATTGTTTCTAAATAGCAATTTTGCATATTTTCTTTTTAATTGAGTCTCATCTTGGTTGACATATTTTTTACTCTGTTCAAAAGTGTAAGTACCTAGCAAGGGCAGCTTCATAAAATAACATCATCCGTATACCTACTATACATTTACAACAATGTTAATTGCGATTATGATAGAATTTAATGCTTTACAAGACTGAGATATTACCACGGGACAAAAGCAATGGAAGTTGTTCTGTAACAAATAATGGGAGATAAAGATACATTGCTGAAATTAATTAGAATAGTGATGGGATACATAAGTCCTTAATAGGCTTTATCCAACATCAAATTTTGGAAACACTTGAGGTGCAAAATGTTTATAATTAAGATATAGTTCAGCACTTTCTGGTGCTTCTACTCTTAGGTGATGACGGTAGAAAGAACTACTAAATTTAGAGGTTCTGCGAATTTCTATTAAGTAAGTCTTGAAAAATTGGTGACTGGTGCGCATCTAAACCTTTTTCATCCTACCATACTGATATTTACAGTTTATCAGTACCCTAATTTAATTTGAATTGAAAAAAAGTGCAAGTCTTACAAATCATCATCAAATATGAATGATATGATAAAAAGTATTGAACGACACACGGCCGATATGCAAATGGCAGACTCAATTGAAAATAAAATCTCGGCTTTTTAAAATTCGATTTTACAACTTCAATCTCGTCTGCTAATTTTAACATATCGGCTTAATGACGTTAATACATATAACAGAACTGTGGGAAAATAAGCTGACCATTTTTCCGACTAACTTTACTGGTAGAACGTGTTCGTGTTATCTTGATTGCATTAATTTACCCAAAAACTCTTTTTTTATTATCTACAGTTTGATATTTCCATGTTACTTTGGTTATTATTGTTGATATTTTCTAAGGATGCTTTATTCGCGGATTTCCCAACGCGCACTTTCTGGAATCCTAAGTAATGTGAAAATTGTTGCCTAGAGAGAAGCCCAATGTTTTCCAATATTTTAATAACTTGTGTTTAAGTGCGGTCGTAGCTCTGCAGTTAAGTGCGTTAGCTGTTAAGCAGGCACCTCGGGTTCAATTCCCGGTGCAAACATCGAATTTGTCGGCCGTACTCTCTCGCAAGGCAATGGCAAACCAGTGAGTATGCTTGCCTAGTAAACCTCTCAACTAAGCCGTTCGGAATCGGCGTTAAACTGTAGGTCCCATGTATATGTGTCTACTGTCACGCACAACACATATACATGCGAGGGGTGCGCAACATCCGGTAACGGATATGCGACTTCAAGAAGAAGAAAAGATTTTTAAATAGTTATTATGTTGTTTATGGGTGTATATTGGTGGAGAACACCAAGATCAATAGTAGGAATATCATCTGAATCACTACCTATAGTCTAAGAGCTGGAGCCCAGATTTTGCTCGCAATCTGGGGCAATGACAAATAATACTGTATTACATTTTGGTACTACCGAGCAATACATTTTGGCACAGTGTTAGTCGTGGCTTAGTGCAACTATATACAGTAAAAAATACTGAACATTTCGTGATCGAGGGCATGCTTGAAAATTATAGCCGGATGCAAGTTTACAATACCTTAAATTCAATTTCCAAAGACATCTGTCTAAAGCGAGGTCAAAGGAGTAGCTTCCAAGGTTAAATTTGGTGGTGAAGTTTGGAATTGTGAGCATGGACGCCATTTGCAGCAGTTATTTGTTTATATTCAAGGAATAATAATCCCAAAGGGCGTCTAACCGAGTCATGGCTTTGGACGTTAAAGTGGGGTAAATTGATCTGCAAATCTGAAAAATTACATTGTACTTTGAACTGTGAATAAATTATGAACATTTTATTTGTCTTCAAACAAGATTGTTTTATTGTGAAAATTATTATTTATTATATCAGATGCCAGCTAAAGGGATCTGTTGGATTTATAGACTAATTGCAAATTAACAAATTTAAAGAAGCTTTGGCTAATTTCTTTTTTATTCTTTTGGTCAAAAAATAAAGTTTCACCTATCATTAAACACAAAATGTGAAGAATTTTTGGTTAATAATAATGTTAATGTCAGGTAGGTATATCTACGACGAGCTTCTACCTCGTCATACAATGTTTTTCTTGTTTTAAGGCCCAAAGTCACGATTTGACTAGACGCCCTTGTGGATTGTGATTCTTTGGGTATAAACAAACAACTGGTGTCAATGGTATCCATGCCCTCGATGACAAGTTAAATTTTCAAGTATATACCTTAAGCTACTACCACGGTCACCTGTCCAGAAATGTGATGCTCTATGGTACCACAACGTAATACCGTATTATTTGTCCTTGGCCCCGATTACAAGCAAAACTCCGTCTCCAGCTCTTTATTTACTAGTCATATTCGTTTTGCCTTATTTGCATTTTTATTTTAGTATGATTTTTTTGGAGTTCTTTTTGCTTCAAATATTATAACAAACTCTAAAGAACATAAATGTATATTCTTAATTGTGAACCATTGCGTACTTTTAACCACTACCCAGATGAAACGAGGATAACAGGTACACCAAAAAGGAGATCGAAAAGTCAGTGATATCCAAAAGCACCGGAATCGGAAAGTCGACCACTACCGTTCACGCATATTTTTCATGCAAATCTGCATAGAAAACTATCTTGTAACGACTACGACATCTAAAGAAGTACGACATTAAAACTATCTTCTAATCAACCATACCGTTAGATTAATAAATGACGAAAGAAACCCTTTCTCAGCAGCCAAAATGTACCGTATACCTTGTTCTTGTTCTAAGGTATAGGTAGAAACCATTAAGAAATCGATGGAAACTTGGCATAAAGAACTTGTCAAACTTGCGCTTAGAAATAAGAATCACAGGATTCGCTTTGAAAGCTCAAGTTTGTAGTAACAATTCACAAATAAAAGGTTAGTTAGAATGGCCGTTAAATTCATTAACGCCTAGAAAACTTCAATAGGAAAAAGAAACCCTGATGCTCACTTAGATCTGGAATTATAGTTTTCTTCACCCGGACCTAGTACGTCTAAAAAACTAATGTAATACTTGTTTATCATAGAAAGAATGTTACATTTTATCGCTAACAGTTTAAAATAAGATAAAATACGAGCTTGCCAAATTATTAAAAATCATCGATGGTCGAAAAAAAGGGTGGGCAAAACACACAAACAAAAAAAGTTTTGTATTAAAACGTACTAGCGCCAAAAGATCTTTGTTTCAAAACTTTTAAAGTTAGAACGACGGCGTATGAAAACCGCCTACAAAATGTCCTATCACATGTTTAACTATATACTATCAGAAATACATCATCTCCTCCGGAATGTATAAACCCAGATAATTCTATATTTGCATATGAACTTCCGGAAGTTGCCGATAGGTGGCGATACGTGTTACATTAATATAATATTTTAGTTTCCTGTTATTATCACACCTAACCTAACACTCAATTTAAAATTAAAGATTAATTCAAACAAACTGAATAGTACATTCTAGTAAGATTTATGCAAATGAAATATTAAAAACTTTAAAAATCTATTTTTAAATTATTGCGTTGTTTCGTCGTGTGGTAAAATTATTTCGCAATATTCAATCAATGACGAAACCAAAAAGTCAACGCATAACGCCATCTATTGATGACTGAAGGAAACACTAACACGTATAGAGAATCTACAGAATCTATGGGACGTTCTACATTTCGGGGAGATGATGTATTTCTGATACTATGAATCCGAGGTGTAGCAATAAAAGAAACCGGACTCATGTTCTAATCCTTTATTTAAAAAAATGAGTCAATTGAAATGTTGTCCCCTTCAATGTAGTCCACTCCTCGATCCCTACACCGCTCCATGCAAATTTTCCATTGTTGGAAACAGTGCTGTAGGTCTTCTTGTGTTATGCTGTTCAACAATTGTGTTGCTTTTTTCACTGCATCCACGGACTTGAACCTAGTCCTTTGAGCGCAGATTTGATTTTCAGTAAGAGAAAAAGTCGGTGCGGTAAGTACGGTAGATGTCCCATCACAGGAATATGGTTTTTCGCCAAATATTTCTTCACGGATAGCGCGGCGTGTCGGTGCATTGTTCTGATATAGAATTCATGAGGCATTCGTCCACATGTCTGGTCTCTTTGTCGCATATGTTTGCAGAGAGTATTCAAAACAGATTTTGTAATAAATTTGAATGACAGTCGGATCTTCAGGCACTCAATCAATGTAGATATAAAAAAAACAATCATCATTGCCGTAAATTTGGGTTTTCTCATACGCGTTTTCTTCACTCTAGGCGATTGGAATCTCTTCCAATGCATGGATTGTCGCTTAGTCTTTGGATCATATCAAAAAATCCAAGTTTCATCACACGTAATTACATTTTAGTGGAAATCAAGATAATTTTCAATGTTTTTAAGAGCGTCAGCACAGCAATTCACTCGACGTTCCTTTTGCTCGGGTGTAAGAAGTATTGACACCATTTTACACACACTTTTTTTATGTCTAGATCGTCGTGCAAAATCTGTCTGACAGATTCTTTATTGATGTTAATATGTTCAGAAATTGCTCGAATGCTCAGGCGGCGGTCTCCTCCAGCAATTCTATCGACTTTCACCACATTCTCATCAGTTTTCGTAGTGGAAGGACGGGCCAATTTTGGATTGTCCTAGACGTCTTCCCTACCCTTTTAAACTTTTTGAACCACTCGAAACTTGCGTGAGAGTCAATAGATTGTAAGTTTCTGTAACGGATTTTCCCAGTTTTGTGAGGAATTTGATGTTAACACGTTGTTCTACATTAGCACGTAACATGATTCCGACGGAGCTCAGATACACGATCCACTTCTAACAACGGCTATGGCCAGACTAACCGTACCGCACGCATGAAACTTTTGTAAAGGTAGAGTGGAATCCACAAGTAAATGCCGTGCTGTCCTCTTCGTCATCGACGTGGCCGGAAATGAGGAAAAAAATCAATCCGGTTTCTTTATTGCCACACCTCGTATACATATAATTTTTGTTTATACAGTCTCTCACTTTAGTTTACAACACGAGTTTCAGGCAAGTGACATTTTATCATAGCCATCAGAGTTGCATTCAATGTAATGACATAATAGAAAAAACTAATAGTTAATATAATATGATATAATAGTTAATACCGGTTGCAACACGAGCCAAAGGTGACTAATGTTTTACCTATCCCATTACTGCTGGTTAATGTTGAGCAAAAGAAAGTTGCATCTTAAAGTATTTCTAATTTTACTTTCTTTCGTAAGCGTTTGTGAAATAAATTGTAAGGCACGTATTTACATAAATTTATCGGAAGGTTTAATTTCTACTGTACTAATTTTAATTACACATACAAGTTCAAACATATTCCTATTTACCGTTTATTTTGTCCTTTGTATAGTGATGCTGTTTTATGGTATAATTTTAAATTAACAGTCATTCTCATAAAATCATTTAACAATTAACTCTACATCCCAACTGTAGAGTGAACACCGTGATTTATTAAACACATTAATTATTTTCTTACATCAAGAGATCGGTATCTGCCACAACTTTGTACAAAGAATTGAATACGCAATTTCTCAAAACTGCCAGCTCCAGAAATACTAATTTTACCATTTCATCTTCTAGCGTTTCACTTCTTTATACACACTCACTGTACTTTCGTTCATCAACGTGTAAAAATATTTGACATAATTTTACTAATCAATTCAATATTAAAGTGTATCGTCGAAAAAGTAAGATTAAAATACACTTTAATGAGTCGAGAACCGTTGTGAAAATCAAATAAAAACGCGAAAGAAATTTTATATAAGGAAATATTTGCATGTTGACGTGCAAACTTTACATATCACTATATTTTTCAGAAGCGTTTAACTGTATTTGACAGGAAGTACTCGAGCCAAACTTCGAGTAAATTATAAAACACAATAATTTAAAGTTTTGTTTTTGTGTTTAATTTTTAGGTGAATTTATAGAGTTACCGATTGTTTGAAACTTATAAAATTTAGCAAATTATGATGAACAAGAGTCGAGAGTATACAGGGTGTATCTTTCAATTTCAATTTCTTTATGATTTTTCAGGAAACTATGGGTGAGCTGAGAAATATTTGCCGTAAAATTTTGACTAAATGTAATTAATAGTTTATTGCATTCAGTTGCCGAAAATGTATTAGATTTAGATTATCTGGGGTTGACATTGCACTGAATCACTCCTGATTATTGGCCTACTTTCAGTGTTTATAACACTTTCCACAAGCCAATGTTCTGATGAATCTTTAAGTTGACCTTGCAGTGATTTCTTCCAGGTTCACAATTTGGTTCCCAAAACTTCTCTAATGGAGAGCGTGGTGTCACACTTTGTGAGCAGACGAGCCCTTCTTTCATTCGTCAAATGACAGAATCTACACACAATCCAGTTAGGTGTGCTAAGTGAGCAATAGCCTGTGAAGTACCCTGATAGCATTCTTACTTCTCAACAAGCAACTATTAGTTCCTGTTTCGATGAAATTCCTAAGCAGAATTTTTTACTACCTTGGATTAATAGTTTATCCCACTACTTCTTTATACCCCTCTTTTTTCGTTCCAAAACGTTCATTGTATTGTGTGTTTGCCAATACTACAGAAGAGTTCTAGTCCAGTAAAAGGATAGCCACCCCTTTCTAGCAAAAACATCTTTCTACTTATTAACTTCTAACCCGGTGTGTCACGGAATCTATATGTGCTTAACCTTATTAAGTGTTTCAAGCTCATTTAGGTTGGTTTGCACATTTTCATCATCATTGTATTTATGACACTACTGTTCAAAGCGATGATTGCCGTTGGACCAACGGAAATAATAGTTATACTTTTTCTAACATAATTTCTATCTAGATTCATTACTTTAATTGCATTTACTCCATTTACTTGTGCTTGGATTGACCCATAGTATGTCGTCCCCGGCTCCGGTCTGTACAGCAGAGTACCTCATATTTTGAGATGGCATATGTATTCTCAGTGAAGTCCAAGTTTTTTAGTACCTAATGCCGTGCAAACGTTGCGTTGGTTTTAAATTGGAATTCCTTGTTAATATCATCTCTAAGTGATATCATGGGATATTCCCTACTGAATAGAGTTATATCTGAGTGATTTAACTTGCTTCTCATTCCCTCTTAATTTTTATTTGCAAGAGATACAGTTTAGCCTTTCTGTCAACCCCGAGATAGATTGGGGTCAGTACCTGTATGGGTTGTATACCTTGTGGTGGGACAGGTGCGCATTGCTTGTGATGCAAACGCATGCTAATCTTTATACTCTTTTGTGCTTGTAATCTTATCGGTTTTGTACCACCAGACAACTCCATAGGCGAAGAATGGTCAAACCATTACGCAGTCCCTATGTGATTGTTTATTTTAGTTGTTTATTTACTATAATTTTTAGATATTTAACTGAGAGCAGACTTCCACAACATTTACCGTAATGGTAATAAGTCTGCCAAGTTTCTTCTCGTAGACAAAGGCAACAACCGAGGATTTGTTGTTGTAAAATTTTTTACTCTACTGTTCTACACTATTTTTCTGTTCTCTTCAATCCGTTTTGGATAGGTGTTCCTTTAAAATGGTAATGATGTCTACTTTAATAACAATGTCATTTTTGTAGCCTTGGCAAGGTACTCTTCAGTAAAACAGAAAGCAGAGGAGATCGTCTACAAACAGGCTTTAGATTAGTCGTGACATTACTTCACTAAAAAAGCTTCTTCTAGTGGTACCCACTCAAAAGTTGAAGTTTCTTGTTTCTAGAAGTGTATCTATCAATTTTGGTTGCATTGACTCATACAAGGCGTAACCGAATGCCTTTTCAATATTTAGTAAAACAGAAATAGCAGTTTCTCTTTACTATATTTACCGACATGGGAGATGTATTGGAACACCTTGACTTCTCATAATCACAAAATAGGGAGAGCAATGTTGAACAACTACCGGACATTCAGGTGAAGAGTCCTGCTCTTCTCTGAGCGCAACTAAATTTTACAAAGCCATAGTTTGCAGTAATGGATAGATGAATATCTCTCTGTGCAAGTATGAGAAAAGTTTTACAGCAAAGCTGAACAGAAAACTGTCTTGTTTGGACAAAACATCTTCTATGATGCCATGATCCAATAGATAAAGATCACATTAAAAGAAAAACAACAGTTGCCCACTGGAGAGTTCTGAAACCATTTGATGTCATGTCTAACTATACTGAACCATAAGCCCCTAATTGCATATAAAGCTCCTTGTAATAATGGAATAATTCTTATCTATCTAACAAAATCAATTTCTAATGCTTTTTTTGATTAAAATTGCAACGTTTTATTTTCTTGGTAATTAACATATACGTCTTGAAAATTATTTATTTAAAACCGGAAATTTGAAGCCAAAAGGTTATCGAAGGAGGTCACATTTTTGGGTGTGATAGAGAGGAGATTTTTTGGGGGTAGAGAGTTTTGGTCGACGTGGTCGTAAAATTAACTTCTGTGTCAATTGTAAGCATTAGTATCATCAGAAAAAAGGATTTTGATTATTTGAGTCCTCCTACATTTGTTAGGAATAGTCTTGATCGAGATGCACTCAATGTCGGGCTCTTGTGTATTGTTTTGGTGGAGTGCACCGAGTCACTGCCCTTCGTGGGGATCAGTACTATTAGGACACTGTAGTTTATCTAAAAGTCTCACACGAAATAAGACAAACATCAGTATTTAGACTACAGACCGTTGTTCCTCTGCATAACACCTTAAGAGACCTTTAAGTACTGTCAGGGCAACAACGAAGATTGCATCAGTCACCGAGGCAATCAGCAGGCATTTTCTTCACCATCTGCCGCATCCTGAAAGATCGAAGTCACCGGAAGACATTGTTCACGGCTTTATCTTTAGTAGCAGTCTGGCACTGGGATATATTCTTTAGACATCAAAAACGTTTAAGACTGTATTTATACTAAAAGCTGAGAAGAAAAACACTAACCTTAATAAATACAGACTAAGTTAACAGAACAACAAAGTTAACCCTGGTTTCACTATAACGTGATCAACATGAATATAGGGAATTATTGTTGGATCAGGTACAAGTGGAACATTTACTTAAAATTATCTGGTATACATTTAGTTTACAGAAACATATTTTGCTAGAGAATATTCTGAATGTAAATTTTAATCGAATCAAGTGGAAAGCTTCACCAAAATATGTAGCCTTGACAACAAATAAATAAAGAATGTACAAACAATACTGTCAAAGCATCAGAAACATGCTTAGAAAAATAAGCTTGTTTTCTTGTAACTTACAACTGCTGCAATCAAATCTTCTTTTTACTTCAGATTTATTATTATTGTATAAAATAGGGTGTCTCTATGGTTTTTTACCTACCGTTGTACCCCCACCCGTTTTTATATGTCTATATCAATCTATATCAGTTACTTCTTCCTGGACCACTTTGATCATTCTTCTGATGTCACTCAGCACATGAACCGCCAACTTTATCTTTATCATCTTTATCATTTCATTGTACAGTTTATCTTGTTATGTCAAGCATAATATTCAATCACTCCATACACCTACATATGAATTTATGATGAGCTTTTTCGTGTAATACACACTATTTTTATAATAGTTTCGAAGTGCTTGAATTTTTGTACACCAATTTTTTGTACTTTTTAGAACCTTATTGCCATTTCTTCTTTACTATCTGTTGCCACATACTCAGTTTTATCCTATGTTTGCTCATTCACCTCTGCTCCAATGTTATTTCCTACTTCTCAAACATTTATAAATAACACGCTTTAAAAATGTGTTTACCTTTTCGCTTCAAAGTTAAACTGGAAAGTGTGAAATTTTTATCAAGTTGAAACTAGTTGTGATTTAGGCCTCTGATTCTTTTATACATAAATGTAACATTAACAACTTGTACATTTACCAATAGGTACCAAATATTATATTTTATTCGTTCATATGACTGTAGTTTCAACGTTATGTTTCAACTCCACAAATATGCGAGTAATCATCTATTCGATAGACGTGAACACTTTAAATTGAATGACATTCAATTGTAAATAATGACATTAACACTTTTCTTTCTTCTTTATTCACTTCCATACACGTTTCTTATATCTCTCCATACCTATCAGTTAACACCATATTTTATTTAAATTTTTAGAAACGAACTAATTGTCACCAGTAATGTTGCGATTAGTTCTCTTAATTCACTTTATAAGAGCCATTGGGTTGATTCCTAACTATGTGTCAAGATTGAATGTATATGTAAGCTATTTTTGCGTCAATTCATCCCGAATACGTTTTTTGTATTCATTTATATCTATGGAATACATAATATTCAATTTTGTCTAGTTGCGTAAGCGCAAAGGTCTTTGTTCTAAGGAGTTCCTGTTGTGAACCCCCAAAGACGCCATATTACTCATGGTGCCGTCATGCGCCTTTGGTGTATTTATCTTCATTAAAAACGTAATTGTGTTAAGAAACTTTAATCTTTCCTGTCCTTTATCTTTATCGTTTACTTTTACCTTGGGTTTTTATCTTACCGTTTTACCTTCTGCCAAATTAACTATATTCCGTATCGTCTATTGTGACAGAAATAAAACTGTTGCTGTTTTTCTTTATATCAGTCATGCAAGATTTTGAGGATATAACCGAAGATTTTCAGTAGGTAACTAATTATCGATTTATTTATGTACTGGTAAAGTCCAAGACAGGGAGGTCAACGCACGCAACGAACTATTCCGCTAATACAACATTTCTTTTCTTCTACTTTTAAATATTAATACTGTAAGTACCTTGTTTACCTAAATTGTTTTAAAGTTTTCTTTATTGCTGTTAGTAATTTAAAAAGACGAGCGAAAGAAACTGTAGAAACAACTGGACAGTTAATTAATAACAGCATTTTAAATGTACCTCCTGCTGCACAAGCTACATTACCTAATACTTCAGCTTTAAGGAAAATTGTCAGACGTAGGAGGCGACAAATTTACGCAGTTCCACCTAATCCAGCGACCATGAATGAATTAATTATTCCGAAGTAATATAAAATATATCACCCACAGGTTGGAGTTGAGAAACCTTTTTTGTTGGCGGATAACGAAGAGGAGGCTCGTATAATTATATTTGGCAGCAGAAGTTGGATCCAGTACTTACAAGCTTTTAACACCTGGTATGCAGATAGAACGTTTTCAATAACCCCAAAACCATTTTTTCAAGTTTATGTGGTGCTAGCGGAAAGATTTGGAGGAGTTCATCCAATAATTTACGCTTTGCTACCAAACAAACAACGTAGTTACAACCAAATTTAACTCCTCGCACAATTAACTGCGATTTTGAATATGCAGCTTTTGCATCTATGAAAGATAATTTTCCGGAAGCTAATATTAACGGATGTTTTTTTCCATTTGTCTAATAATATGAAAAAAAAATTAAATAAAGTGGGATTAACCAATTCCTTTAATAACAATGCTGGGTTTGCATTTAAATGTAAAATGGTAGTGTGTTTGTCCTTTGTACCATTTGTAGTTATCGATGATGCAATAGATGAATTAGGAAACAAACTGCCTGATGAACTACAACCACTTTTAAGTTGATTTGAAGATTATGTGGGTCGACACAATAGACATGGAAATAGACGTCGCCAACCGTCGTAAATTTGTGCATTTATTTAATAGATTTATATTTATTAGATTATGTGTATTTTTTTAATTACTCATATATTTTGCACAAGTTTAGTATGATATTGAACTGTTGTTTACATTTCAAATTTGATTTTGGGAAATTTTATTCTTATCGTTCTGTGATGTGTTGTTTACGTATGAATGTTGGGTTGCCTATGCATTTTAAAGTATTAAATTGATTTTGGCGCGACAATTTGTATTTGCAAAGGAAATATAACTTTTAATTTTGTTATCAAAATTATTAACAATTAATGGCCTTTTTGACAATTCCTTTTCTGGATCTAGCCGTGTGTGCCGACGGTTGATTCGTTTTATTCTGCATTTATTTGGAGTCTAATTGGTCATCCACATATTTTACTTAATTGTGTTGGAAAGTATCTTAAAAAAATTTAAGTATTTGCCGTTAATTAATTAAATGCACACCCTATACATTATAAAAGTGTTGTTTGTTTCGTAATTTAAATATATATATATATACTGTATTTGTCTATTATTTGATATTGTTATTAATAGTGGCCGGGTTACAATACAGAAATTCCCATGTGAACATTTACTAAAAATGTTCTATAATGTCTTAATAAAAATATGTTGCAAGTACAAGAGCTACGTAATAAAAAAACTCTTGTGTAATATAATTTATTTGTTCCTCACTTGTAAACAGGAGCTTATCAACTCAGTATAGTTACCTTGAAAATGCCTCTTAACTAGCTACTAACTTGTAAAATATAACTGGCTAGCCTGTAAAATTTTACACGCGTCCTCATATTTTACCTTATTATAGGTAATTTGAAATGACAGTCAAACTCTCTAACGTGATGTATTTGTTATTAACATTTGTAAACTGGGTTTTATTACTATCGTATACATCAAATATCATTGTGCAGTGGCAATTTCCAGTAATATTAAAGTTTCCAGGAGATTTTTTTTTATGTCACTTGTACTTGCGCATATATTTTCTGTAGAAGTGGATGGCGTGAATTCTTCAAGTGGAAACCTTCTTTTTGCCATTTAATCTTATTATTAATCAAATCATCTACGTAGCTTTCTGCAATTTGTGTTGATTTCCATCCCCTGCACGCTTCAGAGCCAAAGTATCACCACCTGCATCAACCACCATCGTTGCTCCAGTTCGTCGAAATGAATGCCTTGTATAAAGTGCCGGTTCTTCTAATTCCAAATATTCAGCAATTTTTTTAGGTATTGCGCCTACAGTATGTTAACCTGCATTTAGGGCGACACATTTTCCACTGCGGTACGTCAAAAACAACCGCAGATATCTACTTCTTGGAGGTCGTAGGGCCGCATATTTCTGTAAAGAGCACATCAACGTTTAAAGCTACACCCATCGTCCGTTATTGTAAACCTCCTTGTCGTTAAATTTTGGTCTCTCGTAAGACGACAAAAATATATTTCTCCAAATCCTCCACGTCATTTACAGTGAAGGATAGAAGCACCGACAACATCCAAATATACCAAAAATCGTAATGACTTTGGCAAGTAACCACTTGGAGCTTCAATGACCAAAAACCAACCACTTTATGAAATCTAGAAAATGACATATGTAACTAAAACCTGACTAATAAATATAAGAAACAAACCTGCAAACATCAATGTTTTCTCTAACTGCCAAACAACTCTTAACCATTGACCACTTCGACCATAAAGAATTCGGGCTGAATTTGGCAGACAATTTATTGATATACGCTAATATAACGTCTTCCGTAACACCAGTCACGTAGTTTTCCTTTTGCCACTTTTTGAACTCCGCGTACTCGTATTCATACCTTGATGAAGATTTTCGGGCAGTAATTTTGCAACTACACTTGCTAATTCATTAATGATAGCTTGCTTCAGTAAATTTCACCAGAAAAACGTTCCGGAAACGTGAAATTGAAATGAAATAATTAATCAACAAAATAAGTGCCGTGCGTTTCCAAAGCAATACGTCTAAAGCTCACATGATATTTTCTACGATTTTCGAAATTTTTAGAATTTTTAATGGTTTATTATTCATTTATAATAACAAATAAAATATTCAACAATACACGCAAGATAACGGGTTTTACTGGCTCCAGAAGGTGATAGACTTGTCTTAGACTCGTCAGTCATATCCTTCTGTCCGCCAGTAAAAACCGTTTTACTAGTAATGTTAAATACTAGTATAAGACAAAATCGAACGTATTCAGATTGTTATAAAAACGTAGGTAATAAACGTAGTACAGTAGGGATAGAAATAATGTTTAAATATGTAGCAGTTGCGTAACGTATTTGACGTGCAATTTCGTAATTAAAACGTTGTATAAATTAAAGATAATACGTAACTTGTACGTATACTACCATCAAATTTGCGACGTATCTAACAAGATTAGTTGGTACGTAGCGAAAATATTATAAAAATATAGCGACAAATGTTGATATTGTTGTGTATATGTAATGTTTGTAAACATAACAAGTACGTAACGTGTTTGCTGGGTACCTTCACTTGAATAGTTGTATGTTCCCTTTTAGTTATTTTGCGGATATTTTATAAAATCATTTTATTTTATTCTGAACTTGCTTAGGGTTTTTCCAAGAGTGCGCGATAGACGGGCACATACTGGGGCATTCACACAATGTTAATAGTATTAGACGAGATATGTTCAGTTTCATCGACTCCTATACTTTACAATAGAGAAATAAGTGAAATCAGTGCAATTACTTTAACATAGACAATAATAAAATTTAGTGCACCAGTTGATGAACATTCCATATTATCCCAAATAATTCCCTATCCTTATAATCAGAATTATCTGGTTAATTTGGTGAGTAAAATAAATAAATTATCATTTACGCTAATACGTAACATTTGGTCCTTCGGGCCGGATATTGCTTATCGTGTAGTGCACTGTTTTACGTATTTAAATAGCTTTTATTTATTGCATTTAGATTATATATTTTAGATTACAATGTCTGCTAAATTACAACAGCAATTGAAAATTTTAATAGCAAAAAGGAGCAGTATTTGTCTCGTATTCAAAAGATTGTTTGATTTTATTAAAGATATTTCCATTAAAGGTAAACTTAGTAATTTTCAAATTAGGTACGAATCTTTACAAACCACTAAGATTGATTTCATGGCAGTACTAGACAAAATCAATACTTTAGAATTTCAGATTGATCAAATTACGTTCAACGTACACTCATGAAATTTAAAACTTGGACACCACAATTTCTGTAAACAAAAGTTTGCACATTGTGAAGCGGGTTTAAGGGTATCATTTACAATTCTAACAGCAGGTAGTCTCAGCAGGGGTTATCTTATAGAAGGACTGTAGAATGAATCATTACACTAAGCACGTTTTAGAAAATAGGTAATTTACGTTGCTTACTTAATTTTTCTTTAAAGAATATATTTGAAGGTATCGCTAATTAAACACCATAGCTCGATTAATTATCGAATCAAAATTTTGTTTAGGAAATGTTTACAAAATAAAATTAGAAATAATTTTGATTTAAAAAACGTCTACAAGCAATAACTTTTAAATTAAATCAAAAACTAAACATGGTTATTTGGGTTGACTGATTATTACTTATTTTTAAATAAATCTAACCTACTAATTATTGTAAGTTATTAAAAAAAAAATCATTAAACTCTCTATTCATAATATTTAGTCCTTACAAAATGTATATTTTATGACGTTTCATTTTTTTGTAAGTTAATATAAAAGTGAAAATAAAAACTAAGGCAATTCTTATTGTCAACGTATATATTTAGTTTTTGACAAGAATTTATTACATAATTATAATTAAGATACCAAGTTATAGTTTAAAATTAAATGAAAACGTTTTTTTTTAAATAAAGGTATTACTATATAAATAAATATAAGAAATCAATAAAGGGTGTGACCTTCATTATTATTGATACATTCTTGGAGGCGTCTGCTCATTGACGCTATCAAGGTATCAATATAATTAATATTAATCGTTTCCCATGCGGTATCAATGGCTGCAATTAGTGCATTACGGTTTACTGGTATAAAATTTGGCCCTTGTTGTCTTCGGATAACAGCAAGTATTTGAGCCCAAACATTTTCGATAATGTTAAAATCTGGGCTTTTGCTGAACTATTTTTTTGGGGAAAGTATAGTGAAATAAGAATACTTACTTGTTGGAAAATATAATCTTTGTCTGGATAAAACACTTCGACTGAAGGTTTCATAATAGTTTCCAAAATATCTAAATACGCAGCAGAATCAAGACGTCCATCGATAGCCCAACAAACTCCTGGACCCCGCGCGTAACCCAACCCCACACATTCACAGAAAAATAACCACTTCGTTTTTAGGACATATGTGATTATTTTCGTAACGAGTTCCTTCCATTCTAAAAACTTTTAGTGGTCCATCGTTGCGGCTATTGAACGTTTTTCGTCGCTAAAAATCACTCGATTCCAAAATTCCAAAGGTTCGTTCACATTCGCCTTGCAAATTCCAGACGACGTCTCATATTTTCGTCACTGAGAACTTCTTTCGCAGCAGCATTATACTTCTTTATTCCCATCTCCTTTAATCTTTTTTGTGCAGTTATACGGCATCCGGGAAAATGTGTATCTGCTATAGCCCTGGGTATGTAGCAAATGGTTGTTCTGTTACGTAATGAAACAACTCGAGATCTTGAGCACGTGTAGATACTTTAGGTCTACCACTTCCGATGGCTCTTTCCAAAGTGTGTTCAAGATTCCATTTACTCGGTAATGCCCTACGGTGCTTTTGGTATATCTAACATACGTGAAATTTCACGCACGCTACGGCCCGCCGCTAATTCCGAAACAATCCGCGCTTTCAAATCAGCACCGAGATGAGGTGGCATTTTCACAACACTTGAAATTTTAAACTAAAATGGAATTTACATTTCTTACTTTATTTATTGGTTTACACTACCCCTTCTCAAACAGTAGGTAATTGTTTATTTATTACATACTTCTAATGACCAATGTAACAACCCTTAGAGCAATATGACTCAAAGGAAGTAAATTAAACAAGCAAGGATATTCTATTGTTATTGAAACTTATTCATAAAGTAAAAGCCATTTCCTTATAATGCTAATGGACAGGATTTTCTTTTAAGTATTAAGATTACAATAGAGGACTTATAAACTTTCGAAAATATCTAATTATAAATATTTACACTGCAATTGCGCTTTTTCCTTAATAATTTCTTAGCAATAACATACACGTTCTTGGTTTTAAGTTGTCATAAATTTGATATGATATAAATTTGTGTTTCTAATATTACATCACAAACTAATCTTTATTCGCCAAAAATTGTTGCTTAAGTTGTAAAGCTTCGTACACACCTGAACAACAAACCGAGCAACAAACATAACAACGAACCGAAAGTCAAACAGAACGACAAACGATCTTTTATGATTTCCACAATCCGAACAACAAACGGAACGTTTGTGCTGTTCCATAATTATTTTCAGTAGTTTTCAGTTCATATATATTTATTATTGAGAGAGAAAATTGCGGAAAACAAGAAGATAGTGCCAACCAAATTTTACGCACAAAGAAGAGTAAAAAATTATAATTTACTTCGTTTTTTTATTTTGGAAATTTCCTGCCCAAATGATGCTAATAGGGACATCATTTTTTTCTTGCATTCTTAAACACTGATTAATTTAAAACATTTTTCTTCTGTCAACTCCATAATATTACCTAAAACACAACAAACCCACAAAGGGAGGACAAAAATAAATAATTTAATTCTCCCGCATAAGTTTGTTCGCCGTTTTGTTTAGATTCGTCCAAACCTGCAAACGCATTCGCGCGCATTTTCTTTGATGTCGGAGAAAAAACCGACAAGTTGCGGGAACGCCGCAAACCGTTCGTGGAACAATCAGGACTTGCGAATCTGTTCTAAAATTCGTACGAGCACCGTCCAAATTAATGTTCCGATTGCCGTTCGGTTTGTTGTTCTGTTTGTACCTCGGTTTGTTGTTCAGGTGTGTACGAAGCTTTACAATAAGCATATTAATATGAACTATATCTTATGAAAGGAGAGTTATGTAACTATAATTAACGACTTAACGTTACGTTAGTAGATTCCATTTACTATTTACACATATTTTCTTGGAACATTCGATAATTAACTATCGGGATATGATGACCCTATACTTCGCAGGTTGTGCGCAACTGGATACAAGCAAATAACTTGGAGCTGTTACCCTGGCCAGCAAAAAGCCCAGATTTTAACATTATCGAAAATGTTTGGGCTCGAATACTTGCTGTTATCCGAAGACAACAAGGGCCAAATTTTATACCAGTAAACCGTAATGCACTAATTGCAGCCATTGATACCGCATGGGAAACGATTAATATTAATTATATTGATACCTTGATAGCGTCAATGAGCAGACGCCTCCAAGAATGTATCAATAATAATGGAGGTCACACCCATTATTGATTTCTTATATTTATTTATATAGTAATACCTTTATTTAAAAAAAAACGTTTTCATTTAATTTTAAACTATAACTTGGTATCTTAATTATAATTATGTAATAAATTCTTGTCAAAAACTAAATATATACGTTGACAATAAGAATTGCCTTAGTTTTTAATTTCACTTTTTATATTAACTACAGAAAAAATGAAACGTCATAAAATATACATTTTGTAAGGACTAAATATTATGAATAGAGAGTTTAATGATTTTTTAATAACTTACAATAATTAGTAGGTTAGATTTATTTAAAAATAAGTAATAATCAGTCAACCCAAATAACCATGTTTAGTTTTTGATTTAATTTAAAAGTTATTGCTTGTAGACGTTTTTAAATCAAAATTATTTCTAATTTTATTTTGTAAACATTTCCTAAACAAAATTTTGATTCGATAATTAATCGAGCTATGGTGTTTAATTAGCGATACCTTCAAATATATTCTTTAAAGAAAAAATTAAGTAAGCAACGTAAATTACCTATTTTCTAAAACGTGCTTAGTGTAATGATTCATTCTACAGTCCTTCTATAAGATAACCCCTGCTGAGACTACCTGCTGTTAGAATTGTAAATGATACCCTTAAGCCCGCTTCACAATGTGCAAACTTTTGTTTACAGAAATTGTGGTGTCCAAGTTTTAAATTTCATGAGTGTACTACGTAGATGACCTTGTCACAAGTACGGATTCGGAAGAGTTAGCCCTCAATTTGTATGGCCAAACAGTGAAACTCTTTTGAAAAGGAAGATTTGAATTAACAAAATGGGCCACAAATTATCATAGTTTACTAGAAAAAATTCCTTTTAAAAATCGAACACTAAAACTTCTCAACTTTGAATCTGATTTTCTTGGTGTATTAGGATTACAATGGCTTCCTAGTGTTGATGCTTTATTGTTTACATTTAAGGGTTTTAATAAAGTTTGTTTGAAACAAAATATTTTGTCTACTATAGCTCGCTGTTATGATCCTTTAGGATATCTAGCTCATGTAACGTTGCAAATTAAACTGCTAATAAAAAATATTTGGGTTTTAAAATTGGATTGGGACAAAACTCCTCTAGCGAGTATAGTTCGGCAATGGACTGAAATAAAATATTGTTTACCCTCTTTATCGATGTTTCAAATTCCGGGATATTTGGGAACCACCCAGAATCAAAACGTTAGTATAATAGGATTCTGTGATGCTTGCCAAACCTCATTTAGAGCAGTTGTGTATTTGCGAACAATTTGTCATTCAGAAGAAATACAAGTTTCTCTTCTTTGTGGGAAATCCAAGGTTTCTCTTATTAAACTTTTATTTTCTTCAAACTTTTGTTGGTAATAGAGTTGCGCAAATTCAAAATTTTGTTTGTTTAAATTCGTGGTTTCATGTAGATGGGAAAAATAACGTTAGTGATTGCTTATCAAAAGATTTGTCTCCTTTGAAGTTTTTAAATACATTGATAAGATAAATGGTCCTCAATGGTTAAAATTAGATTAATCCAAATGGCCTATAAAACGGGTGTCACCGTTAGCAAATTTACTAGAGATAAAACAAATTTCTTTAACAGTAGTAGAACATAATAAATCAAACGTATTTTATTAATTAGTTTCCAAGTGTTCTTTATGGCGTAAGTTATTACGTTGCACAGTTTATGTCTTACGATTTTTGAGAATTTTACCACCTGATCGCCACATCGTAGCATCTGATTTAGAAAAAGCGGAAAACGTATTGTTGAAAATAATTCAACGTATTCATTTTCTGATAAAATTGTGTTATTAGACACAACTGGTAATTGTTTTCAAGCGTTCGTAAACTTAGGCCTTTTATCGTAGATCAATTACTAAAGTAGGTGGTCGCCTAGTTAATTCCAATTTAGATTTCGATAGTCGTCATCCCATACTTCGTCCGAAAAGCAAACACTTTGTAAATTTGTTAATACAACATTATCATCGAAATAATTTACATATTGGACCTAGTTTAGTCTTGTCTTTACTAAGACAACGATATTAGATATTATCTGGTCGAAGTGTTGTTCGAAGAGTTATATCCAAATGTAATTATTGCTTTAGATTTCGTTCTTAAACTAACTATCCGTTAATAGGCAAACCTTCTCATAGAATAGAAAAAGCAAAGCCATTTTGAGAACAGGCGTTGATTACGCCGGACCATTTTTATTGTTTTAAGTCGCCGTCGAGGTACTTGTTCTCAAAAGGTTTACATACGAGGATGTATTAATATCTAGTTAGCCTAGACCAGTTCCTTGCATAAACAAAATATTGCGTTACCATAGCAACGAACAATAACTTATTAGAAGTGTCAGTGTAAAGTTTGACGTCAAAAAGTAAACCAGAGTCACGCAATAAATTAAATGAAAAAGATGTCCACCGAAATTGTGAAAATCGAAATATTGGAGTATCGAGCCATCATCAAGTACCTGTATTTAAAAGGGTAAAGAGGTAAGCAGATTTACAAAGATATGCTTAATACCCTTGGTGATCAATGTCCTTCGTATGCGACCGTCAAAAATTGGAATGCAAGCTTCAAAAAAGGTAAATTTTCCATTGAAGATGATGACCGATCGGGAAGGCCAGTTTCTGTGTCAGTCCCCAAAAATATCGATGCAGTTCATGACATGATTTTATCAGACCGTCGAATTGGGCTAAAACGGATATCTGAAGCACTGATTATTTTATACAAACGCGTTCATTATATGGTTCACGTCAACTTGGACATGAGAAAAATTGCTGCAAAATGGATCCCCAAATGTTTGAATGTTGACCAAAAGCGTGCAAGGGTAGAAGCATCGCGTTCGATCTGTGCTCGATTTGAAAACGATGTAGACTTCTTAAACCGAATTATTACCATGGATGAGACTTGGGTACATTTCTACGATCCAGAAACAAAGCAACAATCAATGGAATGGCGACACTCTGGTTCTCCAAGACCTAAGAAGTTTCGTGTCCAAAATCTGCTGGAAAAGTTGTTGCTTCAGTTTTTGGGATTGCAATGGAGTAATCATGATTGATTTTTTGGATAAGGGTAGAACAATAACTGGAGATTACTATTTGACATTACTGACCACTCTACGGGAAAATATCAAAGAGAAAAGACGCGGAAAGCTATCCAAAGGTGTTTTGTTTTTGCAGGACAACGCCCCTGCACACAAATCTCATGTTGCCATGCAAAAAATTCGTGATTTAGGGTTTGAATTACTAGAACACCCCTCTTATTCACTCGATTTGGCTCCGTCCAACTATCACCTCTTTCCTCAACTGAAACAAAGTTTAAAAGGTCGTACATTTTCTTCCAACAAGGAGGTAATAGAAGCTGTGGAGGTCTGGTTTGCAGAGCAAGAAGAAACATTTTTTTTAAAGGTCTGCAGACGTTGCAGGTTCGCTGTAATAAATGTATCCAATTAAGAGAAGAATATGTGGAGTAATAAAATATTTTGACATTGAAATTTTGATTGGTTCTATAGTAGGCTAAGAATTTTTCAATATAT
The DNA here is from genome assembly GCA_030710515.1 of Abscondita cerata. NCBI lineage: Eukaryota > Metazoa > Arthropoda > Insecta > Coleoptera > Lampyridae > Abscondita > Abscondita cerata. The sequence continues at coordinate 380,745 of JALBCR010004405.1, forward strand.
CCTCGTATGTTTGTTCGTGTGCCTTGCTGTCAAAGCTGTTCATTTAGAGTTAGTGTCCAATTTATCTACTCCTAGTTTTATTCAAGCGTTTAAACGTATTATTTCGCGTAGGAGATTGTGTGCTACTTTATATTCTGATCAAGGTACTAATTTTATTGGTGCTAGAACTGTTTTAAGAAAGGTATATCAATTAATTTCATCAAAAGATTTTCAGTTCAAATTTAGTAACGAATTAGCTAAACGGGGTATCGAATGGAAATTTAACGTAGCCGGTGCACCGCATATGGGAGGTCTGTGGGAGTTCAACATAAAATGTGTTAAAACGCATTTAACTAAAGTAGTGGGGTCGCAGTTATTAACTTATAAAGAGATGAATACTCTTCTTACCCAAATTGAAGCATTGCTGAACTCACGACTGTTGTGCGTTTTATCTTCTGATCCAGCAGAGCCTCTTGCGTTAACACCTGCTCATTTTTTAACTCTTACTCTATTAGATAAATTGCCTGCATCTGATTTTACCAGTGTTCCTATTAATAGATTAGTTACATATCAGTTAACAGACCATATGGTGCAACGTTTTTGGAAGCGATGGCACATTGAGTATTTGCATACCCTACAAACTCGAGAACGTTGGAATACAACATTTTTTTTTAGGGAGGGGGAAAAATCTGTTTCAGACACTGGTCGCCAGGTTGACCGGTAGTGTCGGGTTGGCAGGTGTTGGTGCCGACCGACTGAAAAACCACCCTCAGTCCTTCTGATGTGAACTTACCCGGAACCGTCAGTTTGACATTACTTTAGGTAAGTGGACTGTAGTACTGCCAAAAGGCTTTTGTGCAGTACTTAGATTTCACCTGGCTTTTCCTTCTTTCTTTTTCCTTCTTTCTTCTATTTTTCATCTTCTATTTCTTGTTTCATTATGTTTTCTATCATCTTCATTATGGCTTCACAGTTTTCTTCAGTTTTGAGAATTAACTCTGCTACGTTGTGTACGTTTATTGTTTATTTGCACACTATTCCTGCTGTTTCTTTGTGTTTTTAAATTTTTGACATTTAAAAATAGTATGTATGGAGTCGTCATCTTCTTTACAGTAGTTACATTCTTCATTTTCTCTTCTTCCTATTCTTTTGAGATATGAGTTGAAGATCCGTCATTGCCTGCGTTGTGTAGTAATTTATTTTTCCCCACTTTCTTTCTGTCCAGTTTTTTTATGTTTTTTATGTATATTTTTGTTTTTCCATTATATAGATTCCATTTTTTTTGCCATTTATCCATTAACTTGTCTCCCTCTTTTTTTTCTGTTTTTTGTTTTTATGTATGAATTCCAGCTATCGCTTGTATCGCCTCTGTTGGTGCTGTTCTATAAGCTGAGGTAATTCTCAGACATATTTTTCTATTTATGCTGTTTAGGGTATTTATATTTTAGGACTTCTACCCATATTGGAGCTGCATATAAAACGATGGATGTTACGGTAGCTGCGAGCATTCTTCTCTTGCTTTCCGAAAGTCCGCCTATTTTTGGGGTGAGTTTTATCTTTTTTAGTTCTTCTAATATTTTTTCCAATATGTGTTCTGTTTATTCTATTAGGTTTTGAGTGTTTTTATGTTTAGTAATTATTGCTAGATTGTCTGCGAAGGCGATTAGCTCTACATCTTCCTCGCGTTCTATCTTTAATATTTTGTCGTATAACGCATTCTATAGTAGTGGTCCTAATACGGAGCCCTGTGGTACCCCTAAAGTTATTTTTGTTCTGTGTTGTTTTCTGTGATTATGCTTCTTTCACTTAGGTAGCTTTTTATTATGTTAATATTTTATTTCTTCTAGTCTTTTAATTATCTCTGCCCATGATACCGAATTGAAGGCGTTTTTAATGTCGATGGTTGTTAAGAGTATTTGCTTTCTATTTTTGGTGCTTTTTTGTGTTCCTTTTTGTAGGTTTCTTTTATTTTTGTAATGCGTCTATGGATGAATATCCTTCCTTGTATCCGAATTGGTTTTCATTTGGTATGTTCTTATTTTTTAATTCTTGTTCTATTTTGTTTTTATAGTTTTTTTATAATAGTTTTCCCATGAAAATTTATGGGTCTGTAACTTGTTTCTACATTATTTTATTTTTGGTTTTTCCAACAGTATTAGTTTTGCTCTTTTCCAGATTGTTGGAAATTCTCCTTTTCTAGTAGAATATTGAATACTCCTTTTACGGTTTGTATGTTCTGTTCTGCTATTATTCTTACCATTTCAGGGGTATTTGTTGTGGTCCGGTTTTTTTTTGGTTTTATTGTTTTGATCGCTTCAATTATTTCTTCTTCTGTGATTTTGTTTGGTTTGTTTATGTTTTTGAGTATTCCCACTTTATTGTGGGGTGTTTTGGGAATAGTTTATTTATTTGTTTTATTGTTTCTTCTGTATCCATTTTTGTTTTTTTTGTATGTGTAGTTTCTTTGTTATTTATTTGGTAGGCTTTTCTCCATATGTCCCCTTCTAGGTCATTACATAATTGTTCCCATTTATTTTTCTTGCTTTTTTCTTTTAATCTTGTAATTTTTCTTTTAATGACTATAGCTTGTTTTCTTATTCACGCTATTTCTTTAGTCCACCAATATATGGGTTTGTGTTTATTGTTTATCTGATTTTTTTTAAGCAGTTTGTTGCATTTTATGGTGATTTGTTTCATTAGTTCCTCTGGTGTATTTTCCCTTAAGTTTAGTTTTAAATTTTCAGGTGTTTCTTTCAGGGTTTGTATTATGTTTCGATTTATTATCCATCCTTTATCTTTTATTTTTAGTTCATAGGTAATTGTGTGATGGTTGCTTAGATTTTCTTCTTCCGTTCTAACGTACCAGTTTTGTATACTTCCAGCTATATCACTCGAGGCTATGGTGATGTCGATGACTGTGCTTCCTTGCGCGCCCGCAAACATTGGAGCATTTCCTACGTTTATTGGTACGAGCTCGTTAGCGTTCATCCATTCTTCGAGGATTTGTCCCCTCCTGTCTGTTGTACTTGCTCCAAAGATTTTGATTTTGCGTTTAAATCCCCTCCTATGACTAGGCTGTTGTTGTTTTGTGTTTGTGTATATATATCTGTATTTGTTGTAAATAGTTTTCGTACTCTTGTAGAGTTGAATTTGGCGAGTTGTAAGTGGAAATAAATATAATTTTATAATATAGCACTCCCACAACATTTATATCACTGATTTCTTTGGTTTGGTTTCTTTTAAGGCTTATACAGCTATCACATCTTGTATCACAATTATATTTTGGTGCGATTTTTTTATTTGGTTCTTGGCCCAATGCCACGTCTATGTCTAGTTCTTCTATCATTTTGTGCATCATGTCGTACGCAGATCTGCTTCTATTTAAATTCACTTGTAGAACTTTTATTATTTTGTTATCGTCTATGTTGTCGTTGAATTTTGTTTTTTAGTTTCTTGTTCTTCTAATCTTCTTTTTTGTTCTCGTGCATATTTCCTTTTTTCTTCTATTAACTTTTTTATAGTCCTCACATCTACCGCTTCCCGTTTTGTGCCCTTTCTGACCACAGGTTCTTCGTTTTCGCATTATTTGTAGTAATGTCCTTCTTCTCCGCATTTCTTGCAGTTCTTTTGTCGGTTGGGTCCTTTGCATTTTGTTTCTTTCTGGCCGTATCCCCAACATTTTTTGCATCTTTTAATTTCTAGTTGAAATTCCGCTCTGCACTATGCCAGGCTTATTCTCAATCTTCCTGCTGTTGTCAGATTTTCTGTCGTGCTCTTTTTGACTTTTACAGTTACCGCTCTAGTGTTTTGTCTGTTTGGTCTTATTTCTCCTATTCTTATTTCCTGTTTTGTTTCTTCTATTACGTACTGTAATATTGCATCTTCTATTTCTTGTTTCTCTACTGTTGCGTCTATTCCTCTTATTATTACGTTCCTTGTTTCAATCTTATTGCCTATTTTTCTAGTGGTTACCTCTTCTGTCTTTTCTTTAATTATTTCTTCCAAGTTGTCTAGTGCGTTTTGGTCTTTTTCTGTTGTGATTACCAGTTTCCCTTCTTTTGCGTTTTCAAATTTTTTATTTTCTTTGCTGCTTCTTCGTTTTTTCTTGATTGTTTTTTCATAGGTCTTGTTCTTTTGCTCTACTATGATCGCGTATGTGTTTCTTTGCGGTCTCTTTGTTCCATTAGTGCTATCCTTTGGCTTACCCTGTGTATATATGTCTATATGTTTGTTTTCGTCTTTAAAGATGCACCCTGTAATTTTTGCAGGGTGTCGACTTTATTTTGTCTATTTGGTGAATCACTATCTCCTTTTCGTGTTTTGTTTCTTTTTTAGTTTGATCATCTTGTTCCATATGTCCCTCTTGTCTGTGCTGTGATTGATTCTTATTATTTTTGTCGTTTTAATTTGTTCCTCTTTATTATTCCTTATCTTGGTTAGTTTTTCTACTACTCCAATTTCATCGTTTATTACTTTTAGCTCTGGAAACCTAGCTCTGAACATTTTTGAAGTGACTTTTCCATGTTCGTATCCTCTTTATCTACCCAGACTACTTTGGTTGCTGAATTCGGTGCATCTAATGGGGTTTCTACTTTTATTTGTGTTTTTTTTATTAGGCTACTGTCCCATTCTTTTTGTCCTATTTTTATTCAGTCTTCAAATTTGTTTATACCTTCTAGATCTGTGATTTTCTCGTTCCTTCTTTGTCCCTTTCGATTGTTTGTGTTGTTTTGTCTTGTTTACCCTGTCCCTCTTTCCATTTCTCGGTTTGAGTGTCGTTTTCAAAAGTTATTTTTTCACTTTTTTGTACTTTATGTCTTCTAGTAGTTGTACTATGGCGTTTCTTTTGAGGATTTCGGTTTGTCTTTTTAATTGGAATATTGTTTCTTTAATTTCTCTTTTCGTGTTGTTACTGTTGTTAGTGTATTTCTCGACTGCTTTGATTGTTTCTATCAGCTCCATTTCCGCTGGATTGAGTTTTCTCTTGTTGATTTCTTCTTGTATTTCTAATTCGCCGTATCCTGCTTTCCGTTTCCTTTTGGGCCCGCTCCACGAGTAGTGCCTTATTTTTACCCTTGGCTGTATTTCGTTGTGTGGTCTATTGTAATGTGAGGATGTGAATCCGGCCATCTCTTTTCTGTCCGTGGTGTCCCTTTTAAAGACTCTCTTCTTGAGAACACTTCTTGCTCTTACTTGAACGCCCCAAGATTATTTCCATTTCTTTTTTCGTCGCTGTGTTCGTCCTAGTTTCTATATCCGCTAGCGTCTTTTTGCTTCCCCCAGAATCTGTGGAGCTGCCCGACAAATTATCGGGGAGGGATTTTGGCTCGCGCCTATCCTCCTGGGGTAAATTAGTTTTAAAATCCGCCATTTTGTTTTTTCAGGGTTCTCTCCCTTGGCGTTTTACCTACGGCTAGGTCCATGTCCACTGCTATAGTCCGTCGACATAAATCAGGTCGTGAAAAATAGTACGAAGAACGAATACTCCATAGCCCTCGGTTAACCTAATAGCACTGGAAGCGGAAAAACAAGGATGAAGAGTTCGACCCAGAGAGGCCGTAGGTAAGTATAAAGAGGAGGAGCTTGACCATTCAGACTAGTTGAAGCAAGATCAAGACCCGGCTGAAAAGGAACTCCGGGAGTGCCAGTTCCCGTGTTGACCAGGTGTCAACTCTTGGAGTCCTGTACTCGTCGGCCATTGGTGTCCAGGGTCCACCACAAGGAGGTGAGTATCGGTGTCAAGCAAAGGAGAGGCTAGTGATGGCGCGTAATCCAAAATTTAATCCTATCAAAATAGATGCTGTCGTTTTAGTTCAAGAACCAAACAGTCCACCTTTGCTCTGGCCTTTAGGGTGCATTGTAGAAGTATTTCCTGGTAGTGACGGAATCATAGTATTTATTAAAACAAAAAGGGTATCTATAGATGTCTTTTATCCACACAATATATTTTAGTTTGCAATTGTAGTTATACTATATAACTTAGAGTGTTTTTATCTTTATTACTATTGTAAAAATGTTGATGTAAAATTGGATTTAGTTCTGAAAATGCTCCAGGGCGGCGGAAATGTTCCGTTTCAGTTATTTTCGCGGGTATTTTATAAAATCATTTTATTTTATTCTGAACTTGCTTAGGGTTTTCCAAGAGTGCGCGATAGACCGGCACATACACACAATGATAATAATATTAGATAAGATAAGAAAATTTAGTGCACCAGTTGATAAACATTCCATATTATCCCAAATAATTCCTATCCTTATAATCAGAATTATCTGGTTAATTTGGTGAGTAAAATAAATAAATTATCATTTACGCTAATACGCAACATTGTATGTAAATATAATTAATTTTACTATGCAAGTACATAGTTTTTAATCTACATCGTAAAACAAAAAAGAAAACACGTAATTGAAAAATATTTTCAATCAATGAAGTTGGAAAACACTGTACATTCTAATGAAAATCGTGGATAATATACTATAGCGTTCGAGTTGTTTATACAATCCTAAACTACGATATTCCCATTGATTAACCCTAGCATAACGTGCACTTCAAACTTACTTTCAGCATACAAGACTAGCTGGATTTTAAAAGTCACTATCGGCATACTTCAAACACGTTCTTGTCAAAAACCTTTCCATATTTTATCTCAACTTATACCGACTCGCCTTCAACAATTTGGGACAGCTTTAAAAGCACTTTCATAAAAAATAGTTTTACTTCTTTATGATAAAAAAAATATTATTTTTCGAAGTTGTTTTCTTTTATTATTAAAATTGTGTTTATAATTAAATAGTCAATTTAAAATCGTAGAAAGAAAATGAGTTTTTGTATTATACAATTTAAAGAAAAGTTGTGTTGAGTTTTCTATTCAGTTCCTTTTTATACCATTGCGCTTTCTTTCGTCTTTGATGTTTCTTTTGATTCGTTCTAACTCTCGTTATAACAGATAAACGCATTTCAAAATAGCGGTACATAAAAATAAAACGATTCCTACCTGTTCTTTAGATTCGCGCGTATTCGTTTTTTTTTAAAGCTTTAAATTTTCGGTTTGTGCGATGCAGATCGCCAATAATGTCAAATGCATGGCGTGCTCGTTCCAAATTAAGGATCAATACACGAGCGTGTGTTTGGTAGTTATAGTAGTATCAGAAATTTTTTTTTTTTATTAAAAAATAAATGGATTTTATAAACAACTGTAGGGCCAAAATACAAAATTAATGCTCTAAAAACGTGAGATAGAAAAATACTTTTTCTAGTAAAGCTATTTTTATATGTAAGATTAAAGGCTGCTTTTTGCTAAAAGCTACAAAGATTACTCAGTCTTGAGAGCTTATTGTTGTCTTTTGAAATATCTCGTATGCATTTGAGAAAATGTGTAGTATGTAGGTTTAAGTTATTAGAAGAATATTCTTGTTAAAATACAGTTGTTGTCGTTGCATTAATAAGATCTTGTTTTCTTTGAATAACTTATTTATGGAAATAAAATGTAAATGAAAGAAAAATTGAATTGAATTTAAGTTGTTTAAAGAGATAAGTAAATATTAAACAAAAAAAATAATTTTTAGTAGAAACGTCTTGTAATAAAAGTATGGTAGAAGTACGAAATAGTGTCATCATAGACGTCACGTACATTGTTGTCAAATATACTATATAAGTATATTTTGCTAAAGGGGGCCCATTCACTTAGTTAAAAATGAAGCGTTCAAAACGCTTCTATAATTTCATCTTATTTGAATATTTGAGAATAGAATTTTATCAAACTTCGACTGATTATAGATAAGGACTTGGTCCATGGAGAGACGACGTACAAATTCTAATAATATTAAATATTAAAAAGTGTAAAATTTCAACCCGTGAAAGAGTTAATTGCTTAGACTTTCCCAAGTAGACGACTTACAGTCGAAGAAGTAGAGAGGAACCTTTTAAGACGTATTTGTAATTCATATGCTGTATGTAATTACAAAAATAAAATTTTATCTTTTATAGAATGTAATTATCGCTAAAATCATTATTGCTTCTGAACGCCTCGGTATATAATTTTTATACGGCAGAGTTTACTGCTACGGTCGTTGCGCCACAGCCGATTGAAGATGTATAGGTGTTGAATTTGTGGGGTGCTGGTTGGTTTAGGGCTGCAAGACAGAATCTGAATTATTAGTTTTACTTGTTATAGGTGGTTGTACACCCTAAAACGTTTAAGTTGTAGGTTTTTCTTAGTGACTGGAAGTGTTCGGTGAGGTAATATGTTAAGCGATACCTTTAACTTGCGGGCTCGGCATGCTTATTATTCCTATGTTTATAGCCCCCGAGTATGACTAGCCTCTTAGGTAGACCTGGCGCCGGTGTTTTACCTTTACATAAAGTGTTGCCTCGACGTCCTACAAAAGTGGACGATTCTATATCGTAGACAAACAGAAAAATACCAAAAACTGCACCAAAAACTTTACTCGGACACGTGTTTCAATAGCTAAGCTATCATGATCAGCGATACCGATACTAAAATTAAAAACAATGGGAAGCTTATATATACTATCTGCTTGTCACGCATCGTTAAACTTAATCGATTCTTAGATAAACTTAAATAATTCCAAAAATCCTAATGGGCGGTTATCATCATAATTCATAAGCAAATTTCTGTTTTAAAATTTTCTAAACTTTTATAAGAATCAAGTTCGTTTCTATTATCTATCTTCTTAATTATTTTAATATCGCCTACTCTATGGCCATTTTCAAGCATATGCATGGCAACACTGGACCTATCTGTGCGATGATATTTGACATGAGCTAAGTGCTCTTTAGAACGAGTTTTAATAGGTCTCTTGGTTTGCCCTATATATACTTGGTTACAGTCTTTACAATTAATTTTATATATTCCTGATTTATCACACATTTCTATTGGGTCTTTCGGATTGCTTAAAAGATTTTGCAAGTTATTACTACTAGAAGTTACTGTTTTATATTTAAATTTTGAAAATATTTTTGAAGACTATTTGTGTATGTGGGATAATTTGGTAATTTGACATATTTCTTATCTATTTTGCTATTACTAGTTCCTAACGTTGTAATGTTTCTAATGTTTAACTTATGTTAACTTTGATACTTCTAGCAGCGTGTAAGGAAATTATGTAAGATTTTAAAATGATTTTAACTCAAAAACTAAAACGTTAAAAAGACGAAGACGTTAGGAAAAGTTGTTGGTCTTGATGATTTCTATTACCTGTTAAAATTAATGTACATCTGTCGGTTACACGCGGTATGATTATTATAGTGACAACAATTATTTCCTTCGCAAATTTAATCTGTTATAGTTGAGGACAAGATATAATAGTGAAATCAGAAGGTAAACCGTTGCCTCAAAGGATTTCACTATACCTTGTCAGTGACTATACTTCTTTCACATATTGTGCTGTGCAATAGACCCGATCAGTGGTGACGTCAAATTAAACCGCTAAAATCAAAATTCGGTACTTGGCAAAATTGTGGTCGAAAAAGTGAACCTTAAGTACATGGACTTAAGGGTGATAATAAAATAGGTCAATAAAAAGTGGTTGGTTTTCCAATATCACACATAAATAAGGGAAATCGTTTTCATATTCACTAATTCTGAACCTTTATCTTTCATCTAGTATCAATATTACATTTTCAAATAGCATATTTTTTATTATAAATTAAAATTAACTTATATACTACAAATACATGCGCAAAAAACCAGCTGGCGGGAACAGTAATGTTAAAAATACGCACCGGGTTAACCTTATACTTTGTAATTGCTGTTTTCCTTTGTTGTTCCTGGCGTTACTCTTGTTTCTTTATTAGCTTATTTACTCGTTTACTTCATTAGTTTGTTCTTTATAATACGTGATTTATAGTTTAATTTAATAGTACTTCATAGTAATTAGGTTATGGTTAACCCGGTGCGTATTTCTAAAATTACTGTTCCCGCCAGCTGATTTCTGCGCATGTATTTGTAGTATAAAAATTAATTTTAATTTATAATAAAAATATGCTATTTGAAAATGTAATATTGATACTAGATGAAAGATAAAGGTTCAGAATTAGTGAATATGACAACGATTTCTCTCATTTATGCGTATATATTGGAAAACCAACCAACTTCTATTGATCTATTTGAATATAACCCTTAAGTCCTTGTACTTAAGGTTCACTTTTTCGTCCACAATTTTGCAAAGTACCGAATTTTGAATTTAGCGGTTTGTACGTGACGTCACACTAATCGGGTCTATTGAAAAAAATATTTTGGAACCTAAAAATTTAAATACTTATGGATATAAATTTGCCGTAGTAATTTATTACGCTTACTATTTTAGTAATATAAGAATTCACTTTGTTTACGATTTTTGGATACATATCAAACATAGGAAACAGGTGAAAGTTTTGCTCACTTTAGAAGAACGATGTGCATTAATTATGATGAAAGGTAAATATTTCCTCCTAATTATCACTAATTGGATTGTTCTTCGTTGAGGAGGGGCACCAAAAACCACTATGACGTTTTATCAGGCAACGTTTCGTGCAGCCGAATGTGCACTTTTTCAGGCCTCTGTTTATTAAAAAGAAAGAATACATTTAATATATATATATATATATATATATATATATAAACATCATATCCTTAATATATTAATCTAAATTATAGGTGATTGACTCGACTACTTACTTAAGAGGGGGATTTAGTTGGCTAGTAAAACATACACCAATTTAAATCTATTAATTTTCAGAACCAGGTCATTTAGTACAGAAACGATTAATGTTAGTTGAAGTAGAAGGTTGTAAATAGGTAATGCCAAATTTTGAATGATTAAATCCGTATAATTTCCGATTAATTAATAATTGAAAACCATAACAATTGCAAATTTATTGTTACGGATAAGCACGAAAATGTAGGATTACCCGCGGACAGTATCAATGTTTTCAATTCTGGGATACGACATCTGTACAACCTTCCTTTCATAAGAACAATAGATTTTTCTGTTAATTATTTACAAATATCCGCCATCTTCAAAAATTTAATTCAAGAAATGCACCAAATTGTAAAGCTGTAGTTCAGTAGAGTAGGTGGAGATGGCCCAAAGAGCTTTTAAAAAATGACGATGACGGATGATGTGCGGCGTTGCCACAATGCTTTCGCTTTTGCGAAGTATGTTTTGCTTTGTCGTCATGGCAACGGAAATAGTATCCGCTTAGTTCTTGCTTCGAAGTCTCCTACTTTTAGTGTAATACGAACTAAAAGATAACGTCGCGGTAGTAAATTTTTCTTAGAAATACATATACTTTTATGGGACGCATAAGAATAGCAATTTGAAACCATTGTTTTAACTAAGTTTCTACATTATTTAAATAAAACATACGTTGCGCAGAAGATATACACATTTATGCGACACGAAAGAGGATAGACAAAAAATTTCTAAGAGTATGTTGTCGCTTGTGATTTATGGCCATAACGCTGTTTTCGATTGGTAATTGCGAGTAACAGACACTCGTAAAGTGCACGTGCACTAAAAACCACCTGATTGATTCTCGAATATAATTTTAAGTTTCATTGTATAAAAAGAAAAAAAATTACTTTTGTTTAGAACCACGAAAAGGTGACTTTAATTTTTGACGAAAGCACTCAACCGATTGTTAATTTAATCTTATGACGTAGTGAGATTATTAGTACTTTTGTAGTAAAAGACGTTTTCCTATGTTGGAACACTAAATAGCAGTAACATGTTAGTGACTCAGTATTGAATAAAATAATTACGAAACCATTGATAAAACGCATGATTGTTTGTAATGAATGTTACGCTATGCTCCCCGAAATACCTGAGATACAAAAATTATGTTTCGTTACGTGTGTTAGGGCGAAGGTTAGTTTACCTTCGAATTGCTTTGTTGTTATTATATTGGTTACTAACTTAAGACTCTCTGATCTAATAATTTTAAAACGTTTGGAAGCCAAAAGGCATTCCCCAAAAAAATGGTACGCGGTAATAGGGTGGTACGGACTGGTACAGAACCGGCAACCAAAGATTGACAGTTACAAATACCATTAAAAACTAATTAGTACAAAATAAATATTCGCCGTCAATCTTCAATTGTAACCACGAAGAAAGCTGGCGCCGGTTATCTTATAATTGAAAAGGTAAGCACGGAAGCGAAAATCTTAATCTCTAGCGGAACCTTCCAGTCACGTATCCGGGCGCTTGGGACATAAAGGTAATTATTTTACAACAGAAATGTGCATCCTAAAATTAACTTAAAATATAAAGGTAATAAATAAATATGCCGACGGAACAACGTGGTTACATATAATATTTTAAGATGTGTTTCTAATATTTACAAAAACGATATAGTGGTATTAAACCCATTACGAATTTAATCGGGCGATTGTGTCGAAACGATCTGACGTGTTACGATAAATTTTACTTTTCGTAACTAGTGACGAATTACGTTTCGTAATTAGTTAAGAAAAGTGGGCGAGTTTGTTTCTTCGGAAAAAATGAAAAACAGGGGTGTAAACTTTTCGGTTTAGATACCGTCGCATACATCCCCATCATATATGATGACGTGAGATTTTGATAAAATAATACGAATACATAGTATTCACTGATTCACTGCAAAAAATGTTAGAAACAATATCCGCCTAATGTAAATTCCAGTAATTGAAGCAATAACAAACATAAAATGCATGAACTTTCTTAGAACAGATCTATCTAGGCAATTTAGTTAACCACGTATTTGGTTTTCATTTGTATTCGGGTATTCGGGTATGTTGATGTCGTGGTATGTTTTAATTCAATTCAATTTACATGAAAAATATATCAAAGGAATTCCTGTACTCTAGTATAACGACTAGATATTAACAGGAAAGAAAGAAAGTATTAAGAAACAGTATTGAAGAGAGAGCAGAAAGGCGAATTAAAAACAACAGTCAATCTTGCCAAACATTGAATTTCTAAAAGAAAATATATTCCTTTCTTCCGTTGTAAAAACTTGCGAAGCCTATGTTACGTACAGATAAAAGCGAAATTATAGTTAATCATCAAAAAAAGTCTAGATGGTTAAGGTTTTTTTTTCTTTTTATGTAGTTCAATTGCTTTCTGTATGTATGGGGGATCTTTGCATTTAAGTCCTTTTTGAATGCTATTTCTAACAATTTCTGGAGCAATACATTCTTGATAAAACTGAATTAGTGCAGGGAGTGTTGCTTTCCAGAACTGTTCGTCTCTTATTATTTCTTCTATAAAAAGTTCAATCTTATCGCTGACATACACAACAAAATAACATTTATCCTTTCGCGATATGTTGAGCTGCCCTTGAATTTGCCAATAATATTCGTGTTTTCTTTTCAATTGCACCAGACCAGTTTTGGTTTTTTCTAAACAAATTTTTCCTTTCATTTTTTCAACTATATCGTCAATTTTGTTGGTATTTAATTGAAGTTTAGAAGCAGAAAACAAACACTTTACTTCAATTATCGCATTTTCTTCATGAATAACGCCTGTAATTAAATATATACAGCAATATGGAAAATATTGAAAATGAAAAATAATAAATTACCATCTGGAGACGCGCCCAAAATCCATGATCTAAATCAACCCACAGCCCAGAGTCACTTACTGTAAGATTAGTTTTTTCTCGAATAATGATACAGCTACTTTTTCCTTTGCAATACCATATTCTGTTGCTTCAGACCAAAACTGTCTTGATGATAAGCAGGACTTCACGATTGTATGGCAAGGAGTATGTGGTCTTCGTTTAGCTACTTTTCCAAACAACGAAGCGGTTAATCGGTGCTGTCGTTCTAGTACAAAAATTCGTTTCCAAATTGCCCTATGGTTTGGATTTGTATGTCGTCTCTTTGTGCCTCCGTGACCTGAATTTTTTATGCATTAAAAGTGTTTGCATTTCGACAATTCTCTTACCGTTAGTCTTTCGATAATATTTTTACCTCGTTTTCTATCATGTCTGCGTTTTCTGTTTCTTCTACTTTTGGTCCATAATCTGTATTAGGCTTAGATATTTTGTTTCCACTTTCGTTTTTTTGCACTATCGTCGGTTGTATTTTCGTCGAAGAGTCTTTTACGAGCTTTCCACATGTTTCTAATTATTCTATCATTGATAAATTTTTAAAATAAACCCCTGGACTTGAACCAGTTATTTTCTTGTATGGGCTACAATGCCAAGATAGGCTTTTGTTGTACCGAAGAGCAGATAGGCATACTCTATGTTTATATGAACCTCGTTGAATTAGGTTTAAGCGTTTTCCGTCACAGAAACGAGCTATAATATTCATAAGCCTCTCCGCTTGGTTATTATTTTCATTTTCTATTAGAAGATGCGATTTCCGAACTAAAAGATCTAAGTCTCCTAAAACAAGAAAAAAAAGAAAATACTACAAAACAGTTAAAAATAGAATGTATAAAAATTACCAACATTTATATAAAGCACTACTCTTACTATAGTAAAGATTAATATTTCATATCATTACCTCTCAGATGGTTATATATCAGTGTTCTTTTCAATTCAGGAATGACACTTGTTTGATCTTCACCTGGTGTATTGCAAATTTCAGAACGACAAGAAGAATGATCGCCAAATACATGGTGAAGCCCATTTCTTAAATCATTTCGTAACTGGTTCACATTTTCACCTTGCCTTTTTGAATGTTCATATATAGAACATTTTGCTCTTTTTGTTAAGAGTTTGATTTTGTTTATAGTCAGCAGTTTTCTGCCTTCTAAACTAATATTTGTGTCGCTCTTCGTGTTCCGTAATCTCTTCCCGTAATTTTTAAGGGCATGATTAGTACACTCAATTTTAATAACATTTCTACCATATGGGACACACTCTTGGATCTTAGAGAAAACACTAGAATCTCCATCCCCAATAAATTTTAAATATCGAAGTCCATATAGTACTTCACTTAATTGGAAACCTTCAACAATTATATTTGACTCCATGCCCGGTGCCGAACCACTCCAATTTTAAAGCACGTGTGATCTTTTGGTACCGTATTTTTCGCTTCAGCTCTGGCACAAATTGAACAAAATCTATTTTTACTCCAATAAATAAAATTTCTCCTGTATTCTTGCCAATGATAGCAGCCATTCCTGATAATGAATTATAATTTGTGCCATAGGAACGCTTACTCCATGATCCATCTACGTAGACCGTGATCCATGGAACTCCATCTGAGCACAGTCTATTTTCTGCAATGGCTAAATCTTTTTCCTTAATGGCAGCTGCTTCCATTGATTTTACTAATGAATTATCCCATTCCTATAAAATATAATTCCTGTAAACATATAAGTAAAATACTATGCTGTATACTTACTTTCCCTAATTTACTTTCCAGATTATAGAAAACATTTCGATTTATGCATGGTATGTTCATACAACTTAGAAATTCGGTCGTGTGCTCGTAAGTTTGTCCTGAAGCCAAAGTACCCCATACTGCTCCTACTGTTACTTCAGAAGTCAACTTATTGGGATTTTCAGTAGAACATTCAAAAATTTTGTCGCAAATATTGCATTGAAATATGATTTGGCTTGTCAGACCTTTTCCACGCGTAATTTCTTTTTTAATGCACAATTTTCCTGTAGTACATATTTGCGAGTGTATGAATTGCAAATCAATTACTTGATTTAGCAGGTATCCTAATTCAACAATCCTATTGCCTTCAATCACTGATTTTAGTTTGGGCTGCAATTCCGACTCGATTTGTAGTTGATGTTGGTCAACACTAGAATAAATTAACATATATTTAAATGCATAAATATCTGTTATTAGTAATACATTCAATTTGTTTACTATAATACTATTTACCTTAACCATTCTTCATCTTTGGCTAAATCAGATTCTAATTGAGTAGCTTCGAATTTCTCCATTTTGGCTACATTTTTTCGCTGATACGAATTCTTATTCCATTTTGGAACTCTGAAAAATAATTTTGGTATTATATTGGGTGGCGCAAACATGACATCGGATCAACTCGCGCATTGGTTGTCGCCAGGTTATATATAGCATGTCAATATATTGTAGAGTAGTTTAGAAGATATTGCTAATTCTGAAATACAAATAATAACTACATCAACTGTCTGCTACAAACTAACTTGAAGTAATTTACCATATATTTTTATTATTTCAAACCTTAAAGAAAATATAGTGTGTTGTATTTAAAAAAAAGTGTAAGTTAATGCTGCCATGATATTTTGGAACACCCTGTATAATAAAAAATAATGTTTAAATGTACACTACTCAAAAGGTATACTAAGTGTGACCAATTTTAAAAGTGACATCTTTTTTCCCAATGATATTATCCTCTGATGTCAGAAGTTTGAGGCATCTTGTACATTTAACAAGAACGCAATGAAAAAATTAAAGAAATTTTGTTGAAATAAATGTAAGTGCGTAATCAACGGTATAAGATAGTCTACTTACGTTGTACGATAATGTTCGGCTTCCCAAGCTGAAGAGTTGCTGCTACAACCTACATTGTCTATATCAATAATGCTGGTGTCTGTATCAGGACAAGTACTATGTGTTTCTAACACTCTGTAACATATCATTAATTAAACGTGTTAATGAATCACTTGCATGAATTATACATACCGAGACTGGCAGTTCTCAATATTTCGAGATGACGGAATATCACTACTACAGTCAGCAGTTATATTGTTCTTTACAACGTTTGAATGTGAAGAGAAGTTAGAGTTATCATCCATTCTGTAAATATTGGTAAACAATTACAATTAAAAGCATCAGCATTTTTTAATAATTAATACTAATAGCAGCATTAAATTATTGAATAAAAATATTAACTTACTGGTTCAGACGTTGTTTCCAATATACTTTCATGCTCTTAGCACGTTTGTTGTTTTTAATCCTTTTCGCAATACTTCTAGGCATGATTGCTATTGTACTCACAAATACACGCTCTCACTGTTCTAACAATCAAACTAAGGGTAGACTCCCGCCGTTTGTGCTTTTACGCCGGTTCGTACATTATTTGCGTAAAACATACGTTCAGCAGAAGATATACAGTTTTATGCCACCCTAATACTGTTTGTGTGTGGATGAAGGTATATTGTGTAGAACTGAATTACAAACAACATTTATTTAAAATTTATTATTTCTTATATTTAAAAAATTAATCAAACGGATTCGTATATTTTCGTAACGAAGATGTAAACAGATTCAAGAGATAACTGACTATAATAAACAATCCGATATAAAAATACGATTAACAACAGTAGTAAGTTGTCATTCACTTGCAGATGTTTGGGTGAATCAGCCAGGCACGTGGCTAGACGTGGTTTCATTTTCATTTCAACAATGATAAAAAATATCTTCTTCGATACGTAAATAATGTGCAGTACGATGTGCGTTTACAATTCAAATTCGAAGTGAAGAATCGGCAACATCGACATACGTAAAAATGTTAAAGTAGTACCCTTGTAGTACAATCGACACCGCCACCTCTTAGAATAATATTTTATGAATTCAGAATCGATCTGCTTGTTGGCTAGGCAATTTTAACTCAATTATCGGATAAAATGCGACGTCAGCGCCATCCGTGGATGTTACGAGTTTTACACAATCTGATGCCCCTCTTAAAACACATAAATGGTCCCCGCTTGAATAAGTGTAAAAACCACATTGATATTAAACAAACACAAAATAAATTAACAATTAAATGTAAATAAATATCTCTAATAAAACACACACTCTATACGTAGAAACGAACAAACATGAATGACTAGCTAACAATATGATAATGGGAATTCGTTCTTCTATTTTATTTTAGTGATTACATTTCTATAAATATTGCTTAAATTAACTACTAACGTCCACATAGCTACATACAATAACAATACTTTTTACAACATTATCTACACACAATTAAAAGACAAGACAAACATTCTTGACATACACAATGTAGTGTATAAAATAGACTGTCTTGACTGTAATAAATGCTATGTTGGCCAAACCAAACAAAAAACACGTAATAAGATACAAAACTATAAGTACGATTGCAAAAACAAAAAACTAGACTCTGCGTTAGCCATACCATATTGAGATGGGTCATAATTTTAATTTTGATAATCCTACGATTTTAAATGTAGAGTAATTATAAAAAACGTCTAATAGCTGAAATGATATACATCATCAAACACAATAATAACTTTAATTATAACACGGACACACAAAATTTAAGCAATATTTAAAGATATTTAATCACTAAAATAAAATAGAAGAAGAATTCCCATTATCATATTGTTATCTAGTCATTCATGTTTGTTCGTTTCTACGTATAAAGTATGTGTTTTATTAGAGATATTTATTTACATTTAATTGTTAATTTATTTTGTGTTTGTTTAATATCGATGTGTTTTACACTTATTCAAGTGGCCGACCATTTATTTGTTTTAAGTAAGTAGTCTAGTCAATTACCTATAATTTAGATTAATATATTAAGAATATGATGTTTATATATATATATACAGTGTGACTCATTTTGAATGGAAACACCCCTGTAAAATTGGGAGTTATTAATAGATATCGGCCAAATTTTTTTTTTTAAATGTCAGCTATAACAGATCTACTTCTGGACAAAATTTTAAATGTTTATTCCAATTTTCAAGGCATGCTACGATACTTTTCTTAGACGAAATTGAATATTTTTATTAGCGATATTTTTAAAATAAAAATTTCTACTCTATTGGATTCAGAGAGGCTTCAAATAGCTATGACCAAAATTTTATAAAAATAAGTTCATTAATAACAAAGTTATGACTACTTAAAGTTCGAAAACTCATTATGCTAATTAGTAACAAAATAACACCCTGTATCAATAGATGGCCATGGAAAACATTTGATTTCATATCCTAGTTCTTTCTACCAATCCACCATTCAGTTCAATACATTTTTCGTAGCGCTTTCGGATATGTTTAATTGCTTTTCTTAGTACTTGAGGGGTAATTTCTTGGCATGCTTGTCGAATTCTTGCACAAAGTTCGTTTCTGTCTCTTGGGCGGGTTTGTAAACTTTTGTGTGAGTAGTCCCCAGAAAAAGAAGTCTAAAATTGTTAGATCTGGAGATCTTGGTGGCCAATGTATTAACGAATATTACTGATACTACAATGTCACTGAAATTGATCACATCTGTCAAACAGTAGCAAATTTCCATGGCAACTAAGATTTAAATCGAAATATTATGCTTTACTTAATGTCGTTAAAAGTTAAATGTAATTCCGTGATTTTTAATAAATTCTGATGATACTTTAATTTTTTTTCTTCATTTCCGACTTATTCTAATAAGTACTAAACAATAAATAATAATTTCCATGGCCATCTATTGATACAGGGTGTTATTTTGTTACGAATTAGCATAATGAGTTTTCGAACTTTAAGTAGTCATAACTTTGCTATTATAAACTTATTTTTATAAAATTTTGGTCATAGCTATTTGAAGCCTCTCTGAATCCAGTGGCGTAGAAATTTTTATTTTAAAATATCGCTAATAAAAAATATTCAATTTCGTCTAAGAAAAAGTATCGTAGCATGCCTTGAAAATTGGAATAAACATTTAAAATTTTGTCCAGAAGTAGATCTGTTATAGCTTGACATTTAAAAAATTGGCCGATATCTATTAATAACTCCGAATTTTACAGGGGTGTTTCCATTCAAAATGAGTCACACTGTATATATAACTTACCGTTAAGTGTATTCTTTCTTGTTAAAAAACAAAGACCTGAAGAAGTGCACATTCGGCTGCACAAAACGTTCCCTAAAAAAACGTCATAGTGGTTTGTTGGTGCCCCTCCTCAACAAAGAACAATCCAATTAGTGATGTGCATTAAGTGTGCCATCCATGTCTTCATAAACGTATTTTCAAATTCAAAAACGTGTAGGTTGTTACAGTTTGTTGTTATTAAAGCATTAAATTAAATGACAATGTCGAAAACCTGGCTTGCAGCTCTACCAGTCAAAGAGGGATCGTGGATGTATTCGGTATTAATGAAGTCGAAAACTTTCACAGTGCAAAAGAAAAATACACCGTTAAACTGCAGAGATATAATTTTGGTAAAACGAATAAGCATAAACAATTACGTGTAGGAAGCTACACAATACGAGTTATTTTAAAAATAATTAAATAGAATCGTTAAACTAAGTAACTACCGTTCTGTACGATACGCCACCGGTTGGGCGTTATCGCCGAATAATTTAGTAATCAACGGACAAAAACAAATGATTGAATCAATATAAAATCACACAAATAAGTGTCTCGTCTACTTAAGTTGAAGATGTTGCGCTTGAAGAAATGCGAAAAGAATGTGAAGGAGAAAAGATAATTGGCAGGGCGTGCGCAGACGTGGATGAAAATAATTGTCCTTTACTCACGATGGAGCTTGGGCAAAAACATATTACAAATCCCCATACAATTCTTTATCGGAAGTGGAATCATATGAATACTAATCAACCAATCAAACGTTTAATAACTTTTGTAGCAGGAGCGTATTATTGGTTATTATAGCCGGAAAATATTATATATTGGGGTAAAGAATATCTTCTGTTGCATTTTTCAAAAAACGAAAAATTTAAAAATGGATTTTCTGGAAATATGTGTTACAAAAATTGGTAAAGCTCTCCTAATGCAATGAAAGCTGACGTGATTGTAAATGGTTTCCGCAAAAAACCTAGAAACTTATTGGGTCAACTATAAACGCGTAATAGGTATTTTTTAAATTAATGTAACTGAGGCGTCTATCTGTGGAAAAAGAGACCACCTAAAACTGAACAAACAATTTTTAACTTATAGTGTATTCCAAGCTATTTGTCCGGTAAAAGATTAACCACTCTTTACTTTTGGGCGTACACTGTCGTTCAAGCTATTGTGAAATGTACTGCCTTTTATTTTATTCATAGGTTTAGGAGAATCAAAGTACATTATATTGTAGTATTCAAAGGGTAAGAAAGGATAGAAAATTTAGATAACACATACGTTTAAGTTGAAACAATATACTGACTCAAAGTATTCGTGTAATAAGGCGAAAATTGTGGCAAACTTGAGTACTTCTAATTTTTAATGACAATTACCAAAAACCATCATAGAAATCTCGCCTAATTAGACGTGTTAACAAATACTCTAAAGGGGTATATTGTTTCCAACTTAAATATATGCGTTTTCTAAATGTTTCTATTCTTTCTTAACCCATTAAATACTACAACATAACGTACCTTGTCTCCTTTAAAGCTAAAGAACTAAAAGTTGTACCATGTGTCTGATTAATGGCCAGTTGTATAAAACTTGGTTTAATTCAACCGTTGGTTAAATACAATTGTAGCAAAGGATTAACCATAGCAACGATTGTGTTCAACCTACGGTTAATTTAAACCGAGTTACAACTGGCTTAGAAAACCACAGGCTGTATCATAGAAACTATTTATCGTAATTCAAGGAAAAAATCCATTTAATTAAGTAGCTTATGAGAAACTGCTGGAAAATATTTTCAAATTTCCTACTCCACCGATAGGGTGCGTAGTTCACAATAATAATACAAAAACTACATTTTTTATAATAAATGTATGGTAATAGTACCATCAAATTTAAATAATTGTGATCCTCAGATCATTTTTTGTAAGTTTGCTTCAATGCTTTTTTATCTTGTCAAATAACTGGTAGGTGTGACTGGGAAAGCTGACTAAGTAAAATATTCATAAGTTTTGTACGGTTTTTAGAATTTTGACAAATTTAATATCATTTGAAAGTCAATTCAATACCTAATGAAATATTACATTATCGTGTTTTATTCTAGTTTTTTTAACGATTGCTAGGTAGCGTTGTTTGACCAATTCCGACTTTTTGGAAATTTTTAATGCAATGCTTACTTTAAATTATTTACTTGAAAGAGCATGAAAGTAAATGAAAAATGGTAAAAACAATATCAATTTCCTAAGTAGAGATGCTCATGCTCTTTCAAGTAAATAATTTAAAAGTATAGCATTGCATTTAAAAATTCCCAAATAAAGTCGAAAAATTCACAATTGGTCAAACAACACCTAGCAATCGTTAAAAAAACTAGAATAAAACGATAACATAATATACTCATTAAGCATTGAATAGACTTTCAAAAGATATTAAATTTGTCAAATCCCTAAGGCTAATCGCTGACATGCAATTTCCAGTTGCGCGATAGTTGCGCAACAGTTGGATATGACCGCGCTCACAAATGCAACTAAACTATCGTGTCATACTAGAAGCGCGCACATGATACAACAATTGTTCAGTCGCATCATGGATTTTGTCGAGATAGCTGCAGTATGTGCTCTCGAGTTAAAAAGAAGGAAGCCAATAAAAAGAAGAAATGTTGGGTACATCCAATAACTTCACAGCGACTAATTAAAGGACAGTTTTATAAACTTCACAATTAATTACGGTCTTACCCGGTTAAAATTTTTAATTTCTATCGTATGAGTGTTAAAAGTTTTGATGATCTTTTAAATTTGATACGACCTTTCATCACTTATCAAGATTCAAAGTGGAGAAAGGCGATTCCTCCTGCGGAAAGGCTTTCAGTTACCTTAAGGTAAGGAAATAATGTTTATTTATAAAGAATAATAATGAACTACAATTGGTATTGATGAGTACGATTAAATTCTCAATTTTAATAGTTTCAGTTAACTTTTAACAAAAAATTTGTACTTTTAAAAAAAACTTAATACTTATTTAACAAAAAAAATTAATACTTTTAACAAAAAATTTGTACTTAAAAAAAAACTTGATACTTATTTAAACAAAAATTAATACTTCATGACTGAATACTAAATTCATAGACTGCTAAAATTATTTATAATGGAGACATATCTTCAAAATCAAACGGCTGGGGCGTAGTGGATTCAAAACCGCTATAACTTGGAACTGTGTTAGGAGTCGAAGATCCAGATGAGTAGTTTCCTGTGTTGAAATTTTGAAAATTACGTTGATGATTTTGATGTGAAAATTGATGAAATCCGTAGTTTTGAAGTGTTTGAACTGCTACCGTGGCCACAGTGAGACGCTTCTGGTCTTGAAAGAGTAATACGTTTTAATGTGGAAAGAAACTCCATTTTTGCATCCATCTTTTGAGTATCCGTCAACTTCTTAAATGCTGGCACTAATGACAAAAGAAAAGATTTATCTTCATCAATAACTTCTTCCTTCTTTTCCTTTAAAATTTTTAACAGAAGATTTTTTTTGCTACCGATTTGCCATGACTTGCTAATTTTTGAGCTTGAAGTGTGTTTATAGGGGAGTCATTAACAGATGTATTTGTTTCTTTTACAACTTCAGAATTGTCTTCACTTCCTGTTTTGTTTTTGTTCGTTGTTCTCCTTTTAGAATAAATTCTTATAAGTGTTGTTCCCAAAAAACTAATTGGGCCTTCTTAGGAGTAAATAAAGGAAGAAAGGAGTTATAAAAACACCAAGCTCTCTTTAGCCGACGTTTCGACTGACGTGTGTTCAGTCTTTTTCAAGGCATCTGTAATATACTTTAATTAATTTAAAAATTCAAAAAGAGACATTTGTTACAACCAAAACAATAATTAATTGACTAGAAATACATAGAAAAATTATTACAGTGGTAGAAAATTATCTTAAAGGACTAGACTAATTAATAATTTGTAATGAAATTAAATTACATACCTAAGAATGTGGTGTAAAACAAACAACTCCTATAACAGAATATCTTTTCTCTCAGTTACACATAAATTTACAATAACAATAAAAATTTAACGTCCACAATTAAAAATTAATAAATATATATATAACAAACTTCATGCGTGGACAAACAAACATCTAATGTATAAAATTTTTTGAATGTCAATACAGATAAGTCTAACGGAATGTTAAGATAAAGGCGGAAAATATCAAGGCTATGTAATGTAGAAATTATATGTTATTTAATAATAGTAAATTGATTAGTAATTAATAATGTATTAATGATTATTAAATTTAACTATGTAATGATTAATTGGAAGGTTTTATTTTAGAAATTAGGTTTTTATACATACTGCTAAGATTATACGTATCTGTTTTGAAATTTACATTATTGTTGTAGGCATTAATGAATATCATTTCAAGAAATCAGGCGTTTTTTGTAATTGGGTTCTATATCTAAAATTGTTTTGTCTTCATTTTGACTACTTGGGCTACAATCCGAGACGGTTGGCCGATCTTCCATTGTGGGAAAGAGAAATAATAACTGGTCAAAAAACACGTATTTTCGCCGTTTAGTAGCAGCTTGGCCGGATTTTCCAGTTTTTGTTTGCTTAGTTCTCTTCTAAAAACATGTTCTCAAGTTTCTCCATCTATTCTGCAGTTCTTTTCCTGTGAACGTAATAAAAAAAACAATTAAACCTTGAGTGTTTTTATAAATAGCAATATATTTGTTTTCAATGTTGTTTTTATCAATGTACTACTCCATACATATTTTTACTATTTTCGTATTTTCCATAGGTACCTTGCAACAGGAAACAGTTTTAGAACTTTATACTTCGAGTTTTTAATTGGAAAGACAACGATTAGAACAATTGTTAAAGACACATGTGAAAAAATATGGATGTGTCTTAAAGAAAAATACATGCCTGAAAGAACCGAAAGGATGTGGCACCAAATTACAGAAAAGTTTGCGGCAACAACACATTTTCCAAACTGTCTGGGGGGCAATAGATGGCAAACACATCAGGATCAAAAAACCATATAGTACAGGTTCAGAGTTCATGAATTACAAACATTTTTTTCTGTGGTTCTTATGGCTGTTGTAGATGTGGAATATTGTTTTTACGTCGGTTGACATCGGATCATATGGTAGTGCTAGTGATTCATATGTGTTTGAAAGATCTAATTTTGGTAAAAAACTAAACCAAGGTAAACTTAACATACCACCTAATCAACTACTACCAAACGATGGCACAGATGTTCCAATGCCATTTATTTTTGTTGCGGACGAAGCATTTGCATTATTTGATCATGTTCAACGGCCATTTGGGCGACGGAATTTAACTATAGAAAAAAAAAATTTATAACTATCGGCTCACTAGGGCCAGAAGAATGGTCGAGTGCGCATTTGGCATCATGTCCAACAAATGGCGAATACTTCATAGAGCATTAGATGTGAACCTTTCATTTTGTGACGCAATTATTCAGGCTTGCTGCATTCTTCATAACTATGTACGCCAAAGAGATGGAGTAAGATTTGAAGATACACTGTATGAATGCCCCCTGACAGAAATGAACCCAACGAATGTGCGTGGCAATCACATTGGTACAACGACAAGAGAATATTTCGTCAAATATTTCACTTCACCCGGGGATCAATTCCTTGGCAGTATGAAAGATTTGAACAGTTGAAGTTTCAATAGATCATTAAGTATAACTAATAATTTTATATGTAATATTAATTTATAATTTTGGAAAATATTAACTTAACTATAATAATACAATACAATTTTCAAAATTTTAAGTATTAATATTTATTTTGTTTTGTTTCATTACCTTTTAACAATTTTTCATTTAAAGTCATTTCTTGCCACGTAGGAATCATTGTTTCATATATTTCACTCCAAAGCCGCAAAATTAAGTTCCGGTCTGAGTGCTCTGGAAGTTTAGTGTTATACAGGGTGTTTCATTAATCAGTACAGAAAATGAAACTGAAGATTCCTTGCAAAATTTAAAGGGGGGTTTAACATAAAAAAAATTTCCTTAAAGCCTCCCCTGAAGAGTTAGACAATCTGTAGCAATGCTAGGTAGCGTAAACGGAAATTTGTTCAAAGAATAAGAGCCTGTATTCAAGAAAATGGTGCCCATTTTGTACACTCTCTGAAATAATGTTGTTAATTTAAATTAAAAATGATAGTTAATAATAATATTGTTATTTATGTCAAACTTGCATACGCAACTTATTAATTAAAAATTCTGCAAGTTCGCTTAATTTATTTTTTTGGTGAAAAAGTATTGAGTTTACGTGAAATTTTTAAGAGACAAAAAAGTTTTTAATTGAATTGGCCCTCCAAAATCTGAATTTTAAAATTGAAAAAAAATTAGTTAAAAAGTTCTGGTAAAAAAACTCTAAGGGGTAGTAAGACTCACCCCCTTGCAGAGAACAAGGGTGAATAAAATTATAAAATTATGGAGGCTTCTTGGTAGTAGTATTTGAATGTTTAGATTTCTTTTTTTTATTTCAAGTCATTTCAGAAAAAAATCGATTAATGTGAATTTTTTACACATCTTTAAGGGGCTGTAACTCTTCAGGGGAGGCTTTAAGAAAATTTTTTTTTTATGTTAAACCCCTTTAAATTTTGCAAAGAATCTCCAGTTTCATTTTCTGTACTGATTAATGAAACACCCTGTATATTGGAGGTCTACTTTGAACTGCTAGAATAAATCTTTCTACCCAATCACCATCATCTACAAATTCTGGAATAGAAAAATGCAAAATGGGTCAACCCTGATTTTTAAATCTAACCAAACCAAACCGAACCGAACCTGAATCATTTTTAACTCCAAACTCAACATTGTTTTTAGCATGTGCGAATGAAATCAACCATAAATCATAATACAAATTATATTTTGAGTTTTCGTATTGTATTACCTATTGTAGAAATATAGAATGTATATTATAGCAAACAGATTTTATCAACAATAGTACAGTACAGTCGCGGTATCAGAATATTATTCACGGGCTTGCCCAAAATAGATTTTTCCCGTTACAATAATAAAAATAATAATAAAAAAAATATTATAAAAACAAAAATAGCAATTATTGTTAGTCTGGTTCGACAAATATTTGAATAATAATTATAATAATGTATAATATAACACACATAGTATAATATAGTAAGTAATATAGTATGTAATATAGTAATATTTATATTGAAAGTTATATTGCTATCTTATCATTATGACATAAATTATATCAATTATTATAAGTATTTTTGTGCAAAACAGACAATTTCCATTTTGTTTTTACAGATTAGATACATAATAATTAGTAAAATATTTTATAATAATTACCTCGCTGCACTTCACTTTCGTTCATGATTCGTGAGTGGAAACGTGAACGTCGCAACTGTTTGATGACTAGTGAGCATGTAATCGCGCAATCAAACAGTTTGTGACAAAACACAAACTTTTTAGTTGCATTAATTTGGTAAAACTGAACAGTTGCATGTGAGCGCATTACCATATATCACCGTGGCAGTCACTCATGCAATTAAACTATCGCGCAACTGGAAATTGCATGTCAGCGATTAGCCTAAAAGCGGTACAAAACTTAAGACTGACTGTTTTACTTAGTCAGCTTTCCAGTCACCCATACCAGTTATTTGACAAGATAGAAGGAAAAGCATTAAAGCAAACTTACATAAAATAATCTTAGGATTACAGATATTTAAATTTTATGGTACCAAAAACATGTCGGGCGCAAAATAAACAAATGTTTAGTTATTTTTTGTGTTTTATACGATCTCGTTAAAAAGCTAGTAAAAAAATTATCTGTTTTTAGTTTGCGGCTGCTGCCTATTGTGGGTTTTTCTTTTGGTGTTGATATACCACTTTTACAACCTGAGCTATTAAGGTATAATAACGAATGCAATTAATTGCAAACAAACTAATGCGTTAAAATACAGATAACAACGACTGCATTTAATTGCGAACAGTTTAGGTCGACTTTAGTTTGTCAAAATTAACTTCAATGCACAGAACGTTCGAAGAATTGTTAATATTATGATAGCACTTACTTGAAGTTTCTTGTTTTAATAAGAGACGTTGAATTTGTTGAAACCCGAGCAGGTATTTTGCTGACCTTGATGCTTTGTGTGGACAGAATCAAATTGCTTGCATATCGAAACTGCACTTAGGCCTCTTGCACACGAACGGTTAATTCGCCGACCGGTTATTTTACCGACCGGTAAAGAAACCGAGATTATTTTACACACGGTATCGGCGATCGGTCGGTTTCTCGATTTCTCTTTGTTGCCAGTGTCGTACAGTCGTCCGACATGAAATGTGCAAAGAAGGTCGCTCTTGTGTATTTACTGTACATGCGAAAAAAATACAAAAAATCATCAGCAAGAAAATTATGGATTCATCCACTGGTATCGGAAAGGAGTGCAGTAGGGCATTCTATACGTTATTTGAAGTGCTAAGAGAACATGAATCGAAATTTTTCAATTATTTTAGGATGTCTGTTGGTACATTTGATTATTTACTGCAGCGTTTGGGAGAAAGATATAGCTCGCCAAGAAACAAATATGAGACAACCGGTACCTCCTGCAGAAATGCTTGCAGTTACAGTTAGGTGAGAAATAATTGAAACCATATTTTTAAAAGTAGATATATTTATATAAGAAACAAAACGATGAAATTCAACAAATCAAATTCTTATTCATTTTTGTGAATTTTTTGGTGAAAAAATATAACGAAATTACTTTAGGTTTTTTTAAATATTATGTTAAACTTGCGACATCGCAAGTAGTCAGTTACACATTTAAATCATTTTTTTAACGTTTCGCAATTTTAATTGCTTTTTCAAAAATCTGCTTTTGAAGAATGTTGCGAAAAAGCAGATTTATGAATTCAACTGCTCGCTGTAGTTACTTCCATATGACTGGATTGGCACAATGGAAGGTGGGCAGTTATGGGAATCGCAGTATTTGAGTAAATAACACGTTTTTCTTTTTGCTTGAAGCGTCGAAGGAGTTGTAAAACTTCTACACGAAATTGAAGTTTATCTTCTTCGTTCAATGTTAAAACAGACGGCAAAATTGAATCAAAGAACGATTTATCTTCAGTGACTACGGGGGTGCTCTCAGGTTGTTTCAAAATATCTAACAATTTGGTTTCAAAATCGTCCCGACGTTTTTTTGGAGGAACTCGCTTTTCTGTAGGTAACGATTGCAACGTCTCTTGTCTTGAAGTTGATGGAGTAGGATTTGATGGATTTATACTCAAATCTTTGTCAATTTGAGAACTATTTTCATCACTGCTGTTATTTATGTTTTCTTCTTCCATGATTTCTTCATTTTTTCTTGGCTAAGACTGGAAGCTGTTGCATTATGTTCGATTGATTTGGAAAGGAACTCCAATTGATCATAAAATATGTACTTTTTATTTTTTGTAACCAGCTCCTGATTTAAGGGTATTTATTTTTTATAACATTTTACATAACTATCGAATGTTATTCCATTTTTGTAGTAGTATTTTAGCTGAAATCAATATTAATAATTAATATTTCTTGCAGATATTTGGCAAGCGGCATGAGTTTTACAGACCTTCATTACATATACAGACTAGGAACATCAACAATACGTATAATTGTAAAGGATGTATGCAAAAAATTTGGGAAATCTTACTTGACGAGTGCATCCCACCTCCATCAGAAAATATCTGGAATGAAAGCAAAGCAGGATTTTCTAAGAACGCTAATTTTCCGAACTGTTTTGGGGCCATAAACGGGAAACATATTAGAATTGTTAAACCGCATCGAAGTGGTTCATTGTTTTACAATTATAAACATTTTTTTCTGTCGTCTTATTAGCAGTTGTGGACACTTCATACTGTTTTCGATATGTTGACGTGGGAGCATACGGTAAAGAATGTGATTCCTCCGTATTTAAAGAATCGACATTTTTCCAAGCATTACATTCAGATTCTTTACATATACCCGGTCCAAAATTGTTACCACTAACAGAAAACCCAGCTCTGCCATATGTTTTAGTTGGCGATGAGGCTTTTGGGTTAAGTGATAAACTGCTACGTCCTTTTGGTGGAAACAACTTAACACAACAACAGCGAGTATTTAATTACCGTTTATCACGTGCCAGACGCTATGTTGAATGCGGATTTGGCATTTTTAGTAACAAATGGAGAATTTTTCATCGACCCATCAACGTACATCCCGACTTTACTATTGATATAGTGAAAGCTTGTTGTATTTTACACAATTTAGTAAGGATGAGAGATGGTTTTGTGTTGACGATGCATTAGAAATTGCAAGTTTTGAAGATATACCGAAAGAACAAAATTTACGAGGAACAAGGTCAGGAAAGGAAGTACGAGATTACTTTACACAATATTTTAACAGTAATGAAGGATCTGTGCCATGGCAATTAGCAAAAATATAAATAGTATGTATACCTTTCTCGGCTTTCTCTGCCGCTGTCAATTGTTGATAATTTTTAATAAATATTTTGCACATGTCTTCCCAAGCGTCTTTTGTTTTATTTCTATTTTTAAATTCGTTACTCGACTTATCCCATATCACGGGCCTTTCTTCAATTGCACAAATAAACGTTTCAATGTCAAAATTTTCCATTTTATAACTGATACACTCCATGCACTATGAGAATTGAAACTGTAATAGAAAAATCTACGACCCTGGGTAACGGCGACGGCAGAATTGCCGTTCGTGTGTAAACTTGCATTGACTTGCATTAAATAAAACAAAACTGTCGGTTAATTCAACGACCGGCTGCCGTGTGTTCGCCGTCCAAGTTTTAATTTGACCGGCGACCGGTCGGTAGAGTAACCGGCACCGGCAGGTAATTAAATATTATTTAAACATATGAATAATAATTAATCCCGATTTTTTGCCGACCGGCCAAATAGCCGGTCGGCGGATTAACCGTTCGTGTGCAAGGGGCCTAGGATGATGTAATGCGTACGGAATTTTCAATAAACCGAATTTTCTCCCATAAATTAATAACGTGTTTGATAGTCGAATTTTCATCAACAAAAACGTAGAAATCAAACGAACAAAAAAATAACGTATATTCTTTTATTTCGGAAGGCACGTTCATTTTACTGAATCAAACTTTTTTTTTTGAATGGAACGTATATAATACTAATAACGTAGATAGATTTGCTATAAAGCTATTCCATTAATTGTAACTTTGGTTTACTAAAAACGAAACAGATAAAACGTAAATGTATTCAGTAACGGCGTGGTCTTACTTTTACCACTTTTGTCGCCATTTTTATTCTTTTTGTCGCCTTGAAAAAGTTACTAGTCATCATGCATTGGATGCAAACTAGCGGGGAAAATGCGCGCCTTATTTAAATATAAGGTAGCGACCAAGTTTTGGACTGCTACAAGTGAAGACATTGTGGAAAAGGACAAAATTGAATGCACAGAGTGCGGTAAAAAGTATAATTATACAACTAAAAAAGATGACTGGCTTAAGTACGGTTAGTGTTCTTATTGGTTTCATGAGAGTTAAGTTGTGTGATAGGTGTGAAAAGGTTTGTTCTAGAAAGCGGAATTAGTAAGTGAGTCATAATACCCTGGTATGTGAGAGAACTCACCGACACCGTTGATTTCCAAACATACAATATTCAAAATTTTCAAATTCAAAGTTTTTGTTTAATTTTTTTTCTAATATAAGTCATCGCTCTCAAAATTACCCTAATAAATGTTTCTACTAGAGGTCTGTAGTACATATTGCTATTAAGCCAGTCACCATAGCTAAAAAAGTACCTTGTTTGTGACAAAAATACTAATAGAAAGAGACGTGTGGCATCATATCAAGGACAATAAGTAGATTAACTTCGATATAAAGCCAATATGCGGTTGTCATTAATTAATTTGTGATTAACAACGTCTTTTTTTAAGTTTTCTCGTTCCTGACTGAATACTAATAAACCAATGTTAATGGAGTAAAAAGAAACGTTAGAGAATTAAAATGCGAAAAATATTAGCACAGATACGACTTGATCGGGTTTTTATTTTCCGAGAAAAACCGAAAAAACGATCGATTTTTTTTTTTTTTTTGAGCTACAGTGAACAGCCTCCGGGACATAATAAGTTTTGATAAGTACTTCATTTGTGCAAAAAACCTGAAGTTTTTGTACGATTATAATTAAATTTTTTTGCATCGGCCGATTTCAATTTTTCAAAAAGATTTTAAAATTTAAGTTACACACTACATTGTAAATTCCAGTTTTGCAACAAAGACTACTAAATCAAGAACGAAAAATTAAAAAAGACTTTTTTTGCACTATTTTTGTTAATCAAAAAACTAATTAATGACAATCGCGTGTTGGCTTTATATCGAAATTAATGTACTCATTGTCCTTGATATGATGGCACATGTCTTCTTCTTGTTAGTACTTTTGTTACGAAAAAAACCTCTATTGATTGGCCTATATGGATTGCATATTTTGTTTATAAAACAAATTAACTTTTAGCAACGTACTCCTAAACTTTTTCTTAAATAAAAAAATTTAGGTTCGTTAAATAACTGCTATTTGTTTATAAACTTAGAAATTTAATCTATCCACAAAAGAACTTTACAAATATACAAGAAAAAATTAAACTTTAACTAATCATATCTTCTTAGGCAACGTGCATTCACATTAAAAATTTAGTTTTAAATAAAATACTTTTAAAAGTACGAATACAAAATTTTGCTTATAACACTAAATAACCGAGTTTTTAGTGCTCGGTGATGTCATTTTTGACAAAGTGTTGATGACGTCAGCAGATGTGGAAATGCTTAGTTAGTTTCTTTAGTTAATCTTTCTTTACATTCATAATTATTCTAATGTTATTAAATAAGTATACTTACGGTCAACGCAATTTTGAACAAATATTTAAATAAAATTGTTTGCCACATCAAATTCTGCATTGGAAGATGGACCTTCATGACAAAGTATTTTAAAAGTAACACTTTTACGATTTTTAGGTGCATCCTTCCGCTTTACCCATGTTTCCTCCAAGTCTGTTCAACTAACCTCAAGTAAATCCTCAATTCGCACTTGCTCCTGCTTGTAAGTGCATACAAAGTTGAATTGTGGTAATCTAAAGAAATATTTATTTTAAAATGATATATTTGATTCGAATTTAAATAAACATTACCTTCAGACAGATTAATGTCAATTTTATGTGATTTACCACTTTGAATTGCTTGTCTGTAAACGTAACCCAACTATCCTGTTAGTGGAATTATTGCCACATAAAATAATAAGTCACGCTTTCCATGCCTATTCCCCTTCGGTAATAGATCTTACATATTGTCAAATACCAGTTAAACTGACTAATGCTGCCATTATTGACAAAATAAGGCTAAAAATACAAATGTCCTACTGAGATTACAAAAGGTTGTCAAAGTTTTATCTCTAGTATTGCTACCATCTTGGATATTAATCGCGTCCTCTTAATTTCAAAACTTTTCCGAATCATTTTTCGATTCAAATTAAAAATTTTTAATATTTCAAATAACTCATTCAGCGCAATTTGTCGTTTCTGAATGCTGATTGTGTTTCACTTGTATACTTCCCACACTTGTTGTAAATCCGATTACGTACAATTTCTAAGAATATATAAATTTAGTACATTGCTCATTAGATTATTGCAATATTTGCATAATTTCACATTTGTCTTTCTTGTTAACTTAACTGCTTTATTATAATTTAAGTTATTTACATTAATAAATGTAATAACAAATTATTATAATTTAACTCAACGTTACTTACGCGTGTCTTAACGGAAGTGACGGAAAGCCGACTGCTATAATAACCCCGCTATTAGTCACGTGACCACTCTATGGTCAGAAATTTAATTTGAATATAACAGTCTATTTTTGTAGAGATGCAAATGTTTATTTTAAACATTCCTGAGTGTATGTGTCCGGCAGCATATATGATATTAAATAATCTTGTTAACATACTTAAATTTTTTGTTTATTAGTTGAGAATGATCCAAGTACAGATATAGCGTTTAATGAACATCAATAAAGTAAAGTAAAAATCTGGCATGTAAACTTTTTTGTTAAATAGAAAAGAAGCGCTTTAATTATTCAATAAACTTAAACAAGAAAATTACATACATCTATTAAACAATTTACAACTAACCACTAAAATAATATCTAATAAAACAAATAGTTTAATAACACTAATTGAAAAACCACAAGAAGTTTCCAATTTATATTCTAAGGCAACTAGTGAAAACATTTTTAGAATTTGATATGCTTCATTGATCTCTAAAACTTCTGGTAGCATCAATTTAAATTTTGAACCCAAACAGATACGAAATATTTTTCGTCAACTGTTTTGATACGATTATCAATAGGTAGAATTTTCTTTATTATCAAAAAAAACGACGATCTTAGATTACTTTAATTAACAAGATTCTGTTTTATAAAAGATATGTTGATGATATCTTCATCATTTTTAAGTGGACCTTAATTATGATTGTTTACTCCCGTTCACTGAAATCTTCAACAAAATTGAGGATTATGTGCCCAATATTCCTCAAAATTCGCGTAAGACAAAACATGAAATAAAACCGAATAATAAAAAAATTGCATTGATTTTTATTCCTTTCCCTGAAATCTTCAAAGAATTTGAAAATTCTGTGCAAATATTCTCCAAAATTGGCGTACGACAAAACATGAATATAAAACCGAGTAAGAAATAATTGAAAAATTGCATTATCAAAATGATATATTTACAGATTTTAGTAGATATCCAAAGACTTCTATGGTGCGTAAGACAAAATGTGAATACAAAACCGAAAAGAAAAATCACACAATGGTGGCTGTTTAGCATTTTTTCTGAATCAACTGGCGTTAGTAACGAAGGTTTTACTACTTTTTATTGGAATCTTCAAAGCATTTCTTGAATATTTGGATCGATTCCCCAAAAATTTTCCACCGAGTTAACACCGAGCAAAATGTGAATATATAACCGAGTACGAAATAATTGCAGATTTTGGAGAATATTTGCAAATAATAATAAAATTCTTTCAAGATTTTAGCGAAAACTAATAAAACCTTTATCAACAACGCCAGCCTATTTTGACAATATGCTGAATATTATTTCATTTTTGCGATTTTCGTACTTGGTTTTATGTTTCTGTTTCGCCCGGTTTTGTCTTGGTTTTATATTCACTTTTTTCTTGCTCGGTTTTAACTCGGTTTTTCGGTTTTGGTTTAATATTTCCGTACGTAGCGTTTGTTGCTTGCAAAAACGAAGTATCCTTTGTCGAACACATCATAAAACGTGACCAACCAACTTAACTTTAGTTCCTTACAAAAGTATAATTTAATTTAGTTTTAATGCGCTGTTTACACTAACACTCTCCCTCATTAAATATAAATTATTTAAGGTTCAAACTCTCCCTTAATTTTACAAATTTTACACTAGATAAAAGCTTGGTAAATAGATCACAATCTGGTCACACGTATTTATGTATTTAATTTTGACTTCTTCCGATTCAACTTTATCTCTTATAAAATGATGTCTGATGTCAATGTGTTTTAAACGTTTGTGTAACTCTGTATTTTTGGCAACACGTATAGCAGATTGGTTATCCTTCAACACAATTATTTTGCAATCATTATTGAAAATTTTCAGTTCTATCACTAAATTGCGTAGCCATATTTCTTCACAAATGACCGTACTTAAAGCCACTGTGGGTTGGACCTTGGTTGACCAAGAAATTGCACAATTAAACAGTTTAAAAACGTAACCAGTGGTTGATTTCCGGGGATCCAAATCTCCACCCCGATTGGCGTCTACATAACTATGGTATTAGATTCACCCGACTCGTACACCAATTTTAAGTCAAGTGTTTCTTTATTGAACCTTAATACCCTTTTCAATAAATACCACATTTCTAAGCTAGGTTTGTTTTGATATTTACTTAGACAGGAAATTGATGCACAAATATCAGGTTTCGTTCCTAACATGGCGTACACTCATGAAATTTAAAACTTGGACACCACAATTTCTGTAAACAAAAGTTTGCACATTGTGAAGCGGGCTTAAGGGTATCATTTACAATTCTAACAGCAGGTAGTCTCAGCAGGGGTTATCTTATAGAAGGACTGTAGAATGAATCATTACACTAAGCACGTTTTAGAAAATAGGTAATTTACGTTGCTTACTTAATTTTTTCTTTAAAGAATATATTTGAAGGTATCGCTAATTAAACACCATAGCTCGATTAATTATCGAATCAAAATTTTGTTTAGGAAATGTTTACAAAATAAAATTAGAAATAATTTTGATTTAAAAAACGTCTACAAGCAATAACTTTTAAATTAAATCAAAAACTAAACATGGTTATTTGGGTTGACTGATTATTACCTATTTTTAAATAAATCTAACCTACTAATTATTGTAAGTTATTAAAAAAATCATTAAACTTTCTATTCATAATATTTAGTCCTTACAAAATGTATATTTTATGACGTTTCATTTTTTTCTGTAGTTAATATAAAAAGTGAAAATAAAAACTAAGGCAATTCTTATTGTCAACGTATATATTTAGTTTTTGACAAGAATTTATTACATAATTATAATTAAGATACCAAGTTATAGTTTAAAATTAAATGAAAACTTTTTTTTTAAATAAAGGTATTACTATATAAATAAATATAAGAAATCAATAATGGGTGTGACCTCTATTATTATTGATACATTCTTGGAGGCGTCTGCTCATTGACGCTATCAAGGTATCAATATAATTAATATTAATCGTTTCCCATGCGGTATCAATGGCTGCAATTAGTGCATTACGGTTTACTGGTATAAAATTTGGCCCTTGTTGTCTTCGGATAACAGCAAGTATTCGAGCCCAAACATTTTCGATAATGTTAAAATCTGGGCTTTTGCTGGCCAGGGTAACAGCTCCAAGTTATTTGCTTGTATCCAGTTGCGCACAACCTGCGAAGTATAGGGTCATCATATCCCGATAGTTAATTATCGAATGTTCCAAGAAAATATGTGTAAATAGTAAATGGAATCTACTAACGTAACGTTAAGTCGTTAATTATAGTTACATAACTTTCCTTTCATAAGATATAGTTCATATTAATATGCTTATTGTAAAGCTTCGTACACACCTGAACAACAAACCGAGGAACAAACAGAACAACGAACCGAACGGCAATCGGAACATTAATTTGGACGGTGCTACGTACGAATTTTAGAACAGATTTGCAAGTCTTGATTGTTCCACAAACGGTTTGCGGCGTTCCCACAACTTGCTGGTTTTTCTCGGACATCAAAGAAAATGCGCGCGAATGCGTTTGCAGGTTTGGACGAATCTAAACAAAACGGCGAACAAACTTATGCGGGAGAATTAAATTATTTATTTTTGTCCTCCCTTTTGTGGGTTTGTTGTGTTTTAGGTAATATTATGGAGTTGACAGAAGAAAAATGTTTTAAATTAATCAGTGTTTAAGAATGCAAGAAAAAATGATGTCCCTATTAGCATCATTTGGGCGGGAAATTTCCAAAACAAAAAAAAAACGAAGTAAATTATAATTTATTACTCTTCTTTGTGCGTAAAAATTTGGTTGGCACTATCTTCTTGTTTTCCGCAATTTTCTCTTCTCAATAAAAATATATATGAACTGAAAACTACTGAAAATAATTATGGGAACAGCACAAACGTTCCGTTTGTTGTTTGGATTGTGGAAATCATAAAAGATCGTTTGTCGTTCTGTTTGACTTTCGGTTCGTTGTTATGTTTGTTGCTCGGTTTGTTGTTCAGGTGTGTACGAAGCTTTACAACTTAAGCAACAATTTTTGGCGAATAAAGATTAGTTTGTGATGTAATATTAGAAACTCAAATTTATATCATATCAAATTTATGACAACTTAAAACCAAGAACGTGTATGTTATTGCTAAGAAATTATTAAGGAAAAAGCGCAATGGCAGTGTCAATATTTATAATTAGATATTTTCGAAAGTTTATAAGTCCTCTATTGTAATCTTAATACTTAAAAGAAAATCCTGTCCATTAGCATTATAAGGAAATGGTTTTTACTTTATGAATAAGTTTCAATAACAATAGAATATTCTTGCTGGTTTAATTTACTTTCTTTGAGTCATATTGCTCTAAGGGTTGTTACATTGGTTATCAGAAGTATGTAATAAATAAACAATTACCTACTGTTTGAGAACGGGCAGTGTGAACCAATAAATAAAGTAAGAAATATAAATTCCATTTTAGTTTAAAATTTTAAGTGTTGTGAAAATGCCACCTCATCTCGGTGCTGATTTGAAAGCGCGGATTGTTTCGGAATCAGCGGCGGGCCGTAGTGTGCGTGAAATTTCACGCATGTTAGATATACCAAAAGCACCGTAGGGCATTACCGAGTAAAATGGAATCTTGAACACACTTTGGAAAGAGCCATCGGAAGTGGTAGACCTAAAGTATCTACACGTGCTCAAGATCTCGAGTTGTTTCATTACGTAAAAGAACAACCATTTGCTACATACTCCAGGGCTATAGCAGATACACATTTTCCCGGTTGCCGTATAACTGAACAAAAAATATTAAACAAGATGGAAATAAAGAAGTATAATGCTGCTGCGAAAGAAGTTCTCAGTGACGAAAATATGAGACGTCGTCTGGAATTTGCAAGGCGATATGTGAACGAACCTTTGGAATTTTGGAATCGAGTGATTTTTAGCGACGAAAAAACGTTCAATAGCCGCAACGATGGACCACTAAAAGTTTTTAGAATGGAAGGAACTCGTTACGAAAATAATCACATATGTCCTAAAAAACGAAGTGGTTATTTTTCTGTGAATGTGTGGGGTTGGGTTAGCGCGCGGGGTCCAGCAGTTTGTTGGGCTATCGATGGACGTCTTGATTCTGCTGCGTATTTAGATATTTTGGAAACTATTATGAAACCTTCAGTCGAAGTGTTTTATCCAGACGAAGATTATATTTTCCAACAAGTAAGTATTCTTATTTCACTATACTTTCTTCAAAAAATAGTTTGGGATCTGCTGAATTAAAATTTTCATAATGTATTTTTGTTGTTAAAGGACAACGCCCCTATTCACACTTCGCGGGTTGTGCGCAATTGGATACGAGAAAATAACTTGGAGCTGTTACCATGGCCAGCAAGAAGCCCAGATTTTAACATTATCGAAAATGTTTGGGCTCGAATACTTGTTGTTATCCGAAGACAACAAGGGCCAAATTTTATACCAGTAAACCGTAATGCACTAATTGCAGCCATTGATACCGCATGGGAAACGATTAATATTAATTATATTGATACCTTGATAGCGTCAATAAGCAGACGCCTCCAAGAATGTATCAATAATAATGGAGGTCACACCCATTATTGATTTCTTATATTTATTTATATAGTAATACCTTTATTTTAAAAAAAGTTTTCATTTAATTTTAAACTATAACTTGGTATCTTAATTATAATTATGTAATAAATTCTTGTCAAAAAACTAAATATATACGTTGACAATAAGAATTGCCTTAGTTTTTATTTTACTTTTTATATTAACTACAGAAAAAAATGAAACGTCACAAAATATACATTTTGTAAGGACTAAATATTATGAATAGAGAGTTTAATGATTTTTTTAATAACTTACAATAATTAGTAGGTTAGATTTATTTAAAAATAAGTAATAATCAGTCAACCCAAATAACCACGTTTAGTTTTTGATTTAATTTAAAAGTTGTTGCTTGTAGACGTTTTTAAATCAAAATTATTTCTAATTTTATTTTGTAAACATTTCCTAAACAAAATTTTGATTCGATAATTAATCGAGCTATGGTGTTTAATTAGAGATACCTTCAAATATATTCTTTAAAGAAAAAATTAAGTAAGCAACGTAAATTACCTATTTTCTAAAACGTGCTTAGTGTAATGATTCATTCTACAGTCCTTCTATAAGATAAACCGTGCTGAGACTACCTGCTGTTAGAATTGTAAATGATACCCTTAAGCCCGCTTCACAATGTGCAAACTTTTGTTTACAGAAATTGTGGTGTCCAAGTTTTAAATTTCATCAGTGTACATTAATAAACCTATTAATCGTCTACAGTCAGTTTCTAATTCTTTCTTTTCATTTCCTAATTTTAACTTATCTAACTTAACTTCTAATGGGGTCTTTACACCGTTACAATTTGTCATTCAAATCTTTTCAACACACATTTAAGATAATCTGTTTGATTAATTTCAGTAACACCTTTGACTACATTATGATTTACATTTATTTCCAAAAAATTTCCAATCTTTCCTAAAACCTTTCATCTTAAATTTCTTCTGCAAACCCTGTTTTATGGAAATAATTTTGTTAATATTAGATCTCACTAATAAAAAATTATCTACACATAATAAAACATAAGTTTGATCGGTTTCTGTGGTATGTAAATAATTATAATTTTTGTTTTTTTCAACTCTCAAATCTAACATTACTGCATGAAATTTTACATTCCAGTATTTGTGAACCTTTTTCAACCCATTCAAAGATTTGTTTAATTTTAATACATAATTATTATCTCCATTATCAAAACCTTTAGGTTTGTACATATAGACCGTCTCATCAATGTTACCATAAAGAAAAGCTGCAGTTACAACCATTTGAAAGATTTCTAAGTTAAACTTATTCGCCAAAGCTAAGACTACGCGAAAAGTTGCCATTTTAGCTACAGGTGCATAAATCTCACCTAAATCAAACACATGTTTCGTTGGAAACCACTTCGGGCCAATGATTTTGCAATTTGTAATTCACATTTTCTTGTAACACTTTCAATTCTTTATTGATCTTCCATTCTTCTTTATCGGCTCCTTTAGTTACCTCTTCGTACGTTAACTCATCACTAACACAAACACTACAAACACTGTATTCTTGTAATCTAGCTGGCATTTTTAAATTTCGTCGATTTCTTAGATTATAATGTTGTTCTGGTTCGTCTTCTTTACAGTCTTTATCAAAACTAATTAATTCATTGTCGACCTCTGCTCGAGTTTCTTTTTCTAGAGTTTCATTTTCTGTTTCTAATGTTATCTGTTCTTCGGTTGAATTTTTCTGTATTAATTACAGGAACCTTGTTACGGTTTTATTTTTGGAATATGGGACGTGTGTCGAAAGCAATATAAAACGTGTGTCGCGAGTAATATGTTACGTCGTATTTGGCGCGCATTTTGCTAATTTTCTATTGGTTGAAAATAAAATTCAAATAAGATTCCTAGACGAACAGCGGACATTTTTCTTCTTTCGCACGGGTGGTTTAGCGTGCATCTTAAAATTGAAATTTACACAAATCACTTATGTGTGTCACAAGATTTTCATTAAACATGCCACGTGAAATTCTTTTAGCACGTTTCTTGACCTTATGATTTTGCTGTGTGTTATACCTGGATAACTCCTGGAGTGCTGGAGTAGCTGATTAAGACCTTCCTTGTCAATTAAAGACCACACTACGGTTTTTGCATTAGATAAGCTGCAAGCAACCGATGGATACCACGTCTAACAGGGGTTGGTTATGCGTCATAACTTTATCGAGGAAGCCTACCGCCTTCCGTTTCTCTTTGCACACCTCCCTAAGAGGAATCCTGAGGTTACCTAATCTCCCGAACTGTCGATATCGTCGCTAACTGGAAACTCTTACTTTCGGAACTGCATCCATTAGATTAAAGCTAAGTTTTATTAATTAAGTAACTTATCCATTGTTAATGCGTATGTACATATGACATGAAACGGCTTGATTTTTAGTTCTTAAGTAAATTTTTATTCGGTGGTACTCTCCATAACCGAACGTTTTTAACCAGCTCAATACTGGCTCGGGCGCTTCACTTAGAGCGGTTGACGCAAAATCAAAATGCCTTTAGGGTTTGCGGGAGGTACTCACCCTTGTAATCTTAGTTTAAGTCAGTGTCGTTGCATGTTCAACCAGATAAATTGCCGTGTGTAAGTGACATGTGTACGCAGAGTTTTCCTATTAGCCAATTCTCAATTGGAACGTTAACATTAATTTTGGTATAATTAAATCTTACCCGTGAATCCGGCGCCTTAATTGCGAACCTTATTTTTTATTAACCAAGGCTACTGCTAACGTACGTGAATATATCCGGCAGTCTCTCTATTTCTGTCATATTTGCCTATTACTATAAGATTTGTTTGTTGTTCCTATTGAATTGTCTGTCTTTCTCTTAAAACTAATTTAAATAAAACCTGTTGATCTCCTGTTGGTCGGTTTTATTTTTTTTTTACTCAGCAGGTGGCGTCTTGTTAGACAGCAGTTTAATTTCTTAGAACTCTTTAAGGACCCCCTCTACGATAAAGCCGGACGCTGCTGCTCTAACTATTATAAATACTTTATTCTCCACAAACCTAATGCGCTACATTAATCCGTATTTCCTTTTGTTGTTTCTTTTTTAGAGCCGTCGTTAGTTGTAAACCTTTCCAAGGCTATTATATTTTCTGATTTGGCAATTATTGTTTCTAAAATTACAACATCACAAAGAATTTATACTGTCTCGGTTTTAGGAAAATAAACTCTGTATGCTTTAGAAGTGTCACTGTAACCTACGAAAATGCTTATTTTATTTTTGGAATCTATTTTTGACTTTTAATTTTTGGAATACATGCTGAAACTCTACTTTCAGATTCCTTTTAAATAATTCTGTTTAAAATAAAGGCAGCAGTGTTAACTGCCTCAGCCAAACTTTTGGCATGTATTAACGTTCTTGCACATTCAACTAGCGTTCGATTTTCCCTCTCTGCTCTTCCATTCTGCTGTGCTGTGTAAATTACTGACGTTTGATGTTCAATTCGCTTTGCTTTTAACATTTTTCTATATCCTTATTTTCAAATTCTAAACCATTTTTTCTGTCCGAATACACTTGATCTTGTTCTCAGTTATATTTTCTGCACTTG
The DNA here is from genome assembly GCA_030710515.1 of Abscondita cerata. Lineage (NCBI taxonomy): Eukaryota > Metazoa > Arthropoda > Insecta > Coleoptera > Lampyridae > Abscondita > Abscondita cerata. Next base: position 423,425 of record JALBCR010004405.1, read on the forward strand.
CAATGAATTCTTTCAGTTTTTCTTTAACTTTAAATTTATACTTCCAGAAATACACTTGACGGTAACTTGTAAAATCATCTTTTAACAATAAGAAGTATCTAGCTTCACCAAGAGAACTTTTCCCAAAGGACCCACACATTGCTGTGTATTAACATGCATGATTTTGTTGCTCTCAATTTGCTTCCTTTAAATGGTATTGGGTATTGCTTAACAGCCAAACATTCAGCGCAGATGGGTTGGCTAACTTCATTTAAGTATTTAATATTGTTTTTCTTTAATAATTTTTCATATATGAGAAACTCTGATGAGTAAGTTTGCAATGCCATTCATTTAAAGCTTCCGAGTACAGTTTTTATGATCTTTATTTTGTCTAAACATCATTTTCTATAATTTTCCTTTTCGTTCAGCAATTGCTCTAACATTACCAGTGTTATCAATTATTTTGCATTCTTCACTATTCGACGTTATTGTTAAGCTCGTATCTAAAAAGCTTGACCTACTGAAAATGGTTAACTGTAATATCTGGATCATACAAGTCATTTAATAACGTGGTTTATATCCATTCTTTGCCATTCCAAGTTTCTAGTGCAACCGATCCTATTCCACCTGTGTTTAATACCTTTCCATCTCCAATTTTTGCTTGTGTTTTCAGTCCCAAACATGTGCCCACTTGCGCCTGTATCAATGAACTATTCATTTTCATTTAATGTAGAAACAGTACCAATTATTGCATTTGCATTTTTTGAATAGTGACTTGCATTGCTATTCTTGCTTTTATTTTTTCTAAACCAGCAATTCTTTAACAAATGTCCAGGTTTCTTACAGTAATGGCATATTCGACTTTCCTTTCTCTCTGATTTTAGTTTATCTTCAACAAAGTTAAGTAAATTTTGTTTGTACCTTGGTTTCTGCTTGCTGTCCTTAATGCTGTTACGTTCTCTATCGATCTTAACCTTTCCTCTTCTATCAATAATCTTAAAGTTAATGTTTTCAAATTTCTATCGGCAACTGGCACCGATTCCTATGAAGAAATAAAATGATTATAATCGTTCGGTAGCGACATAATAATTTTAGTCATAACCATACTTTCGGTTAATTCTTCCATACTTTCCAGCTCAGAGATAAACTTTGACACACTTCCATCAGGTTTAAATTCTGCTAAAAGAATATTTGTTGAGATAAATGAAGACTTACTTCGGTTCCTTGTCATGAATCGCCTTCAGTTTCAACCACATTTGAGCTGATGACTCGCAGCTTAAAATGTATGTTAATTCTGACTCCTCCATTCTCAATATTATGATTTCTTGACCCTTCGCATCCTCGTTGAACCACTTCTTATCATCTTGATCTGTTTTTTTCTATCTTAAGTGACAATATCGAACAAATCTTTCCCTTTTAACATCACGGTGGTCTGGAACTTCTACACTAACCAATTTAAACCGTTTAATTTTAAGGCTGGAACTGGTATTATTAATTGTTTCATTTTTGCTTTGCGTTCCCATACGTATTTAATTTTTTTCTTCCACGTTTTATATAACTTTGGCTGACATCACTTTTATTATTTTAACCGCCGTTAATAATTGAACAACAACGATTATGTGCCTGGGCCCATAACCTGTTGAACTATTAGTTAAACAATTAACTTTTGATTAATTTAATAAAACAAGTATGAAAAATACAACTAAAACTTGTGGTTATTTTTTAGGTTATTCGGCATCTCTTGAAAACGTTCTAATTACCAACTTAACTTTAGTTCCGTACAAAAGTATAATTTAATTTAATTTTAATGTGCAGTTTACACTAACACTGCTTTTTTTTCTGCGTTTCCTCCTTCCTTATTTTTACAAATATAGACCAACATTCTGATTGAGCAAGCAAATTAGCAAGCTTAATGGGGTTATCCCTTTCCTCATCTTGAGCAATCTGGTTAATAAAGTAAATAATATCCGTGCGCGAAACGTTTTTCATTTTCTGTGGCTTCCTTTTCCGGATTTGGATCTAAAAGTTCTCACAATCCGCAAGGTTTGTCCGATTTAACACTTCGAAACTCTCGCTATAGAAAAGAAAGCCGTGTATAGAACAGAACATTTATTTGTTTTCAGTTTTTCTTTACAAATTTTGCTGAAAGGCTTTTATTAAGTGGGCATCGCAGATGTGCACAATCAGACAAGATCCAAGTTTCCATGAATGCAGTAAATAGTTGCTTACTTTGCATAGGCATACACGACGGACGTATGGAAAAATTAGAGGCATTGAAAAATCTGCCAACTGGGAAAATGGTGTTTTGATTTTTGCATCAAATTTTACAATGATGGCATAGTGAATGTGTGCATTAACTTAGTTGGTATTAATTCTCCGATGAAATAAATATGCTGTCTTTGTCACTGAAAAATATTGCACAGTTAAATGACTAGATGGATAGATTTTGGGATCTAATATAGACGCTCAAACCTTTAATCCAACTTTTGTTAGCCATTCTGGAATTATAAAATCTGTTCTCTGTTTGATTGTATTTGAATCATAGTAAAATTGAAGTTGCATGTCATGAGAACATGATCATTTTTAAATGCATATGCTTGACCTACACTGTGCTATAATTTTGTGATCGTAAAACCGTTTTTCTTACATATGGTTTTAAAACATACCTTTAAGATGGCTCTTTTACAGCATAATTTGATATCCTATCGTCAGATATGTTTAGTAAGTTCCAACTCGACCAAGGCATCATAAAATAATTCTGTTAACTCAAAAAGTGCAATCGTTGATTTAATTCCTTCCTCCTTCTCATTATAACTGCACTTTTCATCATGTAATCACAAAATGATATCCTGACAGTTCGTTTTTATAATCATTATTTTTAGGCAACTTTGGATTTTCCGTCTGATCCTACGATTCTTTTCGGTTTCTATCGTTCTGGCCAGTTATATTAAAATAAACGTTTTTGAATTTGATATTGATTGTCTGTGTGTATCGTATTATCTGGAGGTTTAATTAATGAATTGAAATGAAATTGAAAAATCACAAAACCACACTAAGTTGTTATTTTGTACAGAACAAGACAACGACTTAGTTATAGTAATGAACTGTCAACTGGTAAATAATGTACTAACAAATAACATTATGAAACTGCAGCTTTTTCAATGCTAGTGGCTTTGTATTTATTATCACCAAATATACAAGGTGGTGTTTTGAAAACGGGTCGTAGGGATTTAGCATTGTGAACTGGTTTTTTCGAATTCATGTTCGCCCTTTCAAGTGACAAAAATAATTTTTCTTCAAGCGTGATAAAATATGAATTTTACTATCTCGCATTGAATATATAGAACGACTACATTATTTTACGACGTACAATAATATTATTATTTTACGCTCAATTAGTAACTTAGTTTGCCGGTAGAGGTATTAGCACTTTTTAAGCAGAAACGCCATTTAAAAATTTAAACTTTTAAAAATGTCGCAAATGCTTACAATAAATTTTGAAATGGGCGCAAGAAAATAATATAATCAATTACACAGAAAATGTTATGTTAGCGTATTTTTCCCATTTGGCGGAAACTATGAAAGGTTCGTCATTATGGGCACAATATTCCATGCTAAAGTGCCAATTAAATATTAAACATGACATAAACTTAAAAATTACGCAAAATTAATTTCCTTCTTGAAGCGCCAAGCTGATGGGTATCAACCAAAAAAAGCAAAAGTTTTCTCAAAGAACATTTTAATAACTTTTACAAAATGCGCCAAACAATGAATATTTGGCCTGAAGGTAATTTCAAATATAACTTTTTCAATCGCTAAAGTAGATACTATTTTCTTAGATCGTATTAATATTCGGAGTTAGTGGGGCATGTCGTTGCGACAAACTAGTCAATTTAAGAATACAGGATATCGAAGACCTGGAACGTATAATATTAGTAAAAATTCCTAATACTAAAACGAATAGAAGTCACGGACATTTACCATAGTTGGAGATTTTTATTTAAATTTATGTAGACAATATATGACACTTCGACCTAATGACATCAACATAACAAGATTCTTTTTAAAATACCAAAATGGTAGATGCCACCGTGTCGTTATGGGGATACATAAAATTTCAGGTATACCAAAACAAGTGGCAACTTTTTAAAACTACCTAATCCAGACGAATACACTGGTCATACACTGCGACGAACCTCAGCTACATTGTTAGTTGACAATGGTGGAGACATTACCACTCTAAAAGACACGGTGGATGAAATCTAACAATGTACGCTGAGGGGATACATCGAAGACTCCCTTTCAAACAAACGTGAAATTGCCAATAGAATATTAGGGTGCGATGAAGGTAACACATCTACCGTAACATCAGGTGATCTTAACAGGCCTAGTGACTTCCACCGCAACATCGAGCATATCCCAGTCAAGTGAATATGAAATCCATCACGACTATAATGACGTCAATGTCAGTTCTAAAACAAGCAAGTACAGTGGATTAAATATTATTAACTCGACATTACAAAATTGTACCTTTAATATTACTATAAATAAGAAATAGGTATTTTTTCCACTATATAGTTACTACAAAAAAGAATGTTTGTTTTAAGTTTTCATCTGAAATAAGAGTTAATTATTATTATTGTTGTATTGTTAAATAATTATAGCTTTCTTTCTTACTCTACAAATTAATACAAAAATTTTCCTTTTACAAACCGTGTTAATACACACAACAAAATAATGTTGTTTGACAGTCATGTTTGACAGTTGTAAAGTTGAGTTAACGCTATTGCCTATTCATTCTAAAACCACCTCAATTACTTCAAGAATTTGGTTTTTTACGCTTGAAGAAAAATAGTATATGCTACACGGAGTCGAACGCCTTTTGTGTTTCGCAAAGTATTTTGCGGCCTCAGCTGCGCTTCGGCCGCAATACCTTCGCTCAACACAAAAAGTGCGTTCTACTCTAGTAACAGTATAATATATTATTGGTATCAAAACGCAGCTAAAATTATTGCGCATAACGTTCGCTATCAGAAATGAGCTGAGATTACACAGTCTTTTTTGAAAATTCATCAATAAAAATTATTGATACTTGATGTTTATATATTCTAACCTTCCTATTTAATTTAGTTCTAATATTTTTCGAAGCTGTTCATTGGGAATAAAGCTTTTTATTTGTTATTAGTGACTTTTCTTTAGCCTTATTGTCAAAACATTAGGAATGTTCATTGTTTAGGCAACCCAATACAATTTTTCTTTTATTATCAAAACTTACTTTTATTTTTATTGACAAAATTTTTGAAAACAACTTGAAATTCAGATGATTAATACCGCTCAGCTATACGGACTAATTTTAGCTTCATTTTGATACCCAAAACCATTAACCTATGACCCATTTGCAATTTGTTTTACTAGATTTTATATTCACGTGTTGTCTTTTGCAGATTTTAGATAATATTTGCAAATAATAATGAAATTGTTTTAAGATTCTAACGAAACTAATAAAACCCTATTCTGGGAAAATGCTGAACGTTAGTTCATTTTCACGATTTTTTTATTACTGTATTTTATATTCAGGTTTTGCTAGGTTTTGGCTAGGTTTTTATATTCACGTTTTGTCTTACGCATTTTTCGACAATATTCGGAATGTACGCGATGAAAGTCTTTAGATATAGTAATAAAAATCTGTAAATACTATGCATTTACACATGAGCAGTGATTAACATCAGGCATTTTGCTACTTTTCTTAATAAGTTTTATAATCACGTTTTGCTCGGTTTTATATACAGGGTGTCCCACCGGGAACGCCATCGATAGATTATAGAAAAACTGTACATGGGAAAAATTTGAAAATTTGGTAGTATACTAACATTGACAGGGCAGTTTCGTTAAAATATTTTCAAGATGGTGACACTTCCGGTTATACCGGAAGTAGGTGTCAAGTTGCTTATTTTAAATGGAACATTCTATATATTATTCTATTTTTGGATTTTGCACAAAAATTGTAGACACATTTTGTATATAATGTCCTTAATACCTAATTCTAACTGTTTTGGACTTATTTTAAATTTTATGTCAAAAATGACGTTTTCAGGCCTAAACAAAATTATAAAATTTTCCTATACTAATGCCTTTATTATTTAATTGGAATAGGTTTTCTTGTAGCAGGGAACCTATTTTAGTGGGTTATGTCGATATTTTGATAATAAATTAATACAGGGCGAGTGATTAAAAAAAAAGGATTAAAAATTAAATTCAAAAACACGTCAAAAGTCATTTTTTAAAATGCAAGCACTATGTTTTTATAATTTTATCTTATTTGCATCAAAAATAAGGTTGACATTATTGTCAAAGTTGTCTATTCAAAAAATTCATGGTTTTGAAATATTGGCAATTTAACATTTTTTTTGTTGCACAAATGCTAGTATTTCTTTTAATATGAATGGTTATTCCTAGTTGGCCATGATGGCGTTAGAAAACAATAATCTGTCAAGGATATGTCAAACTGTGTGTATCAAACTAAGAAATGCCAACAATTAACTGTACCGACTGTGAGTGTTAAAGTGCATATCGTTATCAAAGCGATAACTTATTATGCTTGAAACACGTGTGTCGATAAAGCCAAGTAATTACTTGTACAGTATTACATACGCAACGAAAGAACACCTGGCTTTATTGACACGTGTGTTTCAAGCATTTAAAGTTATCGCTTTGGTAACGATATGCACTGCTTTACTCACAGTCGGTACATAACTGTAACACATGTTCTTAATATAACTTTATCACATTGTCTATAAATAATAAATAAATTTAAGTAATCTTCGTTTGTATAATTTAAGCGTCCCGGCATGATTATTGAAAATTTTTAACAGTTTGACATGATTGACAGATGATTGTTTTCTAACGCCATCATGACCAACTAGGAATAACCATTCATATTAAAAAAGAAATACAATAGCATTTGTGCAACAAAAAAAGTTAAATTGCCAATATTTCGAAAACCATGAATTTTTGAATAAACAACCTTGTACAAAAGTCAACCTTATTTTTGATGCTAAATAAAATAAAGTTATAAAAACATGGTGCTTGCATTTAAAAAAATGACTTTTGACGTGTTTTTAAATTTAATTTTAATCCTCTTTGTTTGATCGCCCTGTATTCATTTATTATCAAAATATCAACATAGCCCACTGAAATAGGTCCTGCTACAAGAAACCTATTCCAATTAAATAATAAAAGCATTAGTATAGGAAAATTTTATAATTTTGTTTAGGCCTAAAAACATCATTTTTGACATAAAATTTAAAATAAGTCCAAAACAGTTAGACTTAGGTATAGGACATTATACACAAAATGTGTCAGAGAATTTTGTGCGGTATAACCGGAAGTGTCACTATCTTGAAAATATTTTAACGAAACTGTCCCCGTCAATGTTGGTATACTACCAAATTTTCAAATTTTTCCCATGTACAGTTTTTCTATAATCTATCGATGGCGTTCCCGGTGGGACACCCTGTATACGTTTTGTTTAACGCGAATTTCGAAGAAATTGGCACATATTCCACAAATTTGTTGAAGATTTCAGTAAACGGGAGTAAAATATCATAATTAGGGTCTATTTATCCCTGACAAACACTTAACATAAAAGCGTTGTTGCGATTATTTTTTACTCGGTTTTAAATTCACGTTTTGTTTCGGCTTTGTATTTACGTTTTTCATGCTCGGTTGTTGCTCGGTTTTGAAGGTCGGTTTTTTGTTTTGGTTTTATATTCCCGTACCTTGAAAATTTCCTACATGAAATAAACACCATAAGAATTATATCTTTTAACTATGAATACAAGGATAGTTTGATTCTAAGGTTGTTAAGAGGAAATAAATTCTTTCATTTACTACTCTAAACAATCGAGTCAGTAGTTCAAATATTTCACTTCACTTTTTCCAATAATTGCGGCAATAATTTTTCTAAATTATTTAAAAAATATAATAAAACTTTAGCCTTTCAAACCTGTAATCCTTTAACCACAATTGAGAACACCACAGATATAGTTTGCACTTCAAACTGAAAGGGGTGTACGGAACAATTAATAAAATTTTATCTCTATTCAGTGAGATAATAGTTGTGTAACCACTCATTTTTTTTTTAAATAAAATAAAAACAAATGCTAACTCGATTGGTAATGATTTATCTCAGGTGTATTTAAACTGTGCCATCTATCTGCTTATCACTTAAAATTATAAAAATTAGCTTTATTATTTATGTCTTTACAAATTAAACCTTTTACATAAGAGTTGTTACTCCCTTCGTAATATAAGACAAGAGAAATTATTTTCGTGTAACCACGGCTTTTAAGAAAATTACCGAGCGTATGTCACAATGGTAAAGTTAGTAAACGTCCACGAAGTAAAACCCAAATTTTCCGTCTTAATAATTAAGTTTAACAAATAGACACATGCATAAAACAAATTTGTACAAACTTAAAACTATTGTCTACCTTAGAATATAGTTAAGTCTTGTTTTATCTCCGTTATCGGTCGACTCATCTTTATTTATTGTTGATTGTAGGTTCGGGAACGCTTTGAAAATTTCCACCGGCTATGCTGAGGTTTACTAGGTCCATGCACCAGATTGTAAGAAACCAACAATGATATAATTTAAATATGCCACCGAAATAAGATATATCTCACGGCATAAAATTTGCATCGTCAAAACAGACGTCGAGTCCTACTTAAAATTACTCCCATGCAACTGCTGCCCATTCTTTCGGTAGAGATAAAGTCCCTTATATAGAGCGAGCAATTGAAAATAATTAACTTTTATTGACTTGTTCAATAAGCCTTTTCCAATCCTAAGCCTACCCGAATGTGGCAGTACTAACTCAAAGACCACTTCAAATGTTAATTGGATTTGGCACGGGCTGTGGCAAAACCTGTACTAATCCGCTAACTCTAAGACCACTTCAAATGCTGATTAATTTTGGTACGGGCTGTAGCGCAAAACCCTCTTAATCGCTGGAAAACTACTTAAACAACCACCGTTAATAATCCGTATAGCCAACACTTACTTACTCCGAACCCTAAGCACTGTGGCTGATTCATTCGGTAGAAGCTGCTTCCTCCGAAACCGTTCCATTTCAAACTAGCCGCTTTACATTTCCGAACCCCTCAAATCTGGTTGATCAATTTGGTAGCACTTCGTATTGGGTGTGCTAGCATATTTCGACTTAGGCAAAGTATCACCGCTACGAAACCACCACCACCACCGAGTCTAGAACTTCTCATACACAAACTGTTTGCCCACCAGGCATCACCGTACGAGTACGATCACTAGGCATCCTGGGCACGTTAAGACGGACTTCCATCGTTTATAAAGTCGTAAGTCGCAATTATAAACTCCGTTGTTTATGCTATAACAAGCGAACTCTGTAGAAATAAGTTAAAACCGTTAAACTTAAAAGTGGTAGTAAAAGACCGCCACCGATAATTAAAAATAACTTACCTGTTTCAGTGATCCAATAACGCAATACGCAAAACACGTGAAAATTCAGCGGACGACCGTACTAGCCCAACGCCGTATCAACACTGGCCGTGTCTAAATCGCCGCTGTTTCGTTCGCGACTTACGGAGTATCCAAAGCCGCCAGAATAAATTGTAATTAAATACTGCGTGTACATAATAACTCTCACAAACCGTATGTAATTGTAAATAGAAACCTTAAAATTAAACCCTGGGCATTATTTCTCCACTTGAGGCAATCCGCGGCCGATTATATATTTTGTTACGTCCCTTTTACGTTCCAACTACAATTCTACCCGGTAGTCAAGAGCGTAAAAGGTGCTCGTTTACAAGGTTTATGCTTCGAAGTTCTTCACTTTTCATAATTTCATTTAACATCAAAAAATGTTGTATACTATTTTTAGAATTTATTTTTTTACTTATTTGTTCTTTGGTGGTGTTATTTCTAACTTTGATCAAAGCCCATTGTGATCAAACTTAATCTTGAAATTTTCGCGACAAATTCGCGCGCCACCAACATGGGAATTTAGAACCTTAATTCGCAAAATTTGTATTAATTGTCCTTTTAATATTATTAAACGATGCGTCCAATTATTCTGATCATTTCGACATACGACTTATATGTTCTTAATGACATTTTACTTCATTTATTTCCATTATTCGTTCGCCATGAATTTTTAGGTTAGCTTTTCTTAATTTTTGAAATTTAAATTGGCGCAACCTATTTCTGTGTTGCTGCTCCTGAAATCTATTCTCTGGAACTATTATGTTTTCTTATAATTGCACAGGCTGCATTACTGATTTTAATTGTATTTACAGCAACTGAAGTTTTCCCAGCATTATTCACAAATAACGTCTATTCAGGTTGTTCTTATGTTTTATCACTGACACACATACTCTAATGGATTGTGTTTCAGTATTGGAAAGTGTCTACGAGGGCTATTCACTTAAATGTTACACATGTCGTACAAATCACCCGGACATGGTAGGTTTCTATTCTTAAAGCTACATTTTTATTTACAGGGTTTGATTAAAGACATCATTCCTTTCATTTTCAGACTTCAATCATTTGAATTTTAATTAATGACAAAATAATTTTGACTAAATAGTTTATTAAAATGTATCTTAAAATTTGCAATTAAATTTTATAAGCCTATTAGGATTAAGCTTTTAAGCTTTAAGCATTTAACCATCATCTATATTAATATCCGAAATCCCTATGCTATAAACATAAAAAAAACTCACTTTGTAAATATTAGTTTATTTTTGCATTTCCACGTTTTTATTTGATTACAATAAGCAACATTGAAATTATTGATAAAATATGAAACCACGAATTGAAATAAAAGGCCACCAAAACACCAAACTGAATTACCCACAGTATATCATTTAAAACAGGTATCACAAAGGGTTTAAAACATAAATCGACTTCATTTTTATTTTTACTATGAAAATTAGGAAAAGAAAAGATTTAATAAAAACTAATTTGTATTTTTCAGCTGAACGGGAATTAAACGTTTTTGTCATTTTATAAGAAATTGGACTGACCGAAGGTGAAGAATATTATTTGTATGTTACTAGAACTATTAAAATTTAAATTTAAGAAAAAAAAGTTACTAAACTTTTTTAATTTAAAATTAAATTTTAATTTGTTGGGTAATCGTAAAATAATATGACTAAAGTAATTAAGTAAAAGTAACAAATGTATTATTGTGAAATTCTGAATTACAATTTTCTTTAGGTAAAGGTTAAGATAAATGTTTAGTTAAAAGAAAACAAAAGCAGCTAATTTTCATTAAAATAATTAATTAGAATTAAAGGGAATTAGTAGTAATTTTTATTTCTTATTCAAATTGTTTCCTACATCTAGACAATTAGTGCATTACTGACTTCAAATTGAAAAGTATTTTACATTGTTATTATATAATTTTGTCTTCTAAATTCTTTATAAAAATTTCAGTTAAAAGAGGAGAAAAGTTAAAATCCATAGCTAATTTGTTTAATATTACTATTATTGAATTAATGAAAAATTGTGAATTTAAAAGTTGAATGGCACAATTATTGAAATCATTTATTTATAGTTATTTAACAAACGAGTGTATTAATAAGGGCGATTAACAATCGAGATATTTTAACGCTTGATTATATTTTAACAATTCTAGAGAAGGTATGCTTACCTTTGAAAAGCACGTTTTGTGAAATAAATAACATAACCTAACTTTGTTGTTTCTACTTTTTTGTAAGCTTTGTTTTTGGTAATTCTTCACATTTTTGTCTGTTGTATGGATATTTGCCAACAGTAGTTTAATAACAAGTTACTAAGTCGGTGGAGAACTGAAATACTAGATTTTAAATGTTGCGTCGAAATACAATAGTTTTCATTACAGCAATATAACCGTAGATTAATGTTGATGTTATTATTAAATTTTGCTTTGCTAAAAATTACGACATATGTTTTATTTACCTTTTCATGTTGAACTTCATTAAAAGATATTGGCGAAATGGCAACTTAATTTGCTGATATGTATGTTTAGTTGCCTCTACCAAAATCGTTCATTAATGTAGGTGTCGTTAACAATCAATTTTGTTTGCATTAATGTAAGCCATGAATGCACGATCGACGGTAAAACAATTTAATTAACCGTTTCCCTTTTGTCTTCAATTGTACAAACCCATACAAATTTACACCAAGCGATATAAGATGGTATTTTAAGTAAATGCTTTATTGTTGGCATCAACGATCGAAGACTCGACTTATTGTAAACTTTTTACAGCACGAACTTACGCCAGTAGATGTTTTGGCAAACTTATTTGTCGTAAAGTTTCTAAACATTATTTATACATTCAAGTTGTTTTGCAAGATTTCTGTGTTTTTTGAAAAATTCTGCTAGGTCATCGGCGTATAGCAGCTCAGTTATTCCTACTTGTTCTAAATTTTGATAGTTTTTAATTCTCGATCTAACTTTCTTGATGACCTCGTCCTTGGTAATTTAAAGAAGATAGGGATTAGTGTGCTCCCCTGTGTGAGACCTTGTTTCGTTGTGAATTCTTCTTTTTGCATGGTCCCAATTCTAATTTTGTTATTGCATTTGTTGTACATGTTTTTAATAGCATTGACAAGTGTGTATTAATTTATCTTTCCTCTAACATTTTTCATATTTCATTTCTAGGTACTCATCAAAAGCTTTTTTCAAGGTCGATAAAGGTTATGTGTGCTTCTAGATTTTGTTTTCTCTAATATCTGTTTCTTTTTATTGTGAATATGTGGCCTTGGATGCTATACCGTTTCCGGAAACTTTGGAATTCAGTTATTTGCTGCTCTGTTTTATCTTTAAGTTTCTCTTCTAAATCACGTTTGTAGACATGGCTGCTACGCTAAGTAGAATTATGCCTCTTTAGTTTTCCCATTCTTTAGTGTTTTCTTTTTGAATATAAAATTATAACTCCACCACCCATTATTGTGGCATTTTGCTTTTTCCATATTTTGTTTTACATGTTTAATAGCGTTATCAGTTTAATTTTATCTACTTTAGTTGTTTTGCGAATTTTTAGTTGTTTGATTAACTCTTCCATTTTTATTTCTTCTATTTCTTCGTACTCTAAATTTTCTTCATTTTTACTTTTTTTTGAATTGTCTTCTTCTTGTCTATCACATCTGCCCGCCTAGAAGTTCACTGAAGTATTCAGCCCATCTTTCTTTTACTTTTGCTTGTTTGTTTATTTTATTCCCTTTTTTGTCTTTTATATCTACTGTAAATTTTGGGTTTTTTTAAATGTCTTTATTTTTGATTTCCTTTGCTAGTTCCTTCATGCGTTTTCCAAACTGTTTCCATTTTTTTAATTTTTTTCTGCTTTACTTTTACTCGCTTTTTCTGTTTCTTGTAATTATTATATGTCCGCCTTGCTTTTTTAGCCAGTGCTTATTTCCATAGTTTTTTCTTAATGTAATCACAATAAGTACCATTTACTGTTATACAAAATAACTATGTCAAATTAAAAACATTTGTTAAACTATTTAAAGATTTCTGACTTACATCTATTAATTTACAAAAACAAATTCCAAAATTTCTAAAAACACCAGTTTTGTGACTATTTCTTTCATGATTTCATCATTTTCATCGAAATTAAGCTTCCATATAACAGAATAAAAAAAATTGATGGGTTGCTATTTGAAAAAGTGTAACTTTATGCTGCCCAGAGAAAATTATACACTCTATACAAACAAATTCTTGCATTTGTTGTTATGTTCGTAGAAAGTATTTGTCACAAATAGCTGGTTTTCTTTGCAAAACTGGGTAATTATGCTACCGTTTTACCTTTCTGTTGGTCACTTTAGTGTCTCTTTTTCTATTATAGTTTGTCTTACCTGTTTCCATTGCATCTGTCCCTATATTCCTTGAACATATTCTGTTTACGTTTGTGACGTTTAATGTTTTCTAAATTTCCATCGCGTTAGTCGTCTTCCCGTTTTCCTGTTGTTTGTATTTTACTGTTAATCGTTTTTTGGTTGTGCTCTTTGCATTATGATTCTTATGTAGTGCTTCTGGCTTTGGGGGTTTCCTTGTTCCAATATCAAATTTCATCAACACGTATTAGTTTCTGATAACCCACTTTAGCTGTTTTGCCTTTCACAAAATCCTTTTGGCTACTTTCTGGATTATTGCTTAGGTCTTTCATTCCTCTTTGCCACATCATCGTTTACGTAGTCCTGCTTTCAAAGCTTTTGTAATTCGTTTTATTACTTATTACTATACTCTTATCGTATTTGCTGTTTAGTTTAATCAAATCAAGTTTCAGTTTCTAGCCTCCTTGTTGTTTCAACTTTTAATCTTACTCACAGTTCTCTTTCTAAATATTCTTCCATTTCCTCTCTTAATTCCTCTCTCTTTTTCCTTTGTAACGCTATATTTTCTCTTTCTTTTTCTTTTCTAGCTGTTCTTTTAAATTTACTTTGCTCCTCCTTGGTTTTTTATCTTCTCCTGTAATTTTGTTCTCTCTGTGTTGTTGAAGTCCACCGTCAGGTCTCTTATTAAGCTCATAATTTCTTTTACCTGCTCTTTCACACTGTTCTTTGAGTTGTCCTCTTTACTCAGGGTTCTTTGAGTTCTCTTGGATTTCTTAAACAACTCTTCAATGTCATCCTTTTTCTCTTCCCAGATCTGCCAGGTACTCATCTGAATCAATATTCTAAAATCTTCTGTTGGATTTTAGCCTTGTTTATTCTGCCAAAATAGGGTGACTCGAATCAATTTCTCGGAGATGGCCCTATTATCTGACTTGCTCATTTTTAATGCAAAGTACTACTATAACTATTTTTTTTGTTTATACAACTTTTTGTTGTCTATAGGTTGCCTATCCGATCTTTGTCGAATTACCGACACCAGAACTCAAAAGTTACTTTTTCCACCATATTCTCGATCTAACATTTCTTTCTCTTCTTGCAAAAGTTTTGTATCCGATGTAATAACATTTTTCCTTTTAGTCGCTTGTTATGGTCCGGATTTGTACTTGTAATTTTCACGCACTTGCAGTTTTACATCAACCCGACTGATTCAAATTTATAATTACTGGTATTAGTCTATAAGTCCTTTGGGATCAATTTAGTTTGCTGTAAAATGATTTCCCACAATTTGTTTCCATTTGGTCTACATTTCTTGTGACATATACACAAATCCATGTGTTGCAATATGTTTTTTTGTTATCTTCAAAAAGTTTAGAGTAGCTAACTTAGCAACAATAAAAAAATAAATCTTTTCCCAAACTTTTAATTTTAACAATTAAAAAACTTAAGGAAAAATTTATTCTTGAATTTTAAATAGTTGATTTGATTTTGAACAATCTTTATTACAAACCAAGAATCACTCAATGGCTGTTTTGTCTTTTTTATTATTTTTGGAGTGAGAAAGCTTGAGTTAAGTTTACAATTGTGAAGCTGACTGTACATCTTCTATGACAACTAAGTGGTTCGACATCAAGTATCATAACTTAGTGCTAATATAGCATTAATTTTAACAAACGCGTAAGTTTTTGCTGACATGCCCTCCTCAAAGAAAAATGAAAACTTTACATTAATTCCAATTATCAGAAGGACATAGTTACATACTTTTATGTATGATTATATCTGTCCTTAATTTTAAGTATTGCATGTGTGGCTAATTAAGGAAGTTTTATACTAGTAGTCAAAAAATAAAGTAGTTCATGGCAAAATACCTCTTCTTTGTTTCTTTTTCATTATGACTTGTTACCAGACAACCAAAATTTCTGTCTGGCTCCATTTTTAAATTATTTTGTCACATTCTGAGGTCTATTTTTGCGTTCATTATCATGTTAATGCTCAGGGTCTTGAATGTAGGCAGTTCCTCTGAATTTCGAAGGGATGCTGAACAATTGTCCACATAAAGCAAGTTCCGTCACTTATAAACTGATCATTGTACATAACTAGAAGAGCCTACACGTGACTTTAAAAACTTCTCTGTTGTGGTTTTAAACCCCGGTGGCCCCCACCATAACAAACTCGGAAAGTGCCCATTCTCCTCATTCACTTCAATCATGAGGAAAGCCTTTCCAATGTCGAAAATCCCAAAAACATGATGGGGGTACGAAATTTAAGCTTGCTATGATACAGTTTACAGTAACTGCTACAACTTTTTTAGACTATTTGATGGATAAACTCAAAAATATTATCTTGAAATTTGAAAACTAAGTTGTGAGTGTGAGTGAATATACAAAGGTTTGTATTGCCGCAAATATACCAAGATTCACTCACCTTAAGTTAGAGAAAATCTCAAAAAAAAAAACCAAATGAAACTGGTGGTCTACAATAGCGACGGTGCTGAATTTTTAATAATAAGTGAAAAGTTTATTATACATGTACAGCGAGGAATAAATATTGATTATAGTCGGATTCACCGGGTTTTAGGTATGACTCATTGCAGTAAACTATGATAATCGACGTGACACCGTTTTCTGTTTCTGTAAATAAAATATCAGCAAAATGCAATTGAGAAACGTATGTCGTGCCGTTTATTCTATGTGCAAGCAAGAAAACGTACGTCGAATGATTTTCTTTGTTTACATTGTCATAACCTTACATCCGTACGTCAAGTTGCCACACCGTTTTCGAATTTTTCATCTTTCCATTATTCAAATCAGTATTTTCAATACTAATTAATTATTATTATATCGAGGCAAATTAAGTAAGTACATGGTATTAACAATAAATGAATGATTATTATGATAGCATAGGGATAGTTGCAATGCCAAAGAAATTGGAAACCGAAGCAGTCATTATGAAAGTAATGGACTATTTTATGCAAGAACGTGACAACGGTGCTGTATTGTTGCCTTTCACGTCAGTTATGCAGGTATTTTATGAATTAAAACTACTATTTAATCTTACGGCTTGATTCATTATAGCAAACTGCAGAAGCATGTGGCGTTAACATAAATACTGTATCTTCGATTAAAAAAAAAAATGAAGTGAAGGAGAACGAAAAACCTGTAGTGCCAAAACAAAAACGTAAGAAGTCAAAGTCTTGTGACGTTGATAACTTCGTGAAAGATGTGGTTAAACGTACAATTTATAATATGCATAATAATCGTAAGTATTGCTCAAACTAGTTTTTTTATAAGTAATTATGAATAATATAGGGCAACATGTTACTGTTGCACCATTGCAACATGAAATTGCTACCGCTGGTGTATTCAACTTTAGCAAAGTGGATTAACAAGACTCTTACATAATATTGGATTTTCCTTTAAACTTGATGATGGCAGACGTGGTTTATTTGAACAAAACCACATTGCAGCAAGTCGTGTTGGAGCATAAATAAAAAGCCACTTGGAGAAGACAAAACGTTTGCCCTGATTTTATACTTACAAGTAATAAATTAAAATTTGGTTTTAGGTTTATTGTTGTACATGCAGGAAACAGGAACGGCTTTATTTCTAATGCTACACTTCTATTTTCATCTAAATCTCCAAAGAAGATTATCATAGTGACATGTGTGGAGATTTGTTTAAGAAATGGTTTGAAAATGATTTGATACCAAATTTAACAAAACCTAGTTTAATTATATTAGACAACGCCAGTTACCATTCAAAATTAAAAGAAAAATATTCAATGCTTCATTGATGAAACAAGATTTGTGGACATTTTTATTAAAGCGTAATGTAATGCATGATCCAAAACCAAAAATTTATGGAATAGATGAGCTTGCACTTAGAAAAGGCCATAAGATAATCATTGCCAATTTAACGCAATCGAATTAATTTGGGCTAATTGCAAGAAGTACTATAATAAAAAATTGGAGAGTTGAATTTACAGTACACCGATGAACATGTACGAGAAGTGTGGAAACAATCCCTCGAAAGAATAGATGGTACATATTGGACGAAATGCATTCAACATGCTGAAAAGGAATTGAAGAAGTGGTGGGATATTGAGCAGCGGTTTGAACTTGTGGAACCCTTAATTATTAGTACCTATAGGTTGTAATGAAAGTTCCATTTCGGAATATGGGGCAGATGAATCTGATTAGATCGGATCCTTTTTAATTAGTTTTATCACGTTGATTGATTTTGCGTTACAATACAGTAACCGCTCTAAATAGATGAGTGTACAGTCGATAAAACTGTATTTAAATCAAATAATTGTTAAATTTCAGTTACCTCATAACTAAACGTTGCATTTAACACTAAAGTAAAATTATTTTAAGAAGTATACGTGGACATTTTGTTCGCATACAATATTATTTATTTATTTATTAATGTAACATTTCCAACTGTACAAATATATAAATAAATTATAATTATTATAACTTCCCACAACCTTTATTCAATGACACAATTTAAAAAATGAAGAAAATCAGAAAATTTCTGGTCGAAAACAACAAATTTATGATTATTTTTATTATTTTGAAACAGCTGATCAAACTGAATTGACAGATTACACAAAAATTTACAGTAGGAATTATTTATTAGTTACGACATACGAGCCTGGATTGATGCATACAATTTGTAGCGATGAGTCATACCTAAAACCCGGTGAATCCGACTTTAGCTGCCCATAAGGTTTCCAAAGTAAAATCGTGAAGGTTTTGTTATGATTAAAAGATTCTTAGTGCTTGCATTAAAGCGACAGCCACATATAAAAGAAAAGTCATAATTGGAACTCTGTGTGTGTTCCTGTGTTCTAAACATATATTTTAAGGTAAACTGTGGAAAACTTCGTTTTCTGGTGAAAATCGCGCGGATAACAATTTATAGACATTTTTGAAGGGTCATGAATCATACAAAAAGAATTAGTTAGTTCGGAAAAACCTGAAAATTGTAGAAAAATATTACTATAATTAAAAATAATACCCTGAAAGTAGTCCTGAAAGAAAATTAATTGCATGGAAATCTTAATTACTGTAATACTTACCTTTGCGGCAAATACCTCTACGTCAACGTAGGTTGCAATTCAATTAATATAACCAGCCAAGGACAAATATGTTTTACAGGGGTAATCGCATCTAAGGAATTGATTACCGTGATTAAAATTGCGATTTAACGTTGCACCGAATTGCAATTAACGAAATTAAAGTTCGCGTTCACATTTTTACAAGATGGCCAACCTTATAAACAAAATACCGGAATTTCAAAGTAACGAGACAAAACTGGACACAACTGTCGCATATAAAAATAATCAGGAAAAATAACAGTTTGTTTAACACCAATATAGAGGGCATGCAGAATAGTGCAAAAACTCGACAATTTTGAATTGTTCAAAGTTGGCTGTTTCCAAAGTTATAAGGAGGCCTTGTCAGAAACAGACAAAGAGAGTTAAATTTTGAATTTTAATTACCGTCGAGATAACGTCGGTTTGAAGTTAAAAGTTAAATTAAAAACCTCCGAAGTATCACCGGTGCGCGACATCTGTAAACAACGATCAAAGACAACATGGTTCAAAAAGGGGGATGAAAACTTACCTGCGATCTTCATTAAAATGTTACACTATTAAATTAATTATAGAAATTTGTAACTAATGAATAAATTTAAAGGTATTATTTGTTTAGCATCACAATTTTGCACTAAAACACGTTTTTTTGTTCATTAAAAACAAGACTAGACGTCAGGTTTGCGCAGTCGTACGACTCGATTAATAAAAATGCAAAATATAGCTCCCGTAAAGTAGGTCATCATATACAGGGAATATTGTAAGGAATACAAATTGAGTATTGAAATAAAATTTATATTTAATATTTTTAATCGTGTGTTTTCCTTATCTAGAAGCAGAATGTGAAGGCAATTGTAAAAAAGAGTTAGTCAAACATTTTATGATTCATAAAGTTTTTAAATTTTCGAAATTTAATAATTTAATAAAAACTTATTCACATATGAGAACATTTGAAATTTATTCAGTATTTTAAAATAAAAATTAATTTTTTTTTTACCTAATACCACATGAGCATAAATTATTCCTGGAATTTTTGACACAATTATTTTTGTTTCCTCAAAAGAATTTCCGAATTAGTTTTCAAAGTAGTCTAAAAAAATTCGCCCATCCCGTAATTATGTGCATGCAAGCTCTTTTTATTTAAAAACAAAGCTTAAAAATTGAACCAAACGTATTTAGAATTGAATCTGATCAAAAGTCACCGGTGTTACTACCGATGCCGGTTTGAAAATTGTTGTCAAAACCATTTGACGAACGAACATATTCAAAAATATTAAAAATTAGGTAATTATTCCTGATGTGACTATAGATTAAAATTTATTATTAAAGAAATTTTTTTTCTACTTAATGTAATGAATTTAAAATTTAATTTAATTTTTAGCAAATAAATTTAAAAGCCATCTTTACCAAATAAATTAAGAAATGCATGAAATCATTTGATGTTACGACATCTAGTGCCGTCACGACCGAAAAGTTATAATGCTTGCACATCTGTCGACAAAGTTGCATTACTGTATTCATACAATTTACTTGTAGTAATTTAACAGTATAATAGGCGCATGGTTCCGCCGGTATAAATTTCAACGACAAGATGATCATAAAACCCACTTTAGGGATCGCTAAATTATAACGTTTCAGCACAAATCTAAGAAACAATAATACTAATAATGCTACATACCTGTTATTCGCAATTGAGTATTCTACTAATCCTAGAAATTTAAATAAATTTAAATTTGCGTAATTTTGTTCTATTGCGTACAATTTATTTACAGTAGCCCTTTTGGTAATAATCAATTACAAGAAAAATTTTTTAAGATTATCTAATATCAACGTTTTGGTTAAAATGTTCTTACTCTTTATAAACATCTTCAACCGCTACTTTATCTTTAATATTTTAACATTAGTCAAATTTTCTTATGTTAATAATAAATTGACAATTTCTTAAATAAACATGTATACTTACACTAAAAATATAATCATATACTCTCACTACTCCACAAGAAAATGAAACAAAATTAATAGTAAGAAACTTTTAACATTAGCACCCCTCTACATTTTAACAAAATTCAACAAAACTTTTACTTTACACACAAAACAATTAGCATAAAATTTAAACTTCAAAATTCTTTTTAAAAATTTATTAACAAATACCTAAATAAATAAATATTTCATAATTTACTTTCAAAGAACCGGCCTAAACCATCAAACAACATGAGTAACCAATTACTTTAATCTGTCGCTTAGGTAAGTAGTAAGTTAGGAAAAATTTACTTTGAAAATAAATTATTTCTTTGTTATAATTTTAATTTTAAAAGAATATCTTTTATTCGTCAATTAAACAAATATTAATTACCGATTTTGAGAACTAATATATAATATAAAATCTTTTGTTAATCAAAAGAAGCAATTAACTTAATTAAGGTTACTTACATTATCAGTACTTTGTATCTTGTTTAAATTAAAATTACACTAACGGCCAGTATTTTAGTCATGGTTAACTTAAATTTTGAGTTTATTGTCATGATGATAATTGTTTCCTTGGAAATTAACCAAAAACTAGCCTTAACGAGAGACGGAAATACTGGTCGTAAAGTTGTTTGCATTTTGCAACAATAAAATTTTAGATTATTTATAAATACAGGGTGTCTAAAATATACTAGATTCAATGTTAACTTAATCTAAACTAACATATTTCAAAAATGTTTGTTAAGGAAAAAGTTTGATTTAAACATGACGCGTTCAAATCACAAATTTTTAATATTCAACTATGAATACACGCAGAAGTTAAAATTTCATCTTTGGTCTACTATTTGTAGTTTTCGTTTTGCTGAAGAATTTTATTTTAAAAATGCTTATAGTTAATTCAACTTAATTTGTTTACACGTAGTTTAAGTTTTAACTTTGTATTGGGGCGATTTTTTGAAGTAATGCAGAACCAAGCTTCATGTTGTTGTGCCATAAGTATACTATATACTACTAAATATATTAAATTTTGTTAAGTGACAACCATAATT
The DNA here is from genome assembly GCA_030710515.1 of Abscondita cerata. NCBI lineage: Eukaryota > Metazoa > Arthropoda > Insecta > Coleoptera > Lampyridae > Abscondita > Abscondita cerata. Next base: position 445,370 of record JALBCR010004405.1, read on the forward strand.
TACAACTCATATTGACTTTGTCTTCATCACATGAGATAAAAAGGAAAATAAACAAATAAACGAGAAAATTTAACATTTAATGTCTAATAATGATTTAACTAATTTATACATGATCGCATGACTGAACATGCGTACACCTTCTAAGACAATTACCTTGTATTTATTAAAATTAAAACAATAGCTTTTTGTCTATAGTACTATCTAAATTTACGACGTTGATGATATTAACCTATATTTTAGGTATTATTGTATTATTATATATTATACTACTCTTTAATTATTTTACTTTTTACTACAAAGTCTTACATGCAGTATACAATGTTTCTATTAATGTGAAAAATTCTTTTTATTTTAACGATGATACTACTTTTTAGATATTTGATAATAACAGGATTTTTTAACTAAAGTATTAACATCAAACGAAAGCTTGTAAAATTGTACGCAGAAAATGTTTATACGTTTATAGTGCTTCGGTGTAATGCTTGGAAGTTATTCTAATTTTAAAGTTTGTTGAAAACTTAAGTGTAAGTATTGAGTAATTAACATGCATTAATTTTCTTTAAATTACTGATTAGTACGATATGCAGCTGTAGAAGCAGGCCACAGATTTTTTAATATTAATTTAGATAGATTATAAATTAAGAATTTTATAATATTTATAATTATAACAATAGTGCCTAACGAATTTGTAACGAGATAAATACCGATTTATGCATATTTTCATTTTCGTTAATAAGTAACGGCAAATTATACGCCTGGTCGTCGGCAACTTTCCTTGCAGCAGGCATCGGCCGACCCCGGGGTCAGATTAGAAATTGTATCTACATTTTCGGCGGATAAAAATTAAAAATTTTCTATAGGAGTGCTTGGAAATTGAACACGATTCGTGGGTGAATTGTGACACGGGCAGGTCGTTCCGCAATTAAATTGGGTTGTTTTACAAAAGAAATTTATTGTTTTGGACCCTAATCAGGAGTGTTATCCTGGATATTATTGAAGTTCGGCCATAATTACAGCTTTGGATTTAATTGAGCTGTTGCGAGTAATTTTCTCGGATTTAATGCTCGGTGTGCAGTCATAAATTCCACGTGTGTGCCTTCTTTCAATGATTTGAAGTGCAAGTTTTTATCACCTAGTGCAACATCTGAAATCAGCTACTTTACTAGAAATATATATATATATATATATATATATCAAATTCCTCGAGTGTCTCGTCTAGTGTCATATGTCTGTCTGGGGTTTGTTGTGACCATTACCGTGGTGAGGCTCAACGTCGTGGGGCGAGTAGAGTGGCAACGCAGTCGTATCCGTCTGGCTAACGTCTAGTCGCAAAACAGCATCTCTCGCTTACCGGTGAACATCGTGGTATCTCCTATCGACACCGACCACTGCAGCACCTCAGGAAGCCTACACCTCAAAGATAAGTTTATTGGTTACAATTTTTTTTTTTGTTGTCCAACTTACTTTGCATCTGTTTCTTTTAAAAATTGTGCACGCTTTTCATAGTGCCTTGTAAATATTAAAAGTTTTAACAAACACAACTCCAGCAACATAAATAAACGACACCAAACGAAAATAACTGTTCTAAAAGAAAAATAAAAAAATACACTCTGCTATTTCGTTACGTATCACCATAATATAACACTTGTCAACCATTTTTTTTTGTTTTGATTTCTGTGTATGTGAAAACTTGCGAAACCCGCGTAAATTTGTGAGAAGTGTCTCTTGTACCGCAGTTACAGGTTTTGTTTTATACACGCGCAAATTTTCGCATACAATTTATTTTTTTTAAGGTTTTAGTTTTTAAGGTATTTCCATATGTTGTATTTTTTTTTTTTTTTGGGGGGTTTAAAAGGAGCAATTAACCTTTATGTAAACACATAAGCTCCGTATACGATTATTTTTTTTTTTTAAATATTTTTGTATGTACATATACATATCAATTTATATATATTTTTTGTTGTTGTTATCGCTACATATTGTGTTCTGGGTGTTGAAATATTATACAAGATTAGTCTAAAGTAGTTGTTTTATTGCGTACTCCTGAAAATACATATTCTCTCTCTCTTGCTCACTCGGAAAGGGGGTTGTTATAATCGTGGGTACTTTGGGGTTCAGAGTTACCTCAAGTCAAGCCTGGCGTAGTTTGAACTCTGTGGCGTCCGGGACTCACCCACTCTACCTTTTATTTCGTGTTAGAGTTAGTTGAGGGCAATTTAGCTACGTTCAGGGGTGCAGTGATTTTAAATTTTACCTTAAAATACCCTTTTTGAGTTGCAATATACATTTTAACATTACATTTTGGCGCCCAACGTGGGGCAAAGATTTAAATTAAGGGTTGTTATAGAGAGAGCGATAGTAGTTTCCTCCGAGTAGCAATAAGTGCAGTCAAGGTAAGCTAGACGTAATTTAGTAATCTGTTATTACGGAAATTGTTGGCGTTCCTGTGTCTTGCGTGGTCAGTGATCGAGTTGATTCATCCTCTTCTTCTTCGTTTTATTTTTGTTTGGTAGTTGTTGTTTTGCGACTTGGCAATGGCTGAAGGCAGGGTAGAGATTAATCGTCTTTCATCCGACGAGTTGAAGTATGAACTAAAAATTAGGGGTTAGTTGATGGATCCGTCGACGAAATGAGAGCTACTCTCCGCGGGTGGTACAAAGCTGTGAGGAGTGGTATAGTTATTCCATATCCAATCCTATGATATTAAGTTTCGAAACAGACAACGAGGCTATTTCTGCAAAATCGGCGAATTGAAAGATTTGATTTCTCAATTAAATTTAATTGGGTTACCTTCTGCAACTAAAAAGTTTGACGCAAAGTTACAGCATACTTTAGGTCGTTGCAATCGAGCACAGCCGGGGACTGCAGAGGAGAAAGCAGCGCAGCAGCGTCTGTTGGTTGAGCTTTTGCAATTAAACTCTAAGTTTGATACGCAGGTAAAAACACTTAGGCGAAGTTCGGTTACGCCTAGAGTGCCTGTCGACTTGAGTACGGCAACAGCTGATGGAGAGAACGAGTATTCGTGAAGGAGTTGGCGAGTTGACAACAGCGTCGGAGGAGTCAGATGAAGCAGAGGTTTCTTTTTCTCCTAGAATCAGAGTGAGTGACGTTAATATTGGTGGGCATAACCGTTCCTAAAATGGTACCGGTTCACAAATGGGCTATTCATTTTTCAGGTGGTTCTAAAAGAATCTGTAGGAGCATTCTTGGAACGCATAGAGGAACTTCGTGAAGCTCGTGGTGTGAGTCATCATGAACTCTTTTCGTTCCGCTATCGATTTATTTCTGGGACGAAGCACTGATTCGGTACAGAGCGAATAAAACGATGCATCTGGACATGGAAAGAGTCAGTGCAGCTCTGAAAGCAAAGAGTTTCAGCCATACAACTATAACGAATTGCTTTATGACGAGATTAAGCAACGAACCCAGGGGAAGAACGAACTCGTGGTGTATATTCTCTGCCAAGATGGAGACGATGTTCAACAGATTGGAATACGAACCTGTGCCCCAGCATATAAAAATAGGCATCTTAGTATAGGAACGTTTTGCCTTACTATCAATCGCAATCTAGCGACGATAGAGACCCATCTGATGGCAGAACTGAAAACATTTTTTGCAAGCGACTCGAACATGCGAAAACATCAACGGAAGGTTTTATCCCACCTTACAAGAAAAACAAACTGGATGGAGTCAGACCTTGCTTATGTTGGAGTCAGTAACGTGTCCAAAGTGTCAGGAGTTGTCAGCGCGACAACAGCAGCGTGGGAGATACCAGTAAGGTTTACTGCTTCAGATGTAGACAAAGGGGGTCACTACGCCCGTGCTTGTCCTAAAAGAAACAACCAACGCGTAGCCGTGCTTAATTGTAGCAAAGAAAAAACTCACCTAAAGATGCGCGATCGTCGGAAAACTAGAGGGCGTATCAGTAAAAACGACGGTGAACTGTCGCGCCTTTATCTAAACCGTCATTAATAACTAAAAGTAAAATTTTATTGGATTACGTGTTGTCACATGTAGAAGGCGACGTAGACCTTATCTCACTGTCGATGTTTTGGGTAATCAATTTCAGGATTGCTGGATTCAGGGGCTACCAATACCATCTTAGGGGCTTCTGGTTTCCAAGAATTTCGTAGATTGGGTCTTGAATTGTCGAATTCCACTGTAAACAAAATTCGATTAGCTGATGGAGAATTTTGCGAGAGCATTGGTACGATGCTTGTTCCAGTAAATTTGCTGGGAAAATGTGAGTTGATAAAGATGTTGGTAGTACCGAGTTTAGCCCACAGATTAATACTAGGGTTGATTTCTGGAAACAGTTCGCTGTAGTGCCAGACTTGCGCCGTGATGTATGGAAGTTTTCCAGCATTGAACCGGTCAGCGACGTGACAACGTGGAGGCAAACTGCACCGAACAGCAGCTGATAAAACTAAAACATTTGGTTGACGAGCATTTCGCTTTAGCGGGAACGAGCTGTCTCATACCACGTTAGTAGAACACCAAATCGAAACCGAATCTCCTCCGATCAAACAGCGTTATTACCGGTTTCACCAGCTGTACAGCGGTGTATAGATGCCGAAGTGGATAAGATGTTGGCTCAAAAGTTATCGAAAAGTCACACTCTGCGTGGTCTTCGCCAATCTTACTGGTGCGCAAGAAAGATGGATCCTATCGCTTTGCGCGGATTTCCGCAAATTAAACGCTGTAACGAAGCGAGACGCGTATCCCTTGCCATACATCTCGACGATTCTCGAGCGATTAAGAGACGCTAGATACATTTCATCGTTAGACATCAAAAGCGCGTATTGGCAGGTACCGTGGCCGAAAATCAAGGGATTACTTGTCATTTACCATCCCTGGTCGTGGTTTGTACAGGTTCACACGCATGCCTTTTGGTCTGCACAACGCACCTGCAACATGGCAGCGGCTCATTGACCGAGTACTGGGTCCGGAGTTGGAACCATATGTTTTTGTATATCTGGACGATATAATCGTTGTGACACCACCTTTGACAAACACCTCGAGGTTTTAGATGCCGTGTTAGTAGACTCAGAGAAGCCAACTTGAAGTTGTCAGAGGAAAAGTGCCAATTTGCAGGAATGAGCTGAAGTACTTGGGATATCTAGTGACGGAAAATGGAATCCATGTTGATCCGGATAAGGTGAAAGCCATTTGGATCTACCTATTCCTCAAACGTCAGAAGTTCGGCAAGTCATAGGTATGACCAGCTGGTACCGCAAATTTGTGCCGAATTTTTCGTGTCTAATGGAGCCTCTGACACGGTTGTTGAGGAAATCGACGAAATTGAATGGACCCCAGAATGATGCAGCCTATCAGCAAATCAAAACGCATTTAGTTACTTCGCCAATATTGACGTGTCCAAACTTTGACTTGCCTTTCACCTTACAGACAGACGCGAGTGCCTATGGCATCGGTGGAGTGCTGACGCAGACGGACGCGGAAGACAACGTAAGAGTCATTTGCTACCTTAGTCGTTCGTTGACTAAGGCAGAGCGTAAATATAGCACTACTGAACGCGAGTGTCTTGCTGTCATCTGGGGAATCGAGAAACTGAGACCGTACTTAGAAGGATCCGACTTCACTGTGGTGACTGACCACCACTCTCTTCTGTGGCTTAATAATCTTAAAGACCCGCAAGGCCGGTTAGCGAGATGGTCGTTGCGTCTACAACAGTACCAATTTAAGATGGTCCATAGAAAAGGTAAAGATCACCTGCTACCTGACGCGTTGTCAAGGGAGTGCCCAAACTCGAAGTTGTGGAGACTGAGTCCATAGTCGAGGACCCTTGATTGATAAGATGATGGTCAGGTACAGGAGAATCCTCGTAAATATCCTTTGTGGCGGATTGAGGGTAAATTGTTGTACAAACGCTCTAAGTCAGATTTACCAGAAGAGGAGTGGCTAGAGACGGTGCCCAAAGCAAGTCGTCGGCGAGTTATTCGTGACCATCACGACTCTCCTTTGGCAGGACATGCGGGTGTGGCAAAAACTGTGGCTCGCATCGCACGCAAAATTATTGGCCCAAGCTTAGAAGTGACGCGGCGCGTTACGTCAAAAACTGTGATACGTGTCACGCTGTAAACCTGAGCAAAAGAAGCCCAGCGGTCTGATGGTCGGAAGAAGGAAGTTGATCGCCCTTGGCAATTGATTTCGGCAGATATAGTGGGCCTCTGCCCAAACTTCAACCGGCCATATGAACATTTTCGTAGTTGCTGACTACTTTAGTAAGTTTTCTTTATTTTTCCCGATTAGGTCGCCCACGAGCTCTGCCATAAGCAAGATTCTGGAAGAACAAATTTTCCTTGTCTATGGAGTACCGCAGAGCATTATAACAGACAACGGAGTGCAGTTCACCAGTAACAGGTTGAGGAACTTTGCAATACGTACAACGTGACTCACCGACTAACGGCGCTTTATCATCCCAAGCCAATCCATCCGAACGGGTCAACAGAGTTCTGAAAACCATGCTGATGGCTTATCTTAAAGATAACCATCGAGAATGGGACAAACACTTACCCAAAATAGGGACAGCTATTCGTACGGCGAGGCACGACGTAACGGGATATACCGTACCGGATACTTTTCGGCAGAGAACAAATTCTGCTAGGGACGAGTATGGTACCGAGGTGATCCAGAACGTATTGACTTTGGTGATCGAGGCGAGTATGCAAAGAGAACTGGTGATACAACTAAGTTGTTCCAAGATATACGCACCCGCCTGATCAGCGCCTACGAAAGAAATAAACACCACTACGATTTGAGAAGAAGAGATGTTACGTATGATAGAGGTGACCAAGTTCTTCGGCGAAACTTTGCATTGTCGAATGCAGCAGCTTATTTCAGCCAAGCTGAGTCCGCGCTTTGTTGGTCCGTACACGGTAGCAAAACGGTTGTCTCCGTGGACTTACGAGTTGGAGGACGACAATGGCAAGACTTGCGGCGTCTGGAATACAAAGGACTTGAAACCGTATCATACGGAAGAGTTGTAAATAGTCCTTGTTTTTTTTTGTAGCGTCCTTCATCCGTATTTCTACCTAGGTTAAGTTTACTTTTAGGTTTCTGACGCAACAATAGTCATTTTGCGTCTGGGGAGAAAGAGGGGAATGTAACGAGATAAATACCGATTTATGCATATTTTCATTTTCGTTAATAAGTAACGCAAATTATACGCCTGGTCGTCGGCAACTTTCTCAGGCATCGGCCGACCCCGGGTCAGATTAGAAATTGTATCTACATTTTCGGCGGATAAAATTAAAAATTTTCTAGGAGTGTTTGGAAATTGAACACGATTCGTGGGTGAATTCAGACACGGGCAGGTCGTTCCAATTAAATTGGGTTGTTTTACAAAAGAAATTTATTGTTTTTGGACCCTAATCAGAGTGTTATCCTGGATATTGAAGTTCGGCCATAATTACAGCTTTGATTTAATTGAGCTGTTGCGAGTAATTTTCTCGGATTTAATGCTCGGTGTGCAGTCATAAATTCCACGTGTGTGCCTTCTTTCAATGATTTGAAGTGCAAGTTTTTATCACCTAGTGCAACATCTGAAATCAGCTACTTTACTAGAAATATATATATATATATATATATATATCAAATTCCGAGTGTCTCGTCTAGTGTCATCATATGTCTGTCTGGGGTTTGTTGTGACCATTACCGTGGTGAGGCTCAACGTCGTGGGGCGAGTAGAGTGGCAACGCAGTCGTATCCGTCTGGCTAACGTCTAGTCGCAAAACAGCATCTCTCGCTTACCGGTGAACATCGTGGTATCTCCTATCGACACCGACCACTGCAGCACCTCAGGAAGCCTACACCTCAAAGATAAGTTTATTGGTTACAATTTTTTTTGTTGTCCAACTTACTTTGCATCTGTTTCTTTTAAAAAATTGTGCACGCTTTTCATAGTGCCTTGTAAATATTAAAAGTTTTAACAAACACAACTCCAGCAACATAAATAAACGACACCAAACGAAAATAACTGAACAATAAATGTTGCGACACCTAAATGTTGACTCGTTAACATAACACGTACGGAAATGCAATTTGCATTAAATGCCACTTTGTCTGATTTCTGTGTAAGCAGCCACACAGTCGATCCTTCAATTAATATTAGTATCATTGTTACCTACAATTCAAGTGGGAGTTTAGTGTTAGAGCAAACTATAATAAAGCAAGTGACAATTATTGACAATTTAATTTTTAATGATATAATAAAAAGTAATTTTAATTGGCCTTTCTAGAGTTAATGAAACTCACTTAGATGCCACACTAACTGCGGTTAGCGTTAGCTGTTTGATCAAATAGATGTCATGGCGATGTCAGTAACATTACTTAGTTATTTGTATACCAAGGTCAAAATACAACTTTAGTGGTCAAAAGCCGAGGCAACGCAAAGTTGACGTTTTTTGAAGACTAAAGCGACAAAAATTATAAAACGCTTGTTCCCGAATTTTGGTTAAAATCAAATATCACGACTATTGTAACAATAAAATCTTTGTTGACAAATGAATAAATAGAAAGTTAGCTGTGTAACTAGTGCAAAAAGTGCATATTTGTTGCACGATGCATAAAGTTTGCAGCTCGACATTTACAATATACGCCATAATATCGTAAATGTTAGTAGATATTTTAAATAATTTACAAGTTGCACTATTAGTACATTGTTTAAGCGACCTTTTTCTACACTTTAGTCACTCGTTACTTTTAAGAGGGCCACTCGTGGAGTGGGGATAACAATTTATTTCTACTACCAAATTTGTGATACTTTTCAAGATACAAATTTTTTTTTTGGAAATAGTTTGACTCGACTTATAAAGTTAGTTTAAAAATATAATATTTAATAAAGGTATTGTGGAAGTTATAAGCACAAACAGTGAATAATAGTTAAAACCAGGCGTTTAAAAATGCGTAATATGATGATTTTTTTATAATGAAATTCGTTTAATACTATATGAAACCCTAGATAATTAAATTTTTTGACTATTTGTGAAAATAAAAACTATAATTAGTGTACATCATCTTAGATTTCTATCGTAAAAGTATGAATGTGACAGAAGAGGAGGACGGCCATATTGGATAAATGGCTTTATAGTTCAGCCATTTCAAACGAGAGGGTATTACTTTTGTAGGACGCTTAGATGAAGCGCTATTTAAATTTTTGTTTCGTAACATGCAATATGTAATTTAAATATGAACTTTTATTAACATGCACAACCATAATTATTGTGTATTGTTAATTGCATATTGTAAGATTTGATGTTTCCACAGCTGGAGTCATATTTTTAAAAACATTCCGAATATAGCACCTAAGAGTCAGTTACACAATGAATTAATAAAAGATAAAGCATTGCAAATATTTTCTATAACTTATTAAAATTAAGTTTTGTGCAACCGACCCCAAGTATACGTTATATAATATGCTTTTAGAATTAATTCCACTTTATATTTCATTTTTGTTATACTTAATATATAAATAATTGGAATTGAATTGAATAAATAAAATAAATAAGTCAATGCATATTTCAAAATTTGGTAAACGTGAAAATAAAGAGATTAGGACAAATAAATTATTCTTATTTTGTAAATATGTTTACTTATTAGATTACAAAACTATTAACAAGTTCTAATTACTTTATGATTATTTTTTTTGTCTTTGTTTTTCTGAATAGCCTCCATAATGTATGGCGGATCGACACATTTCAAATTTTTCTTTAAATTTCCTCTAATGATTTCTGGTCCAATACATTCTAAATAAAACTTTGTTAAAATGGCAACATTTTCTGTTGCCAGAAAACTTCATCTCGCATAATTTGTTCAATAAATAGCGGTATCCTATCGTTCACGTACACTACAAGATAGCATATCTGTCGCTTAGTAATGTTCAGCTGCCCTTGTATCTGGAAATTAATGAAATAAATTTCTTCTTCAAACTATTATAGTCGTTACCTGATAATAGTAAGAATGACGTTTATTCAATTGTAGCTGCCCATTTTCTACTTTTAGAAACGTCTTGCTCTTTAACAAATTTTAATACAATTCTACAGTCCTAAAATATGCAAGGTTAGATTAATCATTAACAAATTTTGAACGAACCATCCGGAGAACAAGCTAGATAACCATAGTTCTCATCAATCCACAAGCCTGATTCGATTACTGTTTGACCCGTTTCCGCCATAAACAAGTTGCGAGCGACTGCTTCTTTAGCGATTCCATATTCCGTAGCATCAGTAGAGAAAGATGTCGGCTGCAAACAAGCTTTCACTATGGAATGACATGGCGTATGAGGCCTTCGTTTGACAACGCGTCCGAATAATGACGATGTCAGTCGTCTTCGTCTTTCTGTCTCAAAAATTTGATTTCCAAATTGTCCAACTGAGCTCTCTTGTATGATGTTTCGCCTTTCTGTTGTTACCTTATTGTAAATACATATTACACATATTACAACATTAATCATTTTAATGTAAAAGTACCTGCAAGTCATGCACCAATTGCTGTACTTCAATGTTCATAAATTCGACGTCTTCTGCTTCAATTGGTTCTTGAACACTGGGGCCATAATCAGTATTCCTTTGAAAACTTTGACATTTTCTTTGTTGAGGATTATTTTTACGAATAATCTTTTCCTGCATGGTGCATTACTTTTCCAATATGTTTCTGGATGAAGGTTTTAAAATACTTTCCGGGACTTTTACCAGTACAACGTCTCCATGGACTTGAATGCCAGTCGAAAGTTTTATTAAATCTCAATCCAGACAAATGGACACGTCTTTCGTAAGATCCCCGTTGCACTAAATTTAATCTTTTCCAAGATTAAAACGAGAAACAATGTTCATTAACCGTTCCGCGGCATTATTATTTTCATTTTGAATCAATAAATGGGCTTTTCGCAGTAACAGATTAAGGGCACCTACAAAAGCAGAAATTAGTATTAGTAAATCGTTAATTTATTTACATATTATATTACCAAATATGTGCTCATATAATCGAGTTTCTTTAGAAGGTCTATCTTATTTTCGGACATATCTCCTGGATTGTTACAAATGTCAGCTGTGCACTCACTATGATTTCCAAAAACGTGGTGAACATCGTTTTTAAATGATTCCGAAATAATTGGACGTTTTGAACTTCCTTTTTAGAGTGCTCGTAAAAATAGAACACTTGGCTCGTTTGGTTAATAATTTTATTTTTTCTATTGTTAACAATTTTCTAGCTGACAAATTGATGTTAGTGTCTCCTTTAATTTTCCTTAAATTTTTTCCATAATTTTGATGGCGTGATTTGTACATTCAATTTTTCGAACATATTCTCCATATGGCACTTTCTCTTTTATTTTGCAAAAACTGCTGAATCGCCATCAGCAATAAATTGAATGTAGCGAACTCCATGCATCGTTTCACTTAGTTTAAATCCTTCTACGGCCATATCCGCTTCCATAGCAGGAGCAGATCCTGACCAATTCTTGTAGCACACATGTTCTCTAATTATTTCGCCTTTGTGTTCGCTACGAGAGCACACTGAACAAAATTTGTTCCGAACTGCAATGAATAGTAACTCGCCAGTGAAACGACCTACATTCCAATCATTCCGCACAAAGAGTTAAAATTCGTTCCATAGGATCTCTTGCTCCATGATCCGTCTACATACACTGTTATCCATGGTGTGCCGTCAGAACATATTTGCCCTTTACTTATGGCATTGTCTTTTCTTTTAGTCCAGCATTTTCCATGGATTTCCATACAGATGTCCTCCATTCCTGCATAAATAAAACAAACACTAAAACATAACCTTACGAACATCCTTGAACTATATAAGAATATTAAAAATGTAAGTGGGAAAATTCTCCAATTAAACAAGCATTTGACTTATTTTATTGTTAAATAAATTATAATTGTAATAGGGATTTCAAGATAATACTGATAACAGGTAAACTTACTTTTCCCAGACGGTTTTCAATGTCATAAAACATTTTGTCAGGCATCGACGCAATATTCATGCAACTGACCATCTCCTCGAAATGGCTGAAAGTATTCCCACTTGCTAGAGTTCCCCACACAGCACCATAATTGATATCCGAAGTAGTTTTGTTTGGGTTTTCAGTATAATGTTGTATAATTTTTTTCACACATAGTGCACTTAAATACTATGCAGCTCACCAAACCCATATTCTTACGTTTCTCTTCAGCAATATATAATTGACCCAATGTACAAATTTTGAGTGTTCATATTGCAAGGTGATTGCCCAATTCAAAACGTAGCCTAATTCGACAATACGGTTGCCTTGTATCGGTGATTGATTGCATGAAGAATCTTTTTCTACACAATATTCTTGCGACATAATGCTGTAAAAAATTAAATTATTACTATTTTGTTTGTAGATATCTGCTTTAACTTACACATCGTATTCATCTGACGATATAATCCCACTTCTATGATTTGCACCGGCACAAGTATTTCGGAAAATGCGAGAATATGTTTTGTACACCAATTAGGATTAGCTGAATGGTCAACCTCAATACCATCCATTTCTTTAATGAAACTAGAAAATAATATATAGAACAGAAAAATATTTTATTAGTTCTACCTTTCATGCTGTAAAGAAGGTTGTGCAATTGTTGCTTCCGTTAACTCATCGTCACTCTGCATCTCTAGGTCTTCGAAAATGTTAACTGCTTTATAGTTTTGACGAAGTTCCCAGACGCGTCTCATACCTTGGCCTTCTTATTTTTCTTTGGGCGCCACAATCTACTTCTACCCATTCTGATTCACCTTTTATGTAAATCGAGATGCAAATTTCAATGTATAAACTAAAATATAATTGTTATGCACAAATAAATGGTAATTTGGTATCTACTTACATCTCTACAAAAATCGTGAATATTAGTTTTGAAAACACCAACAATTCGAAAGTTCAAACACAATCACGAAAATATCGTGTTTGACTTTAATAAAAGTCTAAACACTAAATAACAACAAAAATAACAACGAAATAAACACTAAATAACAACAAGAATAACAACGAAATAAACAATGAAGGCAGAAATATATAATAAATCAGACGCACGTTTTACCGTTGTACCACTACGCTATACCACTACGATGTGATCACCTGATCACTAGTAACAATAAATGGTAAGCCGTACCAACTCACACACCCGTAAAACCACTAAAAGTTACCTATAGAGTGTACGTAAATACAAAAATGTGCGTAAATGGTGATATGCACGTGATAAATGGTGATATGCACGTGAACACGAACGTGAACGTTGTTATTGGCTGGGGAAGGGTAGCACCATTGGTAGCACGTCTCCAGCGAGAATGTTACTTCAGACGCATGCATTCGTGCGGTAAACAATTTTCGAATGTAGTTATGACTAAAAACGATACAGGGCTACTCCACTTCAAAGAGTTGATTATTTTAGATTATATTTTTCTTTGAATAAAATTCCTTTTAATAAAAATTACACGTGACTTTTATCTAGGATATCTACATAACCATAGATACATATAAAAAGGACACTCATTCATTTTGAGTTAAATTTTGAAATTCAAAACTGTTCGGTCAGAATTTCTTCCTAACGCGAAAAGCAATTTGCTCGGTCCCTCTCTCCACCGACATAAATCTGTTAAGGCTATCAAAAATATCAATCCCAGCAATCTTCATTCTAGTGTCATCTCCTTTGTTTAAATTTTTTCAATTATGTCAAAACGTTGTTTCCCTCAGAAATTTGTTATCCCCACTCGAAAAAGCCCTTTGTGTCCCTCCCTCCAGCCGACATTAATCTGCCTAAGGCTATTTCATTAATATCAACCCAGCAATCTTCATTCTAGTGTGCACTGCTGTGCTTTTTTTTCAATTATGTAAAACGTTGATTTCCCCTCAGACTAAATATGTTATCCCCACTCTACAGAGTGGCCCTCTTAAGCGGCCGCGAATCAACTAGCAGGCTGCGAATGTTCTCTTCGCAGCCGGGCAGGTGTCCACAAAATAGTTGATCTCTCGTATGGTTGCACTAAAAGTTGTAAATATATAACCTGACTATTTTGAAGTGTTTATAATGTCACTACTAATTAAAAACAAAACTTTTACACACTCAACAGTTTGCTAATCATTTAATTATCCTGATAAAGAAGTCTTTGAGAATTGTTACAGGTTTGTTGATGTATTATTCACGTATAATAAAATTCCACTTTACAGTTACTTTATCCTGAAAGTTCAATAACGCAGAGTGGGTCGCGGGGATGTTTACAGATATTAGCAAAACTACCAATGTCTGTACCAGCACCACCTACAAACTAAATATAGTATTTGCTTTTGGGTATTAAAATACCCAAAAAGAACTAACAAACATTGCAAAATCAGGAACATATAATTATCGAAATCGTTATTTGCACAAACGTTAAAATACTACAAGACGGTAGCAAAAAAAAAAAATCTTAAATTAAGAAACAAATAAAAATAATCGCAGTTATCGAATTATCACCGAGAACTAATTTGTCTAATTAGCGTTATGCCACTTATTTACAATCAACCAAAAATCGTATCGTTTATATCAAACAAAAGAAACAGTGATGGTCCTTGCATAAACAGCAAAATTATGAAATAAATAATGAAGACAAAGTATTCACGTATCATGTATACGTTAAGTTAAACCAGTGTAAAAAAATCCTTACTGTAATATCAACAAATAACGTTTATCGATGATCCCCGACTTACAAACACGTAATAAAATATTTAGATGAAGTGATTTCCAAAAATTCGATTTAATAAAACGATTTAAATAGAGCAATTGCGCAATAATGCTTCTAATCATTCAGCAAGAAGAAAAAAAGAGAAAAATGTGGTACAAAACCACGCTTAGCTGTTAACTTTTTCGACCGCGAATAGTTCCAAAACTTTTTATTACGTCAAAATAGAAGGAAATATAAAACTGCAAGTCAGTACACAAACAACCTTGAATACAAACTAGACATTTCATGTAGCGTACATATTAGGTGTCGCAGACGAACAAACATCAGTTACAATCAGTCAATTAGTGGATTAGAAAGAATTGTATGCATTTTGCATATTTCATACATATTTTTACAATCAGTGAACATATTTCGGGAAAACGTTTGAAATTTTCCATATTTATGTTTTCGGTAAAAAAAAAATAGTTTTGTCGTAAAAATAATGTTTGTTAACAAAATCGGTAACATAAGTTTTAGATAAAATCATTTTGTAAACTAAAGTATTAGGTGAGTCATAGCGGCGATTGTTAAACCACTAAATAAGTACTAATTACCGGTGGATTAAAAAGATTTGGTTAGTATAGTAGAAGGATGCCAACAGTTAACTGTAACGACAGTGAATGTTTTAAATAACTCACTGCCGTTACAGTTAACTGTTGGCAATCTTAGTTTATACTATTTTGTACGTTGTACCCAATGATTAGAGATTGGTATTAAGAGGGTAGCGTATTTTGAGAAAAAATTATAATTACAAAGTACAAAAATTTTAAAAATACTTTAGAATTGGTGCGTTTATAGTTACGTAAAATTCCATTACATCCTCGGCCCATTATTACGCCGTGGGAAACATGACAAGAGGCTGCAACTTATCAGGTAGAAAATTACAGAAAAACAAACCGTTAATCAAACATTTACATGATACACTAGTACGTGTCGGTAGTGAAAGCGTTCGTACGCTCTAGCCACGCTGATTAAATAAATTCATAAAACCAAAGAAGGAATAAAATTTAAATCGACATAAATACAGGAATAAAATACATAACACAGGCGAAGTAAACCAGTAAATTGCCAAAAACTGAATTTGTGGTATAAAAAAATTATACGTGAGAAAAATTTGGTTAACCTAATTAATTATAATACGTGTAAAGAGGAAGTTTGGCTGCCTAGAAATAGGAGAAAACTGATTAATGAATAATAAAAATTATAGAAACAGAGTATCTAATACTAGTTTAATTGAAGAATTTTGAAGAGCAAAAGAACGGAAAATCAAACAAAAACAAACTGAGGAGGAAAGATTACAAAAATTCTAAAAAGCCAAGTAACACAACGTTCACCAATAAAACAAATTACAACCGAAAACAAAGTATGGAAAACGTAATAGCGGCGATTAAGAGCTCAGAAACGATGTTAAGGAGATGAGAGAAGAATTCAAAAATGAGATTACCAAATTACAGGGAAAAAGTAATAGATATAAAACAACATATGAAATATAAAGAAAACAATGGGATACGGAGAGAAAATGTTACAGGAGCGAATTTTAGATATTGAAGAAAATTTAGAGAAAAAGATAGAGAGAAGAAAGATAATATAATTATTAAAAATGTCGAATGGAAAGAAGAAGGGCCAAAACAACAAAGTAGAATAAGTACTGAAACACACATTGGTGTAAAGGTTAAAGTAGAAACGGCATCGCACATTGGAAAAAAGGTGAAAAGAGTATAGTGGTGGCAAAGATGGAATCATTTGGAGACAAAATACGGTTCTTAAAATAAATACAAATTAGGAAGAAAACCCATATTTATAGACAGCGATTTAACAAAAAAGAACAAACATTCAAGCAGAAATTAGGAAAAAGGGCAAAGAGAAGAAAGGAGAAGGGAAATACGGTAAAATAGGTTATAAAGCTTAACGATAAATGAAAAATGATATGAATCAACAAATGAAGGAAACTAACACCAAAACTGGACAGAGAAAAACAAAGTGATGCTTAAAGCGGTAAGGAACACGGCAATAGACAATAATATGCAAATCAATAAACTAGAAAGTAAAATATAGAAAATAGCAACATGGAATATTAATATATAAGAGGAAAAGAAATAAAATTAGAGGAAGCATTCGAAAAAATAAGAGTAGATATATTAGGAGTAACGGAAACGAGAGAAAGGAAGGGAATAGAAAAATTAAAGAATAACAATATATTAATTTACAGTGGAGTAGAAAAGAAGTAAGAGCAGCAGCCGAAGTGGGATGCATAATCAGAAGAACTTAGAAGATCAAATTAATGATTGGAAAGTGCAATGAACGTATATTGGCAGTCGAACTGTTAGAAACGATAACAAATATTAGAAGACGGTAGTGGTAATATACGGACCAAATAAAGACGACACGAAAGAAAATAAAGACAAATTTTGGAATGATTTAACACAAATTATAGGACAAGTAAAAGGAAAAATATACATAATAGAGACTTCAATAGCAGAGTCGGTAAAAGTGATGAGAAATACAAAGCGATACTAGGAAAGTATGGAGAAGTAAATAGAAATAGTAATGGAAGGAGAATGCTGATTTCTGCATTGTAAATGATTTAATAATAACAAATACATTATTCGCACACAAAGAAATTCATAAATTCACAAGAGAGAGGATAAGTAGAAATGAAGATCTTAATTGACTAGATATTAATAGAAAGGAAAACAGATGAATGGTAATGGATGCGAGAGCGAAAAGAAGATCAGAAATTGGTAGCGATCATTATCTGGTGGTGGCTAAAATTAGAAAATATACATCAAAAAAAGAAAAACGCAGAGGAATACAGGAAATAATGAAGTGGTACAGTTTGAATCAATTAAATATTACAAATTAAGGGAGAAGGAAGTAGCGGATAAATACAGAAGAAACTATAAGCAAGAAACTGAAAAGATACGAATACGAAATAAAGGAGAGGAGTGTTAAATGCGAATGGACATACTTAAATACATAGTAATAAAGACAGTAGAAGAGATAGCACATGAAAACTAATAAAAAGTACAATTTGA